>CM050167.1:248354286-248921786 GCA_027410445.1 Discoglossus pictus
CAGGTCCCTAGATTGTTGGCGTAGAAGCCTGACAATGATGTCTTTGGGAAGGTCTACATTACGACTTCCCCCAAGGGCTCTATGTGCACGCTCCACTTCCCATTCGTGGTCTGGATGACCTGAGAGGAGCTCGTCGATCGTGGCCTTAAGGTAACGAGGGAGGTCGACTATTGCCGTAGGCACGCCTCTGATCCTCAGGTTGAATCGTCTGGATCTATTCTCCAAATCCTCCAGTTTATCTTCTATGCAACAAATACGGGAGGTGTTATCAGCGATGGTGGCCCTGTCTCTCACCTGGGCCTCTACCACCTGGTCAACGGTGTCTTCAAGTTGATGGGTCCTTTGGCCAATCTCATGTATGTCCTTCTGCAAAGATGTGACCGCCCTATCAATGTGAGAGGCCAGGAGAGCCTCAATTCTTGCCATTGAATCGCTGTTGATGGAGACTTCAGGCTGTGGGGCCCCCTCCAGGGGATCCAAGTCTAAGGTATCAGAATGCTCCGAGACAGGATCCTTCATCAGTGCCGCCTGTGTTTCTGAGGCCTTGAAATGTTCGTCAATTTTTTTGGATGTTAATGATTTTTTGTTTTTCACCATTTTTATGGAGCTGCTTCTTCCCGGGGTAGCCGTTGAGTGTCCAGACATCGGGTGGATTCCACTGGGGGGGTCACTCCGTATTAGCTTTTTCCTCTCAAGTATTTAGGTCTGTTGTGGTCTGTCTTGTCTGTTCATATCTAGATTCTGTAGTGAAGTCTTGGCATCTCTCAGACCCTGCCGGCGGGAACTGTGCACAGTCCCTTCAACTACATCTACTTAGGCTGATATGCGCCGCAATTCTGTGCCCCCAGCAGATCTGGGTTGTGTATTTATCAGAGTCCCACCAGGTGTAGCCAGTGCAAACTTTTCAGTGCAGGTGTTGAAAAGAGTTTTAAGTTTACAAAGGTTTATATTAAAAAAATATATATATCAGTTGCGATTCTCCTGAATGACCACACGATGGCAGCGTGAGACAAGATTGTCAGATATTATACACCAGTTGTATGGCAATGGCTAGAAGCAGATTTATTTATTCTCTGTTACTCTGATGAATTTTTGTGGTAAGCTACCCTAAAACTCTGCCCGGGTACCAGCTGGGTCTTCTTGTGGCAAGGTGCAGTGGATTTAGCCTCCAGTTTAGTATGACTGGGACTGCCAGACCCCTGAGTCTAATCAGGTTGCAATGTTCTTGTCAGCAGTAAAATCACTGCCTTTGGGACTTGTGTTGTCAAACTTAAGGCAGAAGGGTTGTAGGTGGTTTAGACTCACACCAGTATATACATCTGTGGCAGTGGCAGCCTGTAGAGTGTGTGGCAGATAAATCTAAGTTGTAGCTCAATTTTTGGGACTCAGGAGTGGTAGGGTAGGGAGAAACTGAGTGCCCTTCATAGGCCAGGAAAACAAAATGGCCGCCACCCGTTCGTGGGCCTTTTACCTCCACCTTGCTGCTCCAGATGATGCCAGGCAGTATAGGCCTGAGATGTCCTGGGCCCCCTCAGCCAGAACCAGTTGCCGACGGGTGTCTCTGGGGAACCGCTGAGGTTTCCTGTGGTACTTACAGGACGTGGGCCTCCGTCTGCAGCGCCTGCCTCGTGGCTCTCCAAAATGGCCGCCACCCGATCACCAGGCCCTTCCTGCGCCTGCTGCCTCTGTTGTTGCCGTCCACGTCCCTCTGGTGCTTCTGTGACGGTCCAGCTGAAGCCTGCTTGGTCCGGAAGAAGTCCCAGGGCCTCCGGTGCCTTCACCTCACGGTAGGGTCTTCTTAATGCTATTTTTACTGTGTTACATCTATCTATCTATCTATCAATCTATCTATTTATCCCTCTTTTTAAGCACAGAATCTCAAATACATTATTTTCACTGCACATTGGCTATTTGGGCAGCAAAATAATTATATACACAGACAAACACTATAACTTAGCTATACATATTCTATGATACTGTATATACAAAGCAGAAGTATAATTATTTTACTGTTCTTTTTACTGTTCTTTCGTGAGAAAATAAAACAGTATACATTTCTGCACAGGTAGATATGTTTTATAAACTATTTTTTTTTTATGTACACTATCAAGTCAAAAAAGAGGGGATTTTTTTTATCATAAAACTAACTGGTGGTTACCAGAGTGTGTCTTGAAGCTGGAGTATGGCAGACTGAAGAACAATTGAGGATAATTTACTATACAGAAAGAATTGGAAACTCACGGAATAGTCTTCCAACAGAGATAATGTAGGCTAAAACAAGTTATTGAAAATTCTTGGAATAAATTTTGATCTTTCCAGAACATAAAAGAATGCCAAGGAAACACTGAAACAGAAATTTTAACATAACATGAAAAGAGCAGCCAAGTAATTCATAGATGACATGGTACAGTATATTAAAATCTAAATAAAAATGAAAAAAAAACTTGGAAGATTAAGTTTAAATACTGAGCTTGAGTCCACTGTAATTGCATATATCTTTCATTTTATCTCAGACATTTTTCAGTTGCAACATTCAATTAACTGTGGATAAAACTAGATATATTTTTAAGTTCCCTTGAAAACTATTCATGGAAAAAATACTTGTTATAAAAAAAAGTTATTTCCTTTGGAAAATAACAGGTAATACAGACTGAACTTCTTAGGAAATGTTGCATATCTGTCCCTAAACAACGATAAAGATTTAATACTACTATCTTGTAAATTATGCAGCGCAGCCTCCCACTGAACAGAGTTCTTTGATTTTGTGTATATAGCAACAGTCATCCCAGAAGACTAATATATCCTCCAACATGCAAACTACTTTTAAGCTATTTAACAAAGCATTTCAATCAGACATGTCCAAATGAAAGCTCTTGAGCCGTACATCACCCACACCATCCTAAATTGTGGATCCAAACCTTGTTCTCATTTTGAATAAAATAAGTTCCTCACCTTTCTTCTTTATTTTATAATTTATTTGTTATCTTCTTTTCTTATATACATTGTTGGCCTTTCTCACTCTATGAGTAGCTTGCTATATAATATTCTTATGATGTTAGTTTAATAATACACTAAATCATTTTATTTTTGATAATGTGAGTTTCACTTTTTTTCTTAACCACGTCCTTATAGTTCATCCGTATTTTGTTTGAGCTCTGCCACATTGTCTCTATAGCAGTTAATTCAATATAAAGTATATATATTAGGCGATCTTATACATACATCTCCTACTTGGGAACATACCTAGCTATTATTTCTAGCAAAGTACAAGACATATCTTATGAGGCTTTTACTGTATACTAATCACTTGCCCATCAAAAATTGTATAATATTGTCTTAAAAATTGTGTCTTCTGTCTGTTTGTGTGCCCTCTCTCTGTGTGTACCCTCTCTCTCGCTGCGCTTTCTCTCTCTCTGTGCGCCCTCTCCCTTCTCTGTGCTCACTCTCTCTCTCTGTGCGCCTTTCTCTCTCCTTTTCTTTCTCTCCCTCCCTCCTTCTATCTCTCCCTCCCTTCTTCTCTCTCTCTCTCCCCCTCCCTCCCCTTCTAACTCTCTCGCTCCTTCTCTCTATCTCTCTCCCTCTCCTTCTCTTTCTCTCCTTCTCTCTCTCTCCTTCCCTCTCTCCTTCTCTCCCTCTCTTTCTCACTCTCTCTCCTCACTTTCTCTCTCTCTCCTTCCCTCCTTCTCTCTCCCCCACCACCCTTCCTTCTCTCTCCTTCCCTCCTTCTCTGTCCCTCCCTCTCCTTCTCTCTCCTTCCCTCCTGTCTCCCTCCTCTCTCCCTCCCACTCCCCCTTTGGCGCCCATTGCAAGCCTCACAATGTGCATGTTCAACTTGTAATTTGCAAGCGTTACACACAAACTTGCATTACGACAACTATATCAGTGATTGTATGGATATTGTAGTATTGTAACCATTACTATATTTTGAGAAATTTCTGGGAATTCAGTTGCACCCTCACTCACACAGGTTCCTAAATTAAGGGCATACAGTGGGGGAGTGCTCCTAATCTCAGCTCGTTACTGGTATAAAAGACACCTATACACAAAAGCAACCAATCAATCAGATTCCAAACTCTCCACCATGTCCAAGACCAAAGAGATGTCAGGTACAAGATTATAGACCTACACAAGGCTGGAATGGGCTACAAGACCATCGCCAAGCAGCTTGGTGAGAAGGTGACAACAGCTGGTGCGATTATTCGCAAATGGAAGAAACACAAAATAACTGCCAGTCTCCCTCGGTCTGATGCTCCATGCAAGATCTCACCTTGTGGAGTTTCAATGATCATGAGAACGGTGAGGAATCAGCCCAAAACTACACGGGAGGATCTTGTTAATGATCTCAAGGCGTCTGGGACCATAGTCACAAAGACAATAATTGGTAACACACTACATCGTGAAGGACTGAAATCTTGCAGTGCCCGCAAGGTCCCCCTGCTCAAGAAAGCACATGTACAGGCCCATCTGAAGTTTGCCAATGAACATCTGAATGATTCAGAGGAGAACTGGGTGAAAGTGTTGTGGTCAAGCTCTTTGGCATCAACTTAACTCTACGTATTTGGAGGAGGAAGGATGCTGCCTATAACCATAAGAACACCATCGCCACCGTCAAACATGAAGATGGAAACATTATGCTTGGGGGGGGGGGGGGGGGTTCTGCTAAGGGGACAGGACAACTGCACTGCATCAAAGAGACGATGGACGGGGCCATGTACCGTCAAATCTTGGGTGAGAACCTCCTTCCCCCAGCCAGGGCATTGAAAATGGGTCATGGATGGGTATTCCAGCATGACAATGACCCAAAACACACAGCCAAGGCAACAAAGGAGTGGCTCAATAAGAAGGACATTAAGGTCCTGGAGTGGCCTAGCCAGTCTCCAGACCTTAATCCCATAGAAAATCTGTGGAGGAAGCTGAAGGTTCGAGTTGACAAACATCAGCCTCAAAACCTTAATAACTTGGAGAGGATCTGCAAAGAGGAGTGGGACAAAATCCCTCCTGAGATGTGTGAAAACCTGGTGGCCAACTACAAGAAACATCTGACCTCTATGATTTCCAACAAGGGTTTTGCCACCAAGTAATAAGTTAAAGGGGTCAAATACTTATTTCCTTCATTGACCTGCAAATCAATTTATAACTTTTATTACAAACATTTTTCTTGTATGTTATTTTTGTTATTCTGTCTCTCACTGTTAAAATACACCTACCATTAAAATTATAGACTTATCATTTCTTTGTCAGTGGACAAATGTTCAAAATCAGCAGGGGATCCAATACTTTTTTCTCCTACTATAGACAGCCATTCTGTGGCGACAGTAAGAACTAAACCAAGTGAAGTTCACTCTTAAATCACCACTGAGCTATCACATCACACACATAATTCTAACCTTCGAGAAATGCCATCTCAGTGCTTAAAATGTCCCTAAAATCCTGAGCCCGAAGTATCTGTCCCATAACTGTTTTAAAAATTGCTATCACATGCCTTCTATGATGACATATAATCTCACTGAAGTTTACTTGAAAGTCTTTCCAAGTATCCCAAATTTCAAGCCTATGAAAAAGGCAGAAAAATGCCTTGAGAGAAGCTTGGATGCTTAAAATCTGTTACTATGAAGAAGCTTATACCTGTTCTGTCCTGTCAAATATAAGCTTGATTGCTCAAATCGGAAGAAATTAGAGGGTTAAAACCACTACCTCCTATGAGTCAAGGGATCCCTGGGATCCACCTTCAATTCCAGCTACCCTTGATGAGCCAGGGTTTATCCCGAGATTTCCCCTTTATACCCGCCACCCCCCATGAGACTGGGTATCACTAAAGAATAACCATGAGGGTCAGAAATATTAACCTGTTACATGTAACATAGGAGCAGGGGTAAGTTTGCACTGCAGTTGTACCAAACTGTTTTTACTGTCCAATAGGAATAGTCCTAAACAGAATACACTCATTTTAACAAATATTTATTATTGATGATGGGTTAAATGGCAGGTGGAAGTCAACAAAACCAGGGTCCTATCCTGATAATTTGGATTCTTACTCTACAACCAATGGAAATCCAGTTCTTGTCCCGATAATCCTCCTTCAGGAGTTCACACTTTTATTAGAAGAGATTTAGATAGATAGAAAGAAATAAGGAAGCATGTTAGGGCTTCATCAAGTTAGTGGAGACATCTGACATTCAGACATGGAGTGTCTTGCGAGCACACATTAGAGTTCAACAGTTTCAGGCAATTCTTCCTGGGTGCGAGTTTTACTGTATTCTTTTTTGCATGAGAAATAGTCAGCCTTCCGTAAATTC
Source organism: Discoglossus pictus (assembly GCA_027410445.1). Classification (NCBI taxonomy): domain Eukaryota; kingdom Metazoa; phylum Chordata; class Amphibia; order Anura; family Alytidae; genus Discoglossus; species Discoglossus pictus. Next base: position 248,360,583 of record CM050167.1, read on the forward strand.
TTACTGGACAACGAAAGCCATATTCTTTTTATACCTCTGGCATGACATTTAATTTTTCACACTTCATCACAATCACAATTGTTCAGTGTTAAACAATTTTCCTGTCAAGGGCATATCTAAATTTCCTGGATTATGAATGCATTTGATAGAGGAGAATCAGTAGTGTATACAAACGTTTTTTTGCATGAAATTTATTTCAATGTAACAATCAACTATGACAGTTTGTGCAAGAAGGAATCATGTGATGTGTAGTCCCCCTGTAGAAGGAAGTAGGAGGAGTCAGACACTGATCTGTAGATCTCTGCATTGAGCTGCTGCTTGCTTGAAGGTTAGTAAAGGTTTAAGATCTGTATTTGAATGCAGTGTTTCTATTGGTAGTGTTTCTAGTAATTTCCGACTCTCCTTGCCAGTTTCTTCTCCAGTGGGCCACAGCATACAGCTCCTGGAATTCCCAGGTGGTCTCCCATCCCAGTACTGATCAGGCCCAACCCTGCTCGGCTTCAGGGTGGTGGAAGCACCAAGCCCTAATAACTGGACCACCAGGGAACCCTTATGTGATATGCCTTTAACTGAACTGTGATTTGGCAAAATCTATTTCCTTTATTCTAATTTAATATAAAATTTGCATCTCATTCTACTCTTGATCCAGGTAACATACCATGCTATCATTTTACATCATGAAACCAAACATGAAAAGCAGTTTAGTTCATAGATTAAAATAAAGCATTCAATCCTTTTAAATAAATAGAAATTAAGTTAATTTAGATTAAAAAAAATGATTGTCACCTGGTCCAGGAGATTTTACCTTGTGGTCTCATGAATCATTCTTTTATTGTATTACTGTTATTGTTATCATTTTATCCTATTATTAAAATTGCCTTATACCCTAAACCTACTTCCCATAATTCTAACATAATTTTAAATGTCCATACTTTGTGCATTCTGATGCGAAAACAATACTCCTATATCTAATACTTATCTACCCCTTACATTGATCTACTGATACACTCTAGTCCAATCAAAATGAAACAACCACTTAAGCGGTCTTATAAAAGGATGTCTAAAGAATAGTAGAGTAGGGTGTGATAAAAACGTTAATAAACTTTTACTGTGCATTTAAAAAAAGAATTACCATTTTTCAACTTTCTCCTAGAGCTGCATACGATCTGGTTCTCTCCACCCCATGGACATTTTTGGGGTTTTATGGTACTCTAGGCCCATTCAGACTTATGTTCCCCCCACACCTAATTTACTTGGGCACATCCACGTACCACATCATAGGTACTTATTACAATTACTCCTCCTTATCCCCTTGCTATATCCCAAATTATAGAATTATGAGGACCTATGGATGTCAGAAAGTGTTGGGTACACTTACAGACAGAAATGTTGCTACAAATAGGCATTTCTCGTCCTATGCAACCATTATTTTATGGTACTGTACAGGCGTCTTCAAGCAATCTAATGCCCCCTGAAAATGTACAACTCCACCTCCTAAATGAAGTATTGGGGGTGGAGTGCAGCCACCCAGGGGAAAGTAGATCTTAATTGGTATACAACACTGTTGTATGATAGTGGGTGGCAACTAGAAAATATGTGTGAGTGCATGGCTAGCATCTCTGGTTATACTGCTCCCTGATACTAATGTGTGCTTCAGAGATTCGTTTTCAATTTGGAACTTCCCCCAGGGTAACTGCATTTCAGGGGGTGGAGAGAACCAGAGCTTAAACTGCCTGGGGCATCATTAAAAATATTAATCATTTTGATGGACATAAAAGTTTGTTTTTTCATATCAATGTCCTATCTAACTATTCTTAGGTCCCAGATCCCAGATCCCCAAAACAGGCTTCGCCATTGGTTAATTTGGAATTCATGATGCAATATGTTAATCTGAAGCAAAAGTATGAGACATAATAGTGTGCACTATGTACAAATTAATTTTACTTTCTGTCATATCAACTTTTTTGATTTTCAATTAAATGTTTGTACAATAAAACAGCAATATATAGAGATGTTCTTGGTATGCCCCATATTTCTGGATTCCTTTCACATATAGACATGTAAAGATAAGTTGATTGTATAAACAGTGTTAGGAGTTATCAAATTGTTCTAATATCTTTTAAAGTGTAACTGTAAGATCCTGTTTTTCTATATTCAGCCATTTCAGTTGAGTTACTTTTTTAGTTTGCAAATATAGAGCCATATTTAACTGAGGTTTCGGGAGATCCAGAGGCCCGTAAGTGAGTTCACAAGCTATTTTGCTATTCAATTGGTGTCTTGTTGCAGACTTTCAAATTGAATGTGGCCCATAGACAGGAGAGTGTTTCTGCCTAGGCACATGAGGCTCATGCCCAGGGCAGCACATTTTCAGGTGGCAGCAGGCTGCCTAAAGATGCTCTGCAGTACTATATCAGTGTTATTTATGCCTGTATGTGTATTTGACACATTCTGACATACCATATGCATACATAAAAACTCATAAACATATTATTTGAGATATAGAAAGGTGAGAGGATTTGCTGCACCTATCTGAATGGCCTAAGGCAGCATAAAACCAAAATATGCCCACTGACACAGGAATATTTTGTTATACAAGCTACTGCTAGACAGGTTTTCTCTTATACGAAAGAGGGAATTTAAAACCAATATGCATTACAGAAGCAAATTTTCGCTAACATGGGAACCAATAGGAACTTTGTTTTTTCATTATACAAGTTTTTTTTCTCCATAGAATCAATTGTTTTCAAATAATGAAGTATTCTTATATTTTATATAAAATGTTGCTTCTAATCTTATTTTAACACAAGGTTGCCCTCTTGTGGAATTATGGTACAATTGAAAATGCTTATTTTTATATAAAATCGTTCATTTCATTTTTCTCATTTATTCAGTAAAGTTGCTGTCAGACACAGTAAATAGCGGGCTGTACTCAGAGGCGTAGCTAGAGCTTTTGCCGCCCCCCATACATATATATATATATATGTATATCACCTTCTCTCTCTCACACCCTCCTTCTCTCTCCTCTCTTTCTCCTTCCCTTCTTTTTGTCCCTTCCTTTTCACTCTCTTCTCTTCCTCTGTTTCTCACTCCCTCTCTTTCCCTCTTTCTCAGTCTCCCCTCTCTCTCCCTCTTTCTCTCTCCTTTTCCTCGCTCTCTCTCTCCCCTCATTGTGTCCCTCTCCCTCTCTTCTGTCTCTATCTTCCTTCTCTCTCTCTCTCTCTCTCTCTCTCTCTCTCTCACTCCCGCTCCCTCCCTCCCGCTCCCTCCCTCCCTCCCTCTCCCTCTCTGTCCTCATGTCTCCCCTCTCCCCCTCTCTGTTTCTCTCCCTCTTTTCTCTCACACCCACTCTCTTTCTCTCTATCTCTCGTCTCTCTCCTCCTCTCTTTCTCTCTCTCTCTCTCCCCTCTTTCTATCTCTCTCCCCTATTTATCTTCCTCTCCCTCTCTCCTTTTTTTCTCTCTCTCTCTCTCCCCTCTCTTCCTCTATGTCTTTCTCCCTGTGTCTCTCTCTCACACCCCACTCTCTTTCTCTCTCTCGTCTCTCTCCCCCTTTCATTTTCTCTCTCCCCACTTTCTCTCCCTCTCCCATCTCTTTGTCTCCCCCTCTCTCTTCCCCCTCTGACTCTTCCTCTCCCTCCAATTTCTCTCTCTCTCCCCTTCTACTCCCCATCTCTCTCTCTCCCCATCTCTTTCTCTCCCTCTCTCTTTCTCTCTCGCTCTCCTATATTTGTCACCATCTCCCTCTCTTTCTCTCCCTTTCTCTCTTTCCCCTCTCTTTCTTTCTCCATCCCTCTCTCTCTCTCTTTCTCTTTCTTTCCCTTGCTTTCTCTCTCTCCCTCTTTCTGTCTCTCTCTCCCCTCTTTCTCTCTCTCTCACTCTCTCCCCCTCTACATCTCTCTCTCCCTCTCTCTTTTCCCCCTCTCTTTGTCTTCCTCTCTCTCCCCCCTTTTTTCTATCTCTCTATCTCTCCCTCTTCCTCTCTCTCTCCTCCCCTCTCTCTCCTCTAACTCTTTCTCTACCTCTTTCTCCAGGTGACTCTCTCACACCCACTTTTTTTTCTCTCTCTCTTCTCTCTCCCTCTCTCTTTCTTTCTCTCCCCTCTCTTTGTCTCCCTCTCTCTCTCCTCCTCTTTCTCTCCCTCCTTGTCTCTCTCTGACCCTTTCTCCCCTCTGACTCTCTCTCTCCCCTCTCTTCCCCATCTCTCTCTCCCTCTCTTTATCTCTCTCTCTCCCTATCTCTCTCTCTCTCTTTCTCTCTCTCTTTCCCCCTCTTTCTATCTCTCTCTCTCTCTTTCTCTCTCACACCCACTCTCTTTCTCTTTCCCTCCCTATCTATCTCTCCTCATCTTTCTCTCTCTCTCTCCCCTCCCTTTCACCCCCGCCCTCTTTCTCCCTCTCCCCCGCTTCCTTCTCTCCCCTCACTCATTGTCTTTCTCTCTCTCGCTCCCTCTTTCTCTCTCTCCCCCTCTCATTGTCTCTCTCTCTCTCCCTTTTCCTCTCTATCCCCCTCTGTTTCTCCCTCACTCTCTCGCCGCCTTTCTCCCCTCTCATTTTCCCCCTTTCTCTCTCTCTCTCTCGCTCTTTCTCTCTTCCTCTCTTCTCTCTCTTCCTCTTTCTGTGTCTGTCCCTCCCCTCTTTTTCTCTCTCTCACTCTTCCCATCTTTCTCTCTTCCTCTTTCTCTCTCTCTTCTCCCTCTTTCTGTCTCTCTTCCCACACTTTATCTCACATCCACTCTCTTTCTCTCTCCCTCTCCTCCTCTTTCTCTCCCTCTTTCTGTCTCTCTCTCCCCCCTTTCACCCCTCTAACTCTCTCCCCCTTTCTCCCTCGCCCCCTCTCATTGTCTCGCTCTCTCTCTCTATCCCCCTCTCCCCCTCACTCTCTCCCCTCTCACTTGCCCTTTCTCTCTCTCCCTCCTTTTTCTCTCTCCCCCTCTCTTTCTCTCTCTCCCTCTTTCTCTCTCTCTCTCCCGCTCTTCCTCTCCCACCCTCTTCTGTCTCTCTCTCTCTCCCCTCTTTTTCACTTTCTCACTTTTCCCATCTTTCTATCTCCCTCTTTCTCTCTCTTCTTGCTCTTTCTGTTTCTCTTCCCACACTTTCTCTCCCTCTCTTTATCTCTTTTTTCTTTCTCTCTTTCTCTCTCTCTCCCTCTCTCTTTCTCACTCACATCCACTCTCTTTCTCTCTCCCTCTCCTCCTCTTTCTCTCCCTCTTTCTGTCTCTCTCTCCCCCCTTTCACCCCCTCTCACTCTCTCCCCCTTTCTCCCTCGCCCCCTCTCATTGTCTCTCTCTTTCTCTTCCTTTTTCTCTCTATCCCCCTCTCCCCCTCTCACTTGCCCTTTCTCTCTATCCCTCCTTTCTCTCTGTCCCCCTCTCTTTCTCTCTCTCTCTCTCCCGCTCTTCCTCTCCCACCCTCTTCTGTCTCTCTCTCTCTCCCCTCTTTTTCACTTTCTCACTTTTCCCATCTTTCTCTCTCCCTCTTTCTCTCTCTTCTTCCTCTTTCTGTTTCTCTTCCCACACTTTCTCTCCCTCTCTTTCTCTCCTTCTTTTTCTTTCTCTCTTTCTCTCTCTCCCCCTTGTTCTCTCTCCCCCCTTTCTCTCACTCATCCCCTTCCCCCTCTTTCCCTCTCTATCTCTCTCTTTCTGCCAAATTCTGTCTGCTACCCCTCTCTTTGTCTCCCTCTACCCGTCTCTCCCATCTTTTTCTCTTCTCTCCATCTCTCGTTCTTTCTCTTCCCTCTCTTTGTATCCCTCTCTCTTTCTTCCTCTTTCTCTCTCTCTCTTTATCCCCCTCTCTTAATTTCCTTATCTCCCCTTTCCCTCTCTCTTTCTCCCCTCTTTTTCTTTCCCTCTTTTTCTCTCTCCCCTTCAGAGAAGAGGGCAGGGGCTGTGGAGTAGGAGGGAGCCATGGGGGGGGGGGGGGGGGGGGTTGCAGGAGGAGGGAGTCAGGGGGGAAGGAGAGAGTGATTCTAGCGGTGGGTGGCAACTTTGCCACCGCCAGGGAAGTGCCACCCAGGGCAGTCTGTCCCCGCCGCCACCCCCAACCTATGCTATTGGTTGTACTACCAACCTATTAAAATGTATTTACAAATCAATGGGTGAACTGTATGTAACTTCTGTATAATATTCAACAAGTTGAACGTTGCATGCATCTGCCATACCTTTTGTTAATATTTTATGAAACTGCGAAAAGTCATAAGATGTTTGTAACTAGACCTCTTATTTGTGTATTTTTTAAGGACGTCCCACCTAAACATGTTACCATTATTGCATATAAATAAGGGTTCTCAGATTACACATCGTATACTAATATGGCATTGGTGGTGTTTGCAGTGCGAAAACACTGCAGACTGAATCATGAATCTCCCCACAGAATCTGGACCAACCTCAACAACAGTAGTGATTCTAAAATCCTAATAGCAAACAGTTCTGTAAAAAACTATAATCACTTCAGGGCAATGAAATGCAGCCTGATGCATATATTATTATTATTATTATTATTATTATTATTATTATTATCATTTATTTGTAACGCGCCAACATATTTTGTAGCTCTATACAAGTTCAAGGCAACAAAAACAATAGCAATATTAACACATTGAAAAGGATGTTTATTTCATCAAACACACACTTTTATACACACAGGTATATGAAGGCAAATAATTGTATTTACATTTGCCACCACTGTATGATGGCAGTCAATCCAAATAGAGCATATGTTGCTCCCTTGCTAACTGATAATGGGAAGGCCGGCTGTGGAGCTCAGATTCTCACTAGCTGCTGACATTGTGGATGGAGCTGAAAGGTAATAAATCTTTCAGCCAATCCTTGTACACTGCTCTTCTGGGGATCAGCCAATCACAGGAGCACCTATAATTCTATTCTGTGCGAAATTTTACAGTGGGACATACAATAAAGTACATTAATCAAAATACAGGGAGTGCAGAATTATTAGGCAAGTTGTATTTTTGAGGATTAATTTTATTATTGAACAACCATGTTCTCAATGAACTCAAAAAACTCATTAATATCAAAGCTGAATATTTTTGGAAGTAGTTTTTAGTTTGTTTTTAGTTTTAGCTATTTTAGGGGGATATCTGTGTGTGCAGGTGACTATTACTGTGCATAATTATTAGGCAACTTAACAAAAAACAAATATATACCCATTTCAATTATTTATTTTTACCAGTGAAACCAATATAACATCTCAACATTCACAAATATACATTTCTGACATTCAAAAACAAAACAAAAACAAATCAGTGACCAATATAGCCACCTTTCTTTGCAAGGACACTCAAAAGCCTGCCATCCATGGATTCTGTCAGTGTTTTGATCTGTTCACCATCAACATTGCGTGCAGCAGCAACCACAGCCTCCCAGACACTGTTCAGAGAGGTGTACTGTTTTCCCTCCTTGTAAATCTCACATTTGATGATGGACCACAGGTTCTCAATGGGGTTCAGATCAGGTGAACAAGGAGGCCATGTCATTAGATTTTCTTCTTTTATACCCTTTCTTGCCAGCCACGCTGTGGAGTACTTGGACGCGTGTGATGGAGCATTGTCCTGCATGAAAATCATGTTTTTCTTGAAGGATGCAGACTTCTTCCTGTACCACTGCTTGAAGAAGGTGTCTTCCAGGAACTGGCAGTAGGACTGGGAGTTGAGCTTGACTCCATCCTCAACCCGAAAAGTCCCCACAAGCTCATCTTTGATGATACCAGCCCAAACCAGTACTCCACCTCCACCTTGCTGGCGTCTGAGTCGGACTGGAGCTCTCTGCCCTTTACCAATCCAGCCACGGGCCCATCCATCTGGCCCATCAAGACTCTCATTTCATCAGTCCATAAAACCTTAGAAAAATCAGTCTTGAGATATTTCTTGGCCCAGTCTTGACGTTTCAGCTTGTGTGTCTTGTTCAGTGGTGGTCGTCTTTGAGCCTTTCTTACCTTGGCCATGTCTCTGAGTATTGCACACCTTGTGCTTTTGGGCACTCCAGTGATGTTGCAGCTCTGAAATATGGCCAAACTGGTGGAAAGTGGCATCGTGGCAGCTGCACGCTTGACTTTTCTCAGTTCATGGGCAGTTATTTTGCGCCTTGGTTTTTCCACACGCTTCTTGCGACCCTGTTGACTATTTCGAATGAAACGCTTGATTGTTCGATGATCACGCTTCAGAAGCTTTGCAATTTTAAGAGTGCTGCATCCCTCTGCAAGATATCTCACTATTTTTGACTTTTCTGAGCCTGTCAAGTCCTTCTTTTGACCCATTTTGCCAAAGGAAAGGAAAGTTGCCTAATAATTATGCACACCTGATATAGGGTGTTGATGTCATTAGATCACACCTCTTCTCATTACAGAGATGCACATCCCCTAATATGCTTAATTGGTAGTTGGCTTTCGAGCCTATACAGCTTGGTGCAAGACAACATCCATAAAGAGGATGATGTGGTCAAAATACTCATTTGCCCAATAATTCTGCACTCCCTGTACAAAACATTGGGTCTAGAGTTCTTGAAGCTATTCACCTAGCCAAGCAAGAACTTTTTTATTGGCAAGCTAGGCAAGTCGAGCCCAGCCCCAGTATCTTCAGCTGCTTGGTAAATACCTTTATGTCACCAATGCGTGAAGTGATTACAGCTCTCTTAGGGAAGGAGTTGAGATTTACTGGTGTAGAGTTAAAGTTTGTTTAGAGAATTTCTATCATATAAATAAAAAAAGTTTTTGAGTTCCACTTTAACAAGCAGAACAGCATCTTAGATCAATTGAAATACATGGAAGATGTGTATGTAACAGCAGGAATATCTCAAAGATGATTTAATATATAAGGTCTTTAGTGATACATGTATAAAGTCATAGTTATGTGCAATGGTCCACTGGAACCATTTCACTTCGGGAAAATATTGTAGTCTGTTAGAGAAGTTATGTGCTAGTGGTACGTCGGCTTCGTAATACATAGCAGTACATGTCGAGATCTGTGCTACACGCCAGTTAATGCAGTCAGGTTGTTCCAAAGTTGAAGGCGCTCAACGCGGGGCTTGCAATGAGCACTGAAGCAGCTCCCAAGACCAAAACTACACCAGGGGAGAGGCTCGCAATGAGCGCCGAAGGTACTCAGAGGACCAAAAGCCTTACATTGTGTGGCAAACATCATTGCCTGGCTTACAATTTTTTGTTGTCATTTTTTGACAGGCAAGTTGCTAGTTTATTATATCAGCTTGTCCAGGATACTAGAGTGGCTGCAAATTAAATTGAAATGCCTGATTAGACTGACAAAAAAATGCTGGTAGAGGTATTTAGGCTGATTTCTAATTATTCGGGCTATTTAATACAGCAGCTTAGATTGGTATGTTGACAATAATTTAAATCATGGATTAGCTACTATTAAGGTTGTTTAAACTTACATAGGAAATAAGCCAGATATCGGGGCCATAGCAATACATTGGGCCTTCAAGAAAGGAGGCACCTTTTGTGAGTCATAGAAACAACCAATTTAAATTCAATTATTTTCAGCTAACGTCCAATGCGGCTATATTTATTTTTGGCAATTCTGCTTGATTTATTTTTAAATTGTTCTTCATTTGTATGACTTTATCATTACTCAAAGGCCAGTAAAAACCATAAGACAGTAAAACTTTAAGATTGTATCAACAATATACTGGCATGATTTTACCCTTGGAAGTCCAGATATGACGTTAATAAACAGGTAAACAAGCATCACCACAGTCACATAAATAGACAGGCACTGGCAGGGGCAGTCACTGGCACACAGTCACAGAGCTGTACTGCAGGTTGCATTGTGTCCAAATCAATTTGCCTCTAGCAGCTGCACTACCCTAGCATGATAACTATGGCTAATTAGCTGAATTCCTGGAAAACCAGGCTACCTTGTCAGGCAAATGTATAAATATTGCAACAGTTACTGTACGATATATAGAATTACAATCATATATTAGCAATAAAAAAATTAAGTCTTGTAGAATTGTTTTCATGTATTACATTTATTTTAAAAGCAGACGTATGAATAACATTATACAGAAAGTGATCTTTTATTATGGAGTTCAAAGGAAAAATGTAAATGTACAGCTATTAATATGAAGCAAATACTCAGAGTTTATAAAGTGCATTACAGTTTAAATGCTACCACCTGGCATACCTAATAATATATTTTTCCAGATTTTTTTTATTGTGTGCAACAAAAGATAAAACTGTGCAGAATTTATTATGTTTGATTGCTAATTATTTTTTTAGTTAAACTACAATGCATCAATGGAAAGGAATCATCCCTGCGTGATAACATGAACCATCACCAGGAATAAGCACATTCAGTGTTAGTAAAGGCTGCTCCATTGTCAGCTGAAATTATATCAGCTTGTCAAAAATATCCCTATGTTTCTGAATCTGCAGAAAAGTCACAAGTAGTTAAAGCAGTGATGTACACATCTCAGTAGCATCAGTACACACATGAACCAGTCATTACAAGTGATTTTATCTTAAGTGTATGAATTAGATATGCACAATTACAGTTGGAGTTGAAAGGTGGTTTTATCATAATTATGTACATCATACTGTATGATATACATGCATTATTACAGTTACATTTCACATATATTTATGGTTGATGCAAATTTGCAAGCACAGATAAGTAAGACTGGTGAACACATAGACAAGGCTTAGTAGATCTCATTATAATAATGATGTGAATACAGCAAAAGGTCAACATCAAACTATCATGTCCTATCTCTATTCCCTCTCAGCAAAGGTTATTGAATCTAATCCACTGAGTATATATGGCACAGTAGCCATCACACGTACATTGTCATTTTGACAATTAATTTACATGGTTTTAGCTCAGTCTGCTACTAACAGAATATAAGCTCTTTATTCTGTCAATTTCATTGCAATGTGCTGCCTGCCATGCACAATATAAAATGCTGAATAATTAGAAAGCTCTAAAATATTTAGTGTGACTTTGTTGAATAATTGCATTTAGACACAGATATACAGCCTTTTTAAATTGTGATTCAGCCAATTAAATAGGGCTCTATATGAGCACAGAGCATAGTTTTTTACAGAAGTTTTTAGTTAGTGAACTACTATCCAGCAGCAAGATCTTCACTAACTAAAAACGTCTGTAAAAAAATATGCTCTGTGCTTAAATCGAGCCCTATTCAATTGGCTGAATGGCAATTTAATAAGGGTGATATTCACCTGTCTCACATGCATAGCTTATTCACTGAGCAGCAAGAAACAGTGAATTAAAATGCACTGTTTGGGACAGAACTGGGAGATGACCTTCCACCTCCTTTGACTCTCTATGGGACATTATGGAAAGATGCACTTTAGGGGGTATGGACTACATGCCATGTTATCTGTATCTAAAATCATATTAGATACATAACATAATATCCATTAGTAAATGCCCATGTGCACCTAATATAGTAGTTAGTAATTAGCATGTTTTACTCAGATCCCAAAATACAGCACCTTACTCACATCAATATATATATAGAAAAAATAAACTAATACTATCTGTAAATGGTATATTTGTAGTAAAATTTGAAAACAAAAATCCAGCCAACATCAATAAAATCTTCCTAAAGATTATAATATATTATTATATATTTCGGATCTTTCGTGTTATCTGCCTGTCATCGGCACTCCATCTGCTGGCTGCTGCACACTGCTGCACATGCCACTCTTTACTTTCTAGAGATTGTTATCTGCAACTACCCTAACCCGAAACACCTAACCTTAAGAACAAATTCAACAAAGTCTTTGACAGTGTGGTGGGCAGATAACAGGAAATGTCCATTTTTTGCACATAATTTTACCTAAATGTTCTCTGCAGGTGATTTTTTGAATTAATTTAATTTGCAATTAAGTGTTCACACAAGTCATTTCAACCAATCAGAATGGAGGGAAATAGTCCTCTTATTGGTTAAAGGCTGACATCTTTGTGCAGTGGAAGCATTTCAAATACTGGATTCTGAATAACTGAAATCAATGGACATTTAAGCCAACCAGAAGCTACAAAATAGTAAATAAGGTGAGTGTATGCTCAGATAGTCATTAGTCATCAGAGAGCGCCACGGAAGAAGAGCTCAGTTAGTAAAGTAATTTTTTTAGAGAGTAGCAGTTTTTTTTATTCAGAGGCGTTTTCCATAAGCCAAGGATGAGGAGCCAGGATCTTCAAGCAAGATCGAAGAGGAGCAAATCTACTATAAACATGGATGTGCCTGTTTATCAAGGGATAAAGACTGAGGTTGAGAGAGTCACCGATCATCACTGGAGGTTCATCAAAGGGTGCTTAAATAAGATTTTATTATCTACAGTTTTAACTTTTCTATTTTCAGTAGTTTTTATTTTAGTTTTAGTATTTTAAACGTAATGTTTTTTTTATTTTCATGTAATTTTTTTATTGTAATTCTTATTTTTTTTATTATTTATTGTATTCAATTGGGGATGTTGTATTCGTGACTATGGGGGCCTCATAGACCCCCAAGGGGGATAGGAACCATGAGAGTCCATAAGGAATACTATAGTAGTAGTTAGCGTTCCATGGGGGTTTGTAGGAACCCCCATTGTAACTTGTTAATGTCACGTTATGAAGGTCCTTCAGAAATCCAACGGTTACACGTAAAGGTCCTATAGGTGTCAAACATATTTACTTCCCATGATGTTGATATTCCGCATTGCAGGTTTTAACTCCTGTAGTGCAGTATATTTTATATTTAAATAAAATAATATATCTGATATTCACCTATTTAAATACAACATACACTACTATATATAACATCTAGCAGCATACACTATATATTAAATGTACGTAGAAAGAATGTTTTTCCTTGTTGTAACAGAAAAAAATTGATATGTGCCACAGTGCGTTTTATTTTTTCCAATTAAATTTCACAGAGCGCAAAAAAACATTCAGAAGTTTAACAGCTATTGGGGCCAGCTAATGAGATCTCCACACTAAAGTAGGCTCTCTGCGTTCCCTATTAGTTTAAATGAGGTTTGAACAGGTTTTATTTAATATTTGTTCATACGAAAATGTTTGTAATGTTTAAAATGGACTTTTTTACAAGCATGCAAAACTGTTGTGTTCCAGGTTCCTTTAATGGATGAATATTGGTAATATTATTTTATTTAAGTATAACATTTACTGCTAATGTTGGTTTGAAACACACAATGCAGAATATCAGCACCACAGATAGTAAAGAGCAGGATGACGGCTTAGTAAATTTGAGAAATTGGATTTTCATGGTTGATGCAGGTTACACCCCCTAACATGCCCATTACACACCCCATTCACCTACAACTCGAGATGAGCCTACATGAGTTAGGTATAACATGAGAGAAGGGGCTCATGATAACCTGAGAAGGTAGTAAATTCCACCCAATGTAGTGGAAAGTGTCTTCCTGAAAACATAGAGGATATATTTAATTTATATGTAGAGAGCATGTATCCAGGTTCTGCAAGAACCAAAAACACTCAGTGCTGCAACCAACAAATTTAAGTTTATTCCCTTAGGAGTATTAGACATTATAATCTCAAAGAGAAAAATTAGGAATTTATTATGGCAGTAAAGACATGAGGAAACGTGCAATGTATGGTCTGTTCAGGACGTAATGGAATGTGTTTATATACTTAACGAATCTTGCAGAGATTCCTGCATAGGGTCAGGTTAAAAACACAGTTTCAGTGCCAGAAAAACTATCATGGTAGTATTTTTAAATAACTATATAGTAAATTCCAGACTTACACAGTTTCAACTTGCAGTTTCATACTTATACTGAATGATTCAAGATATATACAGCCTTATTAAATTGCGATTCAGTAAATTTAAAAGGGCTCTATTTAAGCACACAACATATTTTATTTACAGAAGTTTTTAGTTAGTGAACTTCTATCCAAAAGCATGCTCTTCACTAACTAAAAACTTCTGTAAAATAAATATTCTGTGTGCTTAAATAAAGCCCTTTTAAATTTACAGAATCGCAATTTAATAAGGCTGAGAATATTAGAAAAGTGCTTATGTATATTAGAGAAATTCTGATAAATGCAGTACATTTCACTTATGGTGTTACATTTGATGTAACTAGACATTAGATATTACGTATGACATCCCACTATATCTCCTGTGAAATCACAGTCAACAACACACTCATATAATGTTCAAGTAAGAGTAAAAATAAGCATAAAGAAGACTTCAAAATAACAATATCATACAAATGGTACAATTTTCTAATAGCAAAGGTAAAGAAGAAGAAGGAAAGCATGGTCTGAGCATATTTCTGGATTCTGTCAAGCAATTAAAATAATATCTATATTTTTTTAGTGGTAGAAATTCTGGAGCTTGTAACAACACACTCTCTTACCATCACCTGATATTACCTTTTCTGCTGCCCTTACACACACATTAGACTTTCATACTATTTTCCTTTTATCCTTTGCATCTACTGCTGCCTTCAACCTTCTCTCCGGCTCTCTTAGGGCCTCATTCAAATGTGATTTGGCTAATAGGGCTCTTTATTAGCACATAGCAGACATTTTTAGTTAGTAAACTTCTATCCAAAAGCAAGGTCTTCACGAACTAAAAACTTCTGTAAAAAAATATGCTCTGTGCTTATAAAGAGCCCTATTCAATTGGCTGAATCACATTGGAATGAAGCCCTAATACTCCCATATACACAATCATACAAAAATCAACCCAATTTTCTCCTACAAGGTAAGAGTGAAATGTAGGTACAGGAACATTGAAGAACAATCTTCTGTATTTTGGGCCGAGTCTGCTCAGCACTCAAGTATAGAGTGGTATAGTATAGTTTGGTAATTAGACATTTACAGCCTTAAAAAATTGCGATTCGCCCAATTTTAAAGGGCTCTATATAAGCACATAGCATTTTATTTACAGAAGTTTTTAGTTAGTGAAGACCTTGCTTTTGGATAGAAGATCACTAACTAAAATCTTCTGTAAAAAAAATATGCTGTGTGCTTAAATAGAGCCCTTTTCAATTGGCTGAATCCCAATTTAATAAGGCTGTAGGTGTGCAATTTAGACTCAGCAACCCAAATAAATCAGTCTCTTCTCTCACCAGATTTTGGCCTGTGTTGGTCATTAAAAAAAACATGCTGCTTTATGTAATCAAAATTAACAGGCTCATAAAAATATGTTTTTTTAACTTGTTAATATTTAATGCTAGGGTGAGGGTTAGGGTTTGGGTTGAGTTTAGGGTTGTACTTGGGGTTAGGGTTGGTTCAAGGGTTAGGCTAACATTATAGGCTTAGAACTTCTCTCACATATCAGCAGCGCTGCAAAATATCGGCAGCGCCCTCTAGTTGGAGGCCGCACTGCAGTAGCAGACCTGTCCCGACACCATAACAGGATAGACCCTCTCTTTTGATGTATTACAATTTTAATGGAAGCAAATAAAAATTGTGTTAAGGTGTTCTCATATGAGGTGTTAACAGATGTTGTTGATATTGGTGCTAATTCAATAAAAAAGCAGAAAGAAGAGTTAAAAATATAATGTTCTTTGAAGAAGACCCAATGTGTCTTGTTAAATACTTCTAGAGCTATTATTTGCTTTGGAATTGTGCAAAATGCAGTAAATGAAGTTGAATTTATTTTACAAATTAGTAACCAGTGTTTTTCTCTTATTCATTTTGTAAGGAGACAGCTAACTTTTTCAGGGGCATTACACAAAAATTGAACCTTTAGATACCTAAGCTTGTGTGTCGTTGTTTATAGCATATAGAGTGTGTCCCACCCTTGTTAGTATAAATTGGCAGCTTTGTGTATGGAAGTTTGCAAAGCACATTTGGGTGGGTATCTTACAAGTACAATCAAAACACAGGGGCTGTCCAAATTTATTAGTGTTTCAAGGTCAACTATTGTTCTAGAAGCTTTAAATAACCTTATATTTGAAAAGGAAAACAATACTTTCATTTAAGTTTTTAAACAGGCATGATGAATAAGCAAACAAGTAAGGACCAAGTATATATTGTGATACTAATTAGATGATTGGACCTAAACCAGCAACTTGAAACAAATATATTTTAAGTACTATTATCTAGTTAATATCACAATACTTAATATCTATTTTTAGTGTTCTAACCATGTAAGCTACTTTATCAAAATATTTTTTCCTCCATCTATCAGGTCCTAAGCAATACTGGCATTTAAATGGAACTCAAGTTTAAATCTAACCGGTAACATACAAACCGGATAAACTGCGGATCACCAGTTCATGCCATCTAGCATCTAGCCCAATTCATCTAAAAGGCAGAAATTAAAACTTCACTTTTAAATAAGGATATTTATAATTCACGGATATTCTAACAAATCAAAATTAGTGTTTGATAATTGTCTTTAAATTTTGTACTTTTAAGGCAAATATACAGTTCAATGCCTTCCGTACTTGCTCTCTGGCTTATCTCAACTCAATACTTAACACTTTTTAGTGTGCTCAGTTGGTTAAATCCTAATTGCCATATTCAATTAGCTACTTGCAAATGCCTTGAACTCATACTTTTGGCTTTGGGTGTTTTTTTTATAAATGTTTATATGCATTCTATTGTCTTAAGAATTCATTAGTGCCAATAAGCAATATTTGCCGAATATGTAGCAATGAAAGTTGCTGTTGGCTTATATAAAGCTAGTAGCAAAAACTTGAATCATTTAGTCAGTGCCAGATAATGAATAAAAGGAAAAACAAAGTCCATGGGACCAGTCACACAGATCCTGTGAACTTGTGTTTCCTTGTTTAACTATTACTATTGTTGCTCAGTCCTGTCTGACTCTCCGTGAACCTATGGACCAGAGGACACAGGCACATCTGTCAGCCACTGCCTCCTCAGCTTCCTCAAGCTCATGTTCATCGCTACAATGACATCATCTATCCATCTCTGCCTTTGTCATCCCCTTCTTCGGGTGACTTCAATCTTTACCGGCATTAGGGATTCCTGTATTTCTATGATATGGTTAAAATATTTGAGCTTTTGACTCATTATCAACCTTCCAGTAAACAGTTTGTCTTGATTTCTTGTAGTATTGATTAATTGGATCTTCTTGCAGTCCAAGGGACTCTAAGCAGTTTTCTCCCGCACCACATTTCAAATACATCAATTGTACAGAGCTCAGCTTTCTTTATGGTCCAGCTCTCACTTCTGTATGTTACTACTGCGAATACCATAGTTTTAACTAAGCAGAACTTTGTTGATAGTATAATTTCTCTACTTTTTAATAGTTTATCCAGACTTGCCCATAGCTTTCTTCCCCAGAAGCGAATAACTTTAAATTTTATGGCTGCAGTTACCATCTGTAGAGAAAATGGAGTTGAGGAAAATAAAATCTGTCACAGCTTCCACTTTTTACCTATCTATTTGCCAGGATTCTCATCTTTTTAATGTTAAGCAGCAGGCCAGTTTCTGCATTTTCTTCTTTAACACTTCATCATCATCCATAAATTCTTCCTCACTTTCATCCATCAAGGTAGTTTCATCTATGTATCTGAGGTTGTTGATATTTCTCCCAGCATTATTAGTTCTGGCTTTGGATTCATTCAGCTTGGCCTTACCCATTATGTATTCTGCATATAAGTTGTATAAATACATTGAAAATATACAGACTTGTCGCACTCCATGTTCTGACCGTGGCTTCTTGGTACACATACAGATTCCTCAGGAGGTGGATGAGATGATCTGGTTCTCCCATCTCTGTAAGAACATGCCACATTTTGTTGCGATCCACACAGTCAATGGCTGTAGAATAGTCTATGAAGCAGAAGTAAATGTTTCTGTTCAGGTATTTTGCTTTCTGTGTTATCCAGCAGACATTGACAATTTAATTTCTTAAATCTCTGCCACACCTCTGTAAAACCCGTCTTGCACATCTGACAGTTCTCTGGTCCATATATTGTGGGAGCCGAACTTGCAGGATCTTAAGCATTACTTTGCTGGCAAGTTAAATTAGTGCAATTGTTCAATAACTGGAGTAGTCTTTGGAATTGCCATTTTTGGGGATTGGGATATAGACAGATCTTTTCAAGTTCACTGGCTACTGTTGAGTCTTACAAAATTGTTGACATAAGGCAAGCAACACTTTAACATCATCATCATGTAAGATTTTGAACAGTTCGGATGGGATTCCATCAACACATTCAGCCTTATTATCAGCAAGGCTTCCTATGGCCCCTTTCACTTCACTGTCCAAGATGTCTGGCTCCGGCTCATTGGACAAACTATAGAAGTTATCAGTGCTGTTAAGATCCTTATTTGGTTTATTTCTGCCAGCTCTTCTTTATCTGATCTGTTTCGGTTAAGTCCTCACCATTTTTTTTTATCACACCCACTGTGACATGAAGGGTTCCCTTGAGATCCCAAATTTTCTTGAAGAGATGTCTTGACTTTTCCATTCTGTATCTTGGGCATGAGCCACCTGCAACCCACCCTCACAGTATGTGTTATTTAATGATCTGTGATAAAGTAGCAGCAATCAAGGTCAGTTATAATTTTCTACCTTCTCTAGTTTATTTAAACACAAAACATTGAAATAATTTTTTTTTTACATAAACATGTTAAACAGCACTCCACATGGATACAGTGAATCAAGTAAGATTTGGTTGCAGTAAATTTGCAGTACTCCCAGATCCTCTTCAACTCTCTCCCTAGATACTCTCTACTGCTGAATCCAGGTGATATAGTATTACGCTCATAACAAAATATTAGAGAAAGAAGCACAAAGGGATAACAGTCTAAAAAGGGAATTAAAAAGACATTTAAATCAAAGAACTGAACTCATACAGAATATTGCTGTATGTACTTAAAAATACACCATACAACATGCAAATCTCAATAACACTGATAAACAGTGTCCCCCAAAGACAGTAAGGAAGGAATCTTAATCAAGTCACTGATAGAGTAGGACTGAACAA
This sequence comes from Discoglossus pictus, assembly GCA_027410445.1. Lineage (NCBI taxonomy): Eukaryota > Metazoa > Chordata > Amphibia > Anura > Alytidae > Discoglossus > Discoglossus pictus. The sequence continues at coordinate 248,379,517 of CM050167.1, forward strand.
AGATAATATATAAAGCCTACATGTTTTGTCCCTATCTGATGACTTTATCACTAGAATTATATGGTTTTATGTTTTGTGATATTGGTCTCTGGAATGGAATTTTATTGTTTATATGTTCATCATGAATATTCCTGTGGTTGTAGTTTAAAAGTATATCTACGTTTCCCTGTTTTTACCTTTATCTAATCTAACACTGCTAATATCAGAAACACACATTACACTGAGTCATTCTTTACACATACAGATCTATTTTATTTAAAAATAAAACTTGTTTTCCACACCCTCAGAGCTGCTTACATAGGCACAATGAACCTCCCAATATAAACACTGCATTTGGGTACAGATTTGAATCCTTTACTAACCTTCAAATCAACAGCAGCACAATGCAGCAACCCACACAGCTGTATCTGGCTCCTCTTGCTTTTTGTGCAGGGAACTTCATATCCCATGGTTCCTTGCTACAAAAACTTTCATCATAGATGGACGCAATGTATTAGCTGCATGTGATTGGCCAAAACAAAGTATGAATTTTATGCTAATTTTAGCAGGGATTTACAGGCTTGTTAACTCTGAAAATCAACTGCTTGTAAATTCAAGAGATTTAGCAAACTTTAGGGTAAGTATGATAATGTTTATTTTAGTATTTTTTCATGCAAAAAAATGTTTGCATGCACTATTGATTTTTCTCTATCAGATGCACTCAGGATCCATGCAATTTAAATAGAACAGTGCTCACATGATAACTACATTCAGTGCATTGTGAATGACCTTGCATGGACATCACACAGATACACGTGCCATAACAGATTTCATAAATCTATACACTTCAAATGACAAGACTCAGTGATTAACTAAGCATACTGGCTTTCCTACAGTTACTTATATATTTACACGAAAACAGTAATAAAAAGTAAGATAAAACATTTCTGACAAATGGATCCAAAACATGATTAATAAAAAATGTATCTGATTATTATTATATAATAATTAGACAAGGGAATATTGCATTTTAGTCATGAAAACATGGAAACAGCAACAGAAAAAATATTATTATTAAAAGAGGACTTTGACTACACTGCAGGGCTTCCCATGAAAATTGCATATTTATAAAGTGTTGATGATTTTTGGTTAGGACAAGATCATTTTTAAATTAAAATATTGAAATTAGAAATGTCATTGGATGTCAGTTTAGACAGGCTGTATATTCAGTAGATTATAGCTTATGGGGTCCTGATACACAGTGAATGTCCTCACTCTGCCATAAGAAGACAAATGCCATTCACTGTGCGACTGTGCATGTAGTCCAGTCCACTTTGTGGGTTTTCAGGTTGTGACCGTAGGCATGTTGCTATTAGTAAAGGCATGATTATTGGTAATGATTCCATTTTATGTTTTTACTAATGCTCAAAATCATAATACCAAACTTTCTAGATAACCTGTATTTGGTTGGAGAACCATAAAGGAGATAATGTGACAATTTAAGGAACTTCAGCATTTTCCTCATATTTGAATGGTTAAAACAGTATTTCAAATGATTATGTCTTATCTGTATGTACAGTGTATTACCATTATTCCAATATATGAACACTGACAGGGAACCTTTAATGATGAAATTGTTTTCAGTGTATATTATTCAGTGTATTATTGTGTATATAATATATTGATAACACCTTTCCATTCACTGCTAAAAATATCCTCAGATGTATTATTTGTTTCACAATATCTATCTATCTATCTATCTATCTATCTATCTATCTAGCTTGCTCAGAAGTCGATGCAAGGGAGTTAAAAAAAAAATGCTTGCTCATAACGTGCTTGTGACACCCCACATCCTGTGTCTACATTAAGTGAAATAAAGTTCTGTACTGTGGCTTAGATTAGTGCTAACAACAGCCCAAGAGCAGTCTGTGCCTACAGGAGCCTAAGAACAGTCTGTGCCATAAAATTCAAAGTCTACAAGAACCAAAGTACAGCCTGTGTCTACCATAACTAAAGTACAGTTTAGCCTGTGTCTATAAGAATCAAAGTGCAGCCTGTGTCTACAAGAATCAAAGTGTAGCCTGTGCCTATAGGAATAACAATGTACCCTGAGCCTATAAGAACCAAAGTGTAGCTTGTGCTTACATCATGAGTTCGAAGAAGGCTAGTGATACCTTTGTTAGGGAATTTAGAGACTATATAGAGACTGTGGCTTTTATTCCCCAACAAGTCTTCAACTGTGATAAAACTGGTTTATTTTGGAAGAACCTATATCACTCATGAAGAGAAGATATTGCCAGGTCACAAGCCGATAAAGGGCAGGCTAACTCTGCTGCTGTGTGGGAATGCAATTGAGGATTTCAAAATGAATCCTCTACTAGTCTATCACAGTGAGAACCCCATAGTTTTTAAAAGACAAAATGTGGTAAAAAGCAAGTTAAGTGTAATATGGAGGGTCAAAAGCAAAGCCTTGGTAACCATGCAGTTCTTCATTGAATGGAAGGACAAAGTGTTTTGCACCACTGTCAAAAAATGTAGAAGAAAGTGCTGCCTCTGAGGGCTTTGTTAATAATGGACAATGATCCTGCATACCCTCCAGGCTTGGAGGACAACTTGCTGGAGGACTTTAATTTTATAGCTGTGAAGATCTTGCCCCTAATACAACTCCTCTGATCCAGCCCATGGATCAGCAGGTCGTGTCAAACTTTAAGAAACTGTATACCAGGGGAGGCGTTAGCAACTGAAGAGAGCAGCAGCAAAACAGCTCAGCTCCTACAAACAAGGATTAAAAAGATTAAAAAATCCTGAAAACACTACAAAATCTGCTCTAAATTATATTATTTATAGGGGCCTGCACCTTTCATAGAAGACCAGGACCCAGGATCTCATCTTGGAGGCTGTTTTTCAGACTAGGAGGCATTCTGCCCTGGGAGAAACACACCCTGTAATGGTGGATAACTCCAGAAGTTACTTCTCAGCTCTACATGACTGCCTGAACACTGAGACATAGAAAACATCTCAACAAGCAGGAGGTGTCCTGAGATTTTGATATTTGACCATCCGGGAGAAAGAACCAAGGTCTAGGAGCTGAGTAAACACCTGGGACCCCCCAATACATTTAATACACTTAGTAAAACAGTTTTACCCCCTTCTGGACCGACAGAGATGTTGCTATGCTTAACTGGCTAGTCCATAAAGACCTATGCTAATATTTAATGCTTGGGCTGTGAAAATAAACACAGACATTTTGCAAGTGTGATGTAGTTGTGTATTTTCTTCTCTTCCACTGCTGGGTGGTAAAAACAACAGAAAACTGACTGTACTGCTATCTATTGGCTTTACAGAAAATAATATTTCCTGAAAAAATGCTAACATTGATTGACTTCTTGGAAAAATACTTTACTGAAATACCACTTATATAAATTGCCAATACAATGCAGAGTCTTTGATTTCAATTTAAGTATGGGATAAATTATCCCTGCTCATTTCTACACAGTCACATCTGTTCTTATGCTTTTACAGACTTGGGTGCTGTGACATGGCCATTACTGGCTCACAGTTAAGGTAAATCAAATTTGAGTTTTTCCAACTGCCATCTATTAATCATCAAGCAGGGATAAGCCTACTGAACTAACTATAAATGTGCATTCAAAATAAATGACATCAGAAACCCCTGCAAACCCAGATATAAATTATTTCCTACTGGTCTTACTACACTCAAGCTATATATTGTTTGCATAATATCTCACCAAAAAGTACAGAGACTGAAATTCAGTCATTTACAGAGCTGCACAAAAGTAATCCAACTTCCACCTTGTGGAAATAAATCGCCATACATAGTACGAGGGATGCCACCCAAGGATTGACCTGGCTCTATAGGTGGGGCTACCCTGATGTGACTGTAATACAGATGAAGTAATCATATACACCCAGAACATTCTGGGAAGAATGCTCTAACTCAGGGCAAGTGACAGCCTATCAAGCCCAATCCATTTTATGATTGAACCTCTTGGATACTGTGTGATCTCTAGTATAGCAAAGCATGAAAATGGGGAAAACTAAGAGGTATGCAAACAAAGCGCATTTGAACCTCCAGAAGCAAACCTCACTCTGTCTCATGCTTCCCAATCAGGCTTATCGGATATATCAGACCCATCTTTAACACCTGAACCCTCCATAACGTATAGGAGGAACAAAAACATAAAAGATACACTGTAAGGAGTTATTATAAACCTCCTTGTAAACCATCGAATTGGTTAACTTCAACAACAGGATTATTCAAATGCGGCCACTGCAAAGCTTGCAACTACATCCAACCAGGCAAAGAATTTATTGACTACAAGACAGGAAAGAAGTATCCAGTAAAAACCTTCTTAAATTGCGAAACCACACACGTCATCTATGTTATGACCTGCCCGTGTCAAAAATATTATGTGGGGAAAACTTTTCGACAACTACGAAGGTGGATCCTGGAACATGTATACTCAATAACTAAGTTCCTGGATACTCCTGTCTCTAGACACATTAATAACTTCCATCAAAATAAAGCTGGGGTAATGAAGTTCCAAGTTTTGGAAAAACTAGAGGTAGGACCTAGAGGTGGAAATATTGATCAAATACTACTTCAAAAAGAAAGTAAATGGATTTTCACATTGTACAGCAAATATCCAATGGGACTTAATGAAGGATATTCGTATTCTGCTTTTCTTTAGAGCACTTTTTTCACCGTATTTCCCTTCCCTTACAAACATTTTTACTCATTTTTCATCTACTAGTAAATTTGCTTTCCAATTACACTAGTCTCGCTGCAATGAGTCACTTATTAGGAGATGTGCTCTCCACATTATGCTTTCATTATACAACCGTGATAGTTGGTTGTTTTACATTCTACTTCACAATTTTTTTAGACACCATTACATTACTGGGGTACACCTATTTCACTGTGTCCTGATTATGCTTAGCTATTTAAGCACTATTCACTTTGTTTATAGACTTGATATATATATATATATATATACTTTTTTTTTTTTTTTTTTTATTCTAGCATACATTATATCTTCAGTGATTGAGATCTCCAAATTACTGTCATTAATTTAAGATATATCTCTAGCACATGCATTATTTTTGCTTCCTGTCACCATGGGCACAATATATGCCCAAGCACAATAGAATATTATCTAGCTTTCATTCACAATTATACTTTTTATTCATATCCTAGCCCCATTGTTTATCTGCATATAACATGCTTTGTATACATTTTATTTTATTTTTTATCTCTATTATCTTTAGCCAGCCCCTTTAGAGCTTCTGCCATCTATTCTGGTCCGTTTTTGAGCCTGCTTTGACAATCTTAGACATTTGTATTCTTTGTCAAAAACGATCCTAATAAAGTTACATAGGATTTGTATGTCCATTCTGCCACTGTTAGTAGTAAATAAAGTTTATTCAACTTGAAAAACGTCATGATGTCATGATGCTGGGCATCACTGTGTTTTCAATTAGATCCAATCAAGGAAGCGTTCTACAGGCCTTAAATAGGCCTAAAACGCTGTTAGAAGTTAAAAGCCTTTGAAAAAGTCCCCGTGGAGGGACGAAACAGCCTGTTGGCATCATTTTTTGCAACTTTCTGAACCTGGAAACGCTGGAAGTTAAGTACAAACACTCTTTGGAGTGTATATTTTCCTTTTGTACAAATTATATGGGCTCTACTATCTCTTATTTATGTATTGTTATATATCCAACATCTTTGCTTACTCATAGCTAATAGAGAGTCTATGGAGAACTATATTGGAGAGCTCTAACTACTGAACAGCAAGTATATTGCTATATGTGTGTTGTTTAGCTCATATCCAATAGTGCCATTGTCCTCTTGCAATACTCCATATTACAGTGGACCTGCAGAGCCTTTGATTTATGCTTGTCTTGTCTTCCAGTTCATTTAAGTATTTTTCCAGGTATCAGATTTCACTTTTATGTATATCAGTTTGTATATATATATATAGATACCACCCTTTTTTATATATCACTGCACTATCCTATGATTATCAGTATATCCTGTATCAACAGGAGTACCAGTATATCCTGATTTATGAGGATCTTGCAGCATAATCTATGGTATGAATACAGAATATCACCACATATCTTACTACTCATACCTCATATGATTAGAGTATCTATGTATCATATTTATACATTTTAATCGGCGTAGTTTCCGGATCAATAGTATCCAATAAAGTTTTTTTCTTTTTTTTTTAAATAATCTTTTTTGATATATGAAGGGGTGTAAAGCACCGAGGATACTACCTATATTGATCATTATTTTTCTATATCCTATATCAGACCCACCCCAACAACATATGCATCTTTCAGCCAAATCCATGGCAATGATTGAGGAACTGTATAAGGCCCATTTAACAAAGACTGTTGATTCTTTTAAAAAGGACATTAGCGATCTGTGACAAAGAACCCAAATGCTTGAGGAAACCTCAGATCATTTTGTGGAAGCACAGGAGAGAGACAAGGCCGAGATCTGACAAAACTATTCACGCATTTCCATCCTTGAGAAGAAGTTTGAGGATTTAGAGAACCACTCAAGGCGTCATAATTTGAGGATCAGAGGTGTACTCAGAGCAATCCAAGATCTTACACAGTATCTGAAAGCAACCATAAGCAGTATAATCCCGTATATATCAGAATCAGTTTGGGAAATGGAAAGGGCCCATAGGGTTCTGGGAGCCTCAAGAAATCAGGATTTGCCAAAGGATGTTATAATTAGATTTTTGAGGCAAAGATCCAGGGATCTTATTTTAGCAGCCTCCAGGAAGATGACTGTTATTAAAGGTCCAGACAACTCAGTGCTCCAAATATTTGCAGATCTCTCCCCTATCACATTGGCTAAGCGGAGGGAGATGAAGCAAGTGCTAGATGTTTTGATCCAGCACAAAATACAATACCGATGGATCTTCCCAATTTCCTTTGCCGTTTTTAGTTTATTCTTCAAAATCTTTTTATTGACACATAAGCAGTGCTCAATAACACAATATTGTTGGACTTGCAGGTCCAACACAATTTTGCATAAACAGGATTTTTTAACAACGTTTTAGATATCTTGTACGACTTTGTTGTCAATAATGATTATCCTGTCCTGACAATTTTGGGTGTCTGCTTTATGTGTCCACCATAACCTTTTTCCGTTTTCTCAACTTTGCAGGAAACGCCTGCTAGCTATTCCTTCCCTAGCAATTGACTTCTCAATACTAAACTTGTCAAATTCTTACATGTGAGCTAACTTGTTGTCTTTCCATGTAGATATATATAGATGTTCAATTTTGCATAGCTCGAGAATTACATTATTCACCTAGTATATGGGAAGTATAACATCGAACAAACAATGAATAAACAAGTCAATGAACTTATTACCTGTATCTTCCTTGCTTTTTTTTTTTTTTCTCTTTCTTCTTGTCTATCTTCTTCAGTTCACACAATTCGCCAGTAGTTGTCAACGCCCAAGACACCCGTCACCCCGGCCTGGAGTCTCCGCCTCATCCAATTACGCCTTCCCTTCCTAGTGTACTAATTTCTACTCTAAATCAAGTTTTTGTTAAATTAAAATAGCTTTGTCCGACTCCACCCATCTGTCCCAAATTTGACTAAAAGTGGAGAGGGAGTTGTTTATTGAATGCGTCATTTTTTCATAAATCATGATGTAGTTTAATTTTTTTATAACCTCTTGGGCGTCTAAATGGGGTGATTTCCAATTCTTTGCAATGTGGCTTTTGGTTGCCAGCATGACCATTTGTATCCACTTGTTATGGTTCTTATTAACGTTCAGTACTGGCATTCCCAGTAAGCATGTCTCCCTAGAGGGGTGTATTTCCCTGTCTTATACCTCAGTGATCATTGCAGTTACCCTTCGCCACAGGGCCTGTACTTTTGGGCAGTCCCACCAGATGTGGCCAAAGGTTCCTCTATCTGAGCAGTTCCTAAAGCACTCAGGAGGGGAAAGCGGATTTATCTTATTTAGCCTGTCAGGTGTCATGTATACCCTGTGTAGTACCTTAGTTGCTGTTTCTAAATAGCTAAAGAAGAGGGAGCCTTTAGTCAGTGCCTTGTGTATTTTCCCCCATCTCTGGGTGTCCCATTCTACTCCCATTTCCTGTTCCCATTGTAGGACATATTTAGGCTTTTGGTCTTTAAGTGGCTTGTTGGCAAGCGAGTAAAGGGTACCAATTATGCCTCTGGCTATGCTGTTTCAGTTTAAAGGCAGCTCCTATTCAGCTCATTCCCTGGAGGATTGCCAAGGCTCAAGCATCTTCAGAAGAGGAGCCAGAAGAGAATCAACCCACACGGCCAAGTTGCTTCCCCCCAGGCAATGGCATGAGGTTTCCTATCATAAACGGACAAAAAAATCCCCCCCCCTTCCATTGCACAACAGATCCAACCTAAGACCGTTATATGAGTATATTGAGGCAGAACAGTAACCACAACTACCTCTAGATGGCTATTTATTGTTTATTGTGATTGTCTCTCTGCTGTTTTATAGAGCTTCATGTCTATAGTTTAAAACCCTAATATATATATATATATAGGGATTATGTCCAGTATGTAGAAATGTTCTAATGTCAGAATGAACTTAGTTAGCTAAGTATAGGTTCTCTATGACAAGTGGCACTGCTAGATTTGCAGATATTTTGTTCAATCTCAGTAATAAAAGGGACGGCCCCCATATTCTGACTCATTGGGACCCCCCAAGTCATACATTATTTAAGTTTTCTTGTTACCCCTCCTATTGAGGGTAGTTTATAGGTATAGTTAGTACCCCCACCACCACCCCCTCCTGCCCTGATGCTGACACTGCTGTTATGTGGCTAAGGAGATTATGTTTTTTAAACTATTTAATAATTAGTTTTTTGCAATGTTTAGCTCATTCAAAATTTGAATGTCTAATGTTTTTTTCTTGTTTTTTTCTCCCTTCCTTCTCTCTATGGCAAGCAACATCCTTGCTCAATATCTTTACAGCTCTTCTGGGCTAGTGAGATGAAGTTGTGGGATCCGTCTGGTCTCTCCGCCCCACTGGGTTTGGATCTGAAGCTGGGTGAGTCAACCCCCATTAAGCGTTCAAGTCATCACCACTATCATGACTAATATAGAATACATGTTTATGACAAACAAACAAACATAGTGTACAGAGCTTCAATTCCCAATTTAAGAGGAGGAACTGTACTATAGAGACGTTAAAACCTCTGTTCTATTTTTGCAGGAGACACACTTCTCACATAACCACGTCCCAAATTGAATGAATTGTTGTTGCTCACAATTCCCTCCATACAAGAACAGATGTCCAAAGACCTACAATTATACTTTGATCTGAATCATTTCACAGATGTGGTAATTGGATGGACCTGGGTTGCCCATAAGGCATTCATGAGAGGAACTTGTATAAAATTAGCATCAGCTTATAGGAAGCAATGTAAGCAAAGAGAATTGGACCTCATGGAGGCATTAGGGATTGATAAATGTGGATTGGAACTGGATAATCTCCTATCTGATAGATTAGAGAAAGCCCTCTGGCACACTAAACATTTATTCTATGTTAAAGCCAATAAGCCGGACTCACTGCTAGCAATGAGGCTTAAAACTAAATTTAACATGGCCAAGATTACTAGGATTAGATCATCTAATCGCCAAAATGAAAATTTAGAAAACATTTTTTGGTCTCGACCAATCAATCTATTCCACAAAGATTCAAAGCAATCCAGGCACCATTCAATCTTATTTAGATAGATACAACGTTCCATCCCATTCAGGCCAAAGCTCAACTACACTTAATTCAGATATCACCGTTGAGGAAATTCAGGCAGCCATTAAGAGCCTCAAGACTGGCAAAGCTCCCGGACCTGATGGGTTCACAAATTCATACTACAAAAAGTTTGCTGATCAACTATCCCCTTACCTCTGGGCAAATTTGGTTTCATGAGGCATTAACCTTGTTAAATCACTCTATCACCACCCATCAGCCAACTTTAAATTACCGGGAACAACAAACTTGACATCAAAATTCAAAGAGGAACCAGGTAAGGGTGCCCACTCTCCCTATTATTATTTGCATTGGCTATCAAACCCCTGGCCCAGATCATCAGATCCAAATCCGATATCTGCAGTCTTGAGGTAGCCTTCCAACACCTTAATTGCTCCCTGTTTGTGGATGATCTTCTCTGCACCCTAACTAACGCAGTCTCTTCGATCGCGAATCTAATGTCAACCATTAATGTGTTTAGATTGCGATCTGGTCTAAGAATTCATTGGGACAAGACCGAGGCATTAGGTGTTGGGATGCACCTGGCCAATATTAAAACCCTACAACACCTTTATAGATTTGTTTGGCCTCCAGATTGCATCAAATATTTGGGAGTCAGGATTACAAGGAAGATCTCTGAGATGTATTGAGTACATTTTCCCCCATTATTTCGAAAGTTAGCGGACGATTTACAGAACTGGTCTAAACTTCATATATCTTGGACAGGGCACATTATTACTGTTAAAATTAATGTTTTACCAAAGATCTTCTATTTAGTTAGGAAGTTGGCCATTCCAATCGACATTTGAGATTTAGAAAGAATGCAACATCAAATTTTTCAATTTATTTGGGCGAATAAACCACTGTGTATTGCTAAGAAGACAATGTATAGGGACAGGACCAAAGGGATCTCTCTTGCCCTAATGTTAGGCTGTACAATAAAGCCGCCCAACTGGCTTTCTTACCCATAGCTCACTCAATCAAGCATCAACCTACCTGGGTTTTTATAGAGAATCAGAAACTTAAACCCTGTATGTGGGACACTATTATTTGGCAACCAAGTATTAACATGCCTTTAGTTAAATATTCTAACAAAATGATTAAACTTACTCTCTCGACCTGGGACTGGGCGGTCGGCAGATACCAACTTACCTCTCCTCTTTCCCCTTCAACATCTATTAGATACTTTCCAAATGTTGAAGCTGTCTTTAATTTGGAATCTAGACAGTGGTGGTTTCTTAATCATTTGATGATCAGGTTGGATGCCTGGTTCGCAAATGAGAGAATCTATCATCATGTCCAATTCTGTAATCAGTATATACTTCCGCTCAGAGAAACTTGGAGCTATACATGCCTCAGACACTGGCTGTTATTAATAGTGCGGAGCATGGGCCCTCCAAAGTCAACCTGGTTCTCAGTGTTGTGCAAGGACTTAGCTCTGCCTAAAGGTATATTGGGGGCCTTATACTAAATAAACCCTCTTTATGGTCAAATGGGAACAAGATCTGGGTAGAAATCTAGAGCCTGCTAAGTGGAAAGAGGCCTTTTCCAATCTGTCCAGGGTCTCTGTGACATATAGCCTACTTGAGGTATCGGTTAACATTCTGCATAGGACATACCTCGCAACCCTATAGAATGCATACCATGAATCCCCAGATTAGCGATAAATGCTTTAGGGGCTGTCAACTGGGAGGAGATTTCTTGCATATTTGGTGGTCCTGCCCAGCTGTTCAGGATATCTGGGAGCAAATGCTGAGACTGGTATCCCAAATATTTTGTACCCCAATTCACCCCTCCATTGAGAATTGCCTTCTAGGTATACATGTAGACACATTAACTTTATCTCAAAATAAACTTGTGCAGTTTATCGCCAAGCAGTTAAACACCATCAGCCTTATTAAATTGCGATTCAGTAAATTTAAAAGGGCTCTATTTAAGCACACAGCATATTTTTTTTTACAGAAGTTTTTAGTTAGTAAACTTCTATTCAAAAGCAAGGTCTTCACTAAGTAAAAACTTTTGTAAAAAAAATATGCTGTGTGCTTAAATAGAGCCCTTTTAAATTTACCAAATCACAATTTAATAAGGCTGCATATTGCTATAAATTTGAAGTCTTACTTAACTTTGGAGAAATCATCCTCAAGGTTAATTTTATTATGATTAACGAGAAACTGACCCATATCTTGAAAGATTCATAGCCCCAGTTCTTGATGACATGGACACCATGGCTTGACTACCATAATAGCATTTCAATTAGGTGAACTACTCTTTGCTCTCTGACCTCCTCCCAGTGGGGCGGTGGGACCGGTGGGACCCCGGACTTAAGTTGTCAGCAGTTAAGGTAAACTTGCCATTTATATTCCCCTTCTTTTCCCCTGTTATATTTTCTGTTGTTGTTTTTTCTCTTGTCTTTCATTTTTGTTTCTTTTTTCTCTTTCTTCCTTTCAAATTCTTATCTTGTTTCTCTGTTATTTATAAGTTCCCGGTTTTATGTATCGGGAAAGGTTAAAATTAAGACTTGAGGAGGAAACTCTTGTCTGCATTTATCACAAAAAATAAATGCATATGCGAGAAGGCAACGGATAAACCACAAACTGATTGCAAGATTTTCTTAAATATGGCCTTATTTTAAGCTTTAAATGTGACGTGCCTGATGCTATCTCTTAGTGTTTAAGGCTACCAAAACACTCTTGTATACTTGTGGAATCTGTAACTTTCAACTCGCTTTGTTGTTATTTATTGTTTATTGTCTTCAATATAAAGATTGGAACAAATAAACTGTATACCAAGGCCCTCTGAACTCATCCTGCTTCCAGAATGGATTAAGGACGAGAACTAAGGCACCACTGTATAACAGTGTCATTGAAGACTCTTGTAGATTTATTTTTAACTGATTTGAGTTATAACCCAACAGACTGAACCAAGAATAAAAAATAGATGTACTTGAAAGCAGAACTGCTGTACTCTATCAAATCCCAATACCATGTAAAATAAAAAAAAGCAAAGATTTGATATTACTTATTCATTACACTACCTACCTACCCCCTAATAAACCCCACCACCACTCTAATTACAGAAAACAAAAAACTGAAGTCACCAAAAATAAAACATCTAAATTACATAAAAGAAAAAAAAACTAAGTCACAAAAAAAGGAACATTACAGAAAAAAACAAAATACATTACAACCCCCCTCACTACAGAAAAAAAAATATACACCTGAAAAGGAAATACATATAATATAATACAATACATTCAATACAAATAAAATGAAATACAGTACAATATACTATCTATATAATATACATCACCCAATCTATCTAATATACAATACATCATATGTTTGTAATATACATCCCACAATCTAGTATACAATACATGCTATCTCTATATAGAAACCCTTATTCTAAGCTAAAATAAAATAATTAAGACCACTTACCTTTGCAGATGTCCCTTCAGATCAGCAACCTAGGGTAAAAATGATAAAAAAATTACTACAACACGTTTACATAAAATAAATAAACATAGTACATATTCTAAATATTCTACTGACCTTTTCAGCATGTCCCCATCCTTCTTCTTTTCCTCTCCTCCGGCGCGGCCCCTGTAAAAAAAAAAAAACATTACATTAAAAAGAAAAGAAGAAGGGCGGGGACATGCTAGAAAGGTGAGTAGAATATTTATAATGTTTATAATGTTTGTTTATTTTATGTTGCACTCATTTTTTTATTTTTTTCCCTAGGTGGCTGATCTGAAGGGACATCTGCAGGTAAGTGGTCTTAATAATTTTATTGTAGCTTGGAATTCGATTATTTTATATATAGATAGCATTTATTGTATGTTAGATTGTGGTATTTATTTAGATAGATTGGGGATGTATATTAGATAGACAGGATGTATTTTACATACATAGTTTGTATTGTATATTAGATAGATTGGGTGATGTATATTAGATAGATAGGATCTGTTGTATATTAGATTGGGGTGTATTGTATTTAATTGTATTTGTAATTGTATGTACTGTATTGTATTGTATGTATTTGATGCATTTCCTTTCCAGGTTTGTAATTGTTTTTTTTCTGTAGTGGGGGGGGGGGGGGGTTGTAATGTATTTTTTAATTTTCTGTAATGTTCCTTTTTTTTTGTAACTTAAGTTTTTTTATTTTCTGCAATGTAGATTTTTTGTAATTTAGGTTTTTTATTTTATGTAATGTAGATTTTTTATTTTTGGTGACTTCAGTTTTTTTTGTTTTCTGTAATTAGAGTGGTGGGGGGTTATTAGGGGCTAGGTAGGTAGTGTAGGTAGGCCCCCCATGAGGGGGTTAATTAGGGGTTTATGGGTCTGTATTGACCCCCATGAGTGAGGGGGTTAATGAAGTGCTTATGGGGGTCTGTATTGACCCCCATGATTGACAGGGTTAATAATAGGTATTATGGGGGTCTGCATTAGCCCCCATGAGTGTCAGGGTTAATTAGGGGTTTATGGGGGTCTTTATTGACCCCCATGAGTGACAGGGTTAATTATGGGTTTATGGGGGTCTGTATTGACCCCATGAGTGACAGGGTTAATTAGGGGTTCATGGGGGTCTGTATTGACCCCCAAGAGTGACAGGGTTAATTAAGAGCTTATGGGGGTCTTTATTGACCCCCATGAGTGACAGGGTTAATTAAGTGCATATGTGGGGCTGTATAGATCTTCAAGAGTGACGGGGTTAATTAAGGGTTTATGGGGGCCTGTATTGACCACCATGAGTGCCAGGGTTAATTATGGGCTTATGGGGGTCTGTATTGACCCCCATGAGTGACAGGGTTAATTATGGGTTTATGGGGGTCTGTTTTGCCTCCATGAGTGGCAGGGTTAATTATATGTATTATGGGGGTCTGTATTGACCCCCATGAGTGACAGGGTTTATTAAGGGCTTAGGGGGGTCTATATTGACCCCCATGAGTGACAGGGTGCTTATGGGTGGCTGTATTGACCCTCAGGAGTGTCGGGGTTAATTAAGCATTTATGGGGGTCTGTATTGACCCCCATGAGTGACAGGGTTATTTATAGGCTTATGGGGGTCTTTATTGACCCCCATGAGTGACAGGGTTTATTAAGGGCTTAGGGGGGTCTATATTGACCCCCATGAGTGACAGGGTTAATTAAGTGCTTATGGGGGGCTGTATTGACTCTCAGGAGTGTCAGGGTTAATTAAGCATTTATGGGGGTCTGTATTGACCCCCATGGGTGCCAGGGTTATTTATTGGCTTATGGGGGTCTTTATTGACCCCCATGAGGGACAGGGTTAATTATAGGTTTATCGCGGTCTATATTGACCCCCATTTTAATGACAGGGTTAATTAAGTGCTTATGGGGTGCTGTATTGACCCTCAGGAGTGTTGGGATTAATTAAGCATTTATGGGGGTCTGTATTGACCCCCATGAGTGCCAGGGTTATTTATTGGCTTATGGGGGTCTTTATTGACCTCCATGAGTGACAGGGTTAATTATAGGTTTATGGGGGTCTATATTGACCACCATTAGTGACAGGGATAATTAGGGGTTTATGGGGGTCTGTATTGACCCCCATGAGTGACAGGGTTAATGAAGGGCTTATGGGGGTCTATATTGACCCCCATGAGTGACAGTGTTAATTAATTGCATATGGGGGGCTGTATAGACCTTCATGAGTTACGGGGTTAATTAAGGGTTTATGGGGGTCTGTATTGACCCATGAGTGCCAGGGTTATTTATGGGCTTATGGGGGTCTTTATTGACCCCCATGAGTGACATGGTTAATTATGGGTTTATGGGGGTCTGTATTCACCCCCAATGAGTGACATGGTTAATTATGGGTTTATGGGGGTCTGTTTTGCGCCCATGAGTGGCAGGGTTAATTATATGTATTATGGGGTTCTGTATTGACCCCCATGAGTGACAGGGTTAATAAAGGGCTTATGGGGGTCTGTATTGTCCCCCATGAGTGACAGGGTTAATAAAGGGATTATGGGAGTCTGTATTGACCCTCATGAGTGACAGGGTTAATTACAGGCTTATGGGGGTCTATATTGACCCCCATGAGTGACAGGGTTAATAAAGTGCATATGGGGGGCTGTATAGACCTTCATGAGTGACAGGGTTAATTAAGGGTTTATGTGGGTCTGTATTGACCCCCATGAGTGCCAGGGTTACTTATGGGCTTATGGGGGTCTTTATTGACCCCCATGAGTGACAGGGTTTATTATGGGTTTATGGGGGTCTGTTTTGCCCCCATTAGTGGCAGGGTTAATTAAATGTATTATGGGGGTCTGTATTGACCCCCATGAATGACAGGGTTAATTAAGTGCATATGCGGGGGGCTGTATAGACCTTCATGAGTGAGGGGGTTAATTAAGTGCTTATGGGGGTCTGTATTGACCCACATGAGTGACAGGGTTAATGAAGGGCTTATGCGGGTCTGTATTGACCCCCATGAGTGCCAGTGTTATTTATGGTCTTATGTGGGTCTTTATTGACCCCCATGAGTGACAGGGTTAATTATGAGTTTATGGGTGTCTGTATTTACTCCCATGAGTGACAGGGTTAAATATGGGTTTATGGGGGTCTGTATTGCCCCCCATGAGTGGCTGGGTTAATTACATGTATTATGGGGGTCTGTATTGACCCAAATGAGTGACAGGGTAAATTAGGGGTTTATGG
Source organism: Discoglossus pictus (assembly GCA_027410445.1). Taxonomy (NCBI): domain Eukaryota; kingdom Metazoa; phylum Chordata; class Amphibia; order Anura; family Alytidae; genus Discoglossus; species Discoglossus pictus. The sequence continues at coordinate 248,395,975 of CM050167.1, forward strand.
GGGTCTGTATTGACCCACATGAGTGACAGGGTTAATTAAGTGCTTCTGGGGGTCTGTATTGACCCACATGAGTGACAGGGTTAATGAAGGGCTTATAGGGGTCTGTATTGACCCCCATGAGTGACAGGGTTAATTAAGGGCTTAGGGGGGTCTATATTGACCCCCATGAGTGACAGGGTTATTTAAGTGCTTATGGTGGGCTTTATTGACCCTTATGAGTGAGGCGGTTAATTAAGGGTTTATGGGGGGCTGTATTTACCCCCATGAGTGCCAGGGTTATTTATGGGCTTATGGGGGTCTGTATTGACCCCCATGAGTGCCAGGGTTATTTATGGGCTTATGGGGGTCTTTATTGACCGCCATGAGTGACAGGGTTAATTATGGGTTTATGGGGGTCTGTATTGACCCCCATGAGTGACAGGGTTAAATATGGGTTTATGGGGGTCTGTATTGCCCCCATGAGTGGCAGGGTTAATTATATATATTATGGGGGTCTGTATTGACCCCCAGGTGTGTCAGGGATAATTAGGGGCTTATGGGGGTCTGTATTGACCCACATGAGTGACAGGGTTATTGAAGGGCTTATGGGGGTCTGTATTGACCCCATGAGTGCCAGGGTTAATTAAGGGCTTACGGGGGTCTATATTGACCCCCCATGAGTGACAGGGTTAATTAAGTGCTTATGGGGGTCTATATTGACCCCCATGAGTGACAGGGTTAATTATGTACATATGGGGGGGCTGTATAGACCTTCATGAGTGAGGGGGTTAATTAAGTGCTTATGGGGTTCTGTATTCACCCACATGAGTGACAGGGTTAATGAAGGGCTTATGGGGGTCTGTATTGACCCTCATGAGTGACAGGGTTAATTACAGGCTTATGGGGGTCTATATTGACCCCCATGAGTGACAGGGTTAATAAAGTGCATATGGGGGGCTGTATAGACCTTCATGAGTGACGGGGTTAATTAAGGGTTTATGTGGGTCTGTATTGACCCCCATGAGTGCCAGGGCTACTTATGGGCTTATGGGGGTCTTTATTGACCCCCATGAGTGACAGGGTTAATTATGGGTTTATGGGGGTCTGTTTTGCCCCCATGAGTGGCAGGGTCAATTATATGTAGTATGGGGGTCTGTATTGACCCCCATGAGTGACAGGGTTAATGAAGGGCTTATGTGGGTCTGTATTGACCCCCATGAGTGACAGGGTTAATTATGGGCTTATGGAGGTCTATATTGACCCCCATGAATGACAGGGTTAATTAAGTGCATATGCGGGGGGCTGTATAGACCTTCATGAGTGAGGGGGTTAATTAATTGTTTGTGGGGGTCTGTATTGACCCCCATGAGTGCCAGGGTTATTTATGGTCTTATGGGGGTCTTTATTGTCCCCCATGAGTGACAGGGTTAATTATGGGTTTATGGGTGTCTGTATTTACCCTCATGAGTGACAGGGTTAAATATGGGTTTATGGGGGTCTGTATTGCCCCCCATGAGTGGCAGGGTTAATTAGGGGTTTATGGGGGTCTGTATTGACCCAAATGAGTGACAGGGTTAATTAGGGGTTTATGGGGGTCTGTATTGACCCACATGAGTGACAGGGTTAATTAAGTGCTTATGGGGGTCTGTATTGACCCACATGAGTGACAGGGTTAATGAAGGGCTTATGGGGGTCTGTATTGACCCCCATGAGTGACAGTGTTAATTAAGTGCTTATGGGGGGCTTTATTGACCCTCATGAGTGAGGCGGTTAATTAAGGGTTTATGGGGGGCTGTATTTACCCCCATGAGTGCCAGGGTTATTTATGGGCTTATGGGGGGCTGTATTTACCCCCATGAGTGCCAGGGTTATTTATGGGCTTATGGGGGTCTTTATTGAGCGCCATGAGTGATAGGGTTAATTATGGGTTTATGGGGGTCTGTATTGACCCCCATGAGTGACAGGGTTAAATATGGGTTTATGGGGGTCTGTATTGCCCCCATAAGTGGCAGGGTTAATTACATATATTAGGGGTATATCTGTATTGACCCCATGTGTGACAGGGATAATTAGGGGTTTATGGTGGTCTGTATTGACCCACATGAGTGAGGGGGTTAATTAAGTGCTTATGGGGGTCTGTATTGACCTTACATGAGTGACAGGGTTAATGAAGGGCTTATGGGGGTCTGTGTTGACCCCCATGAGTGCCAGGGTTAATTAAGGGCTTAGAGGGGTCTATATACCCCCATGAGTGAAAGGGTTAATTAAGTGCTTATGGGGGTCTATATTGACCCCCATGATTGACAGGGTTAATTATGTACATATGGGGGGGCTGTATAGACCTTCATGAGTGAGGGGGTTAATTAAGTGCTTATGGGGTTCTGTATTCACCCACATGAGTGACAGGGTTAATGAAGGGCTTATGGGGGTCTGTATTGACCCTCATGAGTGACAGGGTTAATTAAGGGCTTATGGGGGTCTATATTGACCCCCATGAGTGACAGGGTTAATTATGAGTTTATGGGGGTCTGTATTGACCCCCATGAGTGACAGGGTTAGTTAAGTGCTTATGTGGCGCTGTATTGACCCTCATGAGTGAGGGGGTTAATTAAGGGTTTATGGGGGTCTGTATTGACCCCCATAAGTGCCAGGGTTATTTATGGGCTTATGGGGGTCTGTATTGAACCCCATGACTGACAGGGTAAATTATGGGTTTATGGGGGTCTGTATTGACCCCATGAGTGATGGGGTTAATTATGGGTTTATGGGGGTCTGTATTGACCCCCATGAGTGACAGGGTTAATTAGGGGATTATGGGGGTCTGTATTGACCTCCATGAGTGACTGGGTTAATTAAGGGCTTATCGGGGGCTATATTGACCCGAATGAGTGACAGGGTTAATTAAGTGCTTATGGGGGGCTGTATTGACCCTCATGGGTGACGTGGTTAATTAAGGGTTTATGGGGGTCTTTGTTGACCCCCTTGAGTGCCAGGGTTATTTATGGGCTTATGGGGGTCTATATTGACCCCCATGAGTGACAGGGTTAATTATGGGTTTATGGGGGTCTTTATTGACCCCCATGAGTGACAGGGTTAATTAGGGGTTTATGGGGGTCTTTATTGACCTCCATGAGTGAGGGGTTTAATTAAGTGCTTATGGGGGTCTGTATTGACCTTTATGAGTGACAGGGTTAATGAAGGGGTTATGGGAGTCTGTATTGACCCCCATGAGTGACAGGGTTAATGAAGGGCTTATGGGGGTCTATATTGACTCCCATGAGTGACAGGTTTAATTAGGGGTTTATGGGGGTCTATATTGACCCACATGAGTGACAGGGTTAATGAAGTGTTTATGAGGGTCTATATTGACCCCCATGAGTGACAGGGTTAATTAAGGGTTTGTGGGGCTCTGTATAGATGCGTCATGGGGTATTTTTATTTTTTTATAACAGGTCCTTTAAGGACCTTCACGGTCCTTTAAGGACCCGTAACGCGGGAATTTTGAATTTTCATTACAGCATGGGTCCCCCATCGCACACTGTGATGGTTAATGTGGGGTTAATGCGGATCTCCGAGCTTATCTCAGATCCCGTGGGGTTAATGCGGGTTTCCGAGCTTATCTTGGATCCCTTCTTGGGTAAGTTGTACGTGGCTGGTCGGTCCGGGGTCGTGGAGCCTTGTTTTCGTTTTTTTTTTCGGCAGCCATTTTTTCTCTCGCTTAGGGGATTTTCGTGTGTCTGAACATGGGAATTTGGACTTAAATTGAGGTGTAACTTCACTTGCTGAGGTCCTGGGAGCCCCCCTTGTTGTGGGTTTTTATGTATTTTTTGGTGGGTATTTAATGTGTTTTGAGTTTTTAGGTGCGCACGGTTCGTCCATTAAGGTCGTATTTTTGCGAGGCTCGCCGGCAATAAGCGCCTTCTGCGCTCATTTCCTAAGTGCTACGGGTTTAACAGCTGCGCTACGCAAGGCTCGCCAGCAATGAGCGCCTTCGACGCTCATTTCCTAAGTGCCTTGGGTTTATCGGCTCGCCTCGCTATGTGAGGCTTGCCGGCGATGAGCGCCTGCGGCGCTCAGCGCTTAGCTCGCAAAGCGTAACGACGATTCGTAGTTTGACAACTATTATATGTGATGATTAGATTCAGAATAACACAAAGAGATTGCATTTGCCCAGAATGTAAATGTGGGATTCTTTGTTAACCTAAGTTTTTGTACATATCTGTAAGATGTTAGTTTATTTATGTTTGTAATCTTATTCTAATCAATTTGTATTAAAAATAATATAATACATTTTTCTTCTGTAGAATACATCATGCATTATGCTGGTTCAGTCAATTATCAAAATGTAATTAAAATAGAAATTCTTCTTGGAGTCTAAACCCATACTTAATCCAAATATATATTTTAATCTATACCCTCAGGTTTATATTATATTATCTATTAGGATATATTCAATAGTTTACTCAAACAGCAAATTAAATATGAAAAAGAGAAAAAGACACACCAAGAAGCAATTGAGTGACCTCCTATGGGAATTATTTATCTATGACAGAGACAAAGACATTTATCTAAAATGTAACTTTTATTAAACAATGCAGTTCTTCGTTGAAGGTAAGGACAAAGTGTTTCACACCACTGTCAAACAACGCACAAGAAAGTACTGCCTCTAAGGGCTCTGTTAACAATGGACAATGCTCCTACTTACCCTCCAGGCTTGGAGGACAACTTACTGGAGGTCTGTGCCTACAGGAAAAAAAATGTGCCCTGTGCCAATAAGAACAAAAAGTGAAGCTTGTGTTTACAAGAACCAAAGTTTAGCCTGTGCCTATAAGAATCAAAGTGTACCCCGTGCCTATAAGAACCAAAGAGTAGCTTGTGTTGGGGATACATTAAGTATACAAAAGAATATAAATAAACTACATCAAAATGACACAGTCTTAAAAGCTGCATCATATTCTAGTTGATAAGAGAGCTCAAAGTCACCATTGCACCATTTACTGACCACATAAAGCAGTTCACTGTCAATGCAACCAAGCCTTTATTCTCATTATCTATGTAGTCGCTTGTGGTAAAGCTCTAAGGGGTATACAACACTGAATGGCAATATCTAAGTTTATTCTTGATAAGTTTAAAAAAGGTCAGTTGTTTCCCCATACCTTACTGTGAACAGCAGTTATGGTGACTTTCATGCCCTTCAATCGCTCTTGGATAGTTTAAAAGTCATCCTGTTGCAGATATGCAAGAGATGGTATGCTGGAATAATTTTCTTAGAAATTGAATAGAGAGAAAATAGTATGAGATCAGGGTTTAATAATGGTTAGAAGAAAAGAGCAATAAGAAAATACATATTGGGAAAGAAATGGGAGAGATAAAATAGAAGTAAGAAAGAGTTTTTGAAATGGAGATGAGAGATGAATGTGATGAACCATATGCTCATCTCTTCATGATTCCCTGCCATTGCATTGCTTGGCTTTTTGGAATTGTGGCTCTGACTGTACACAATAAAAATGTTCAATTAAATTCACTTGAAGTTTTTCTTTGCAGATGAGAGAGTAGTGTATATTTCCTGTTTCCACAATTTGGCAGTTTACCATTAATTTTTGAGCTAAATATATATGGGAAATAATGATATTTCTTTTTTTTATTTCAATACTAGCGACTTGCCTGTCAAAAATTAAGGAGCAATAAAATTTTAAGCCATTGGAATGCTGTTTGAGACATAATTGAAAGCGTTTTGCACTGTGAGGACCTTTGGCACTCATTGCGAACCTCAGTACCTTTGGCGCTCATTGTGAGGCTTAAGGTGAGTGCCTTCGGCGCTCATCGCATGTCTCGTAATGAATGCCTTTGGCGCTCATTGCGAGCCTCTCCTGTTGTGTACTTTTGGTCCTCTGCGAGAGAGATATATTTACGTGTATATGTCGTTTATGAATAATTAATGATTGAGGAAATTAATTAATTAAGTAAGAATTCATTATTTATGCAATAAATTAATATAGTTTAATTATTTGTAATTGATATTTGCAGCAAGCAATAGGCAGTAGAGCTAACAATCTGTTTGTATTTTGCATCTGCATAGAATATACATTGTGAGTGTTAGTGCCCTGCTTATAACGTGTAATGAATGTTTGAACTGTGCATTCTAAATAGGCTGCGTGCGCGAGGTAAAGCCATTGGTTTTTTGTGTAAAGTGGCATTGTATAGTCGTAATGTTATTAATGTGTTACGCGGCTCGTGAGTATTTTCCGGCTATTGTAATAGTGTATTTTGTAGGTCGTAGTGTGATGTATAAAGTGGTACGTGGTTTGCAGTGTTTTGCGCGTTCCAGGGTCATGTAGCCTCGTTTTAATTTTTTTGGCGGATATATTTTTCCTTGCTTAGGCGAAAATCGTCTAAATTGAGTGAAATTCGCGTTCCACCTCACTCACAGACGTCCGTCCTGGCTGTTGTATTTAGTGTGTTTTTCGTAGTTTTGGTTCGGGCGCTAATCTTGTAATTTTTTGCGTCTTCTATTTTTTTTTGTCTAAGTCCTGCGCCTCGTATTTTAACGGCTAGCCTCGTTGTGCTAACTGTTACTGTTTAACGGCTTGCTTTGCTTCACAAGGCTCACAGCGAATAGCACATTTGGCGCTCATCGGCTAAGTGCTACCGTTTAACAGCTCGCCTCGCTTTGCGAGGCTCGCAGCAATAAGCGCCTGCGGCGCTCATCGCCTAAGTCGTACGCACCACGCAAAGTGTGACGACGTCTCGCAGTTTGACAACTATTATATGTGATACTTATATTTATAAATCATATACAGCAATACAGATACACATACAGTAGATTAATATATACACATATAGGGCCTTATAAAATCGTAGTTCCCTCAGTCCTTCGCAAAAGGCAGTTTTTTGCTGTTTGCGAGGACCGATTCCCCAATGACTCCGAAAAATGGCAAAGAATAAGCTCCGAGAGAGCTACGGAGTAACACGCAGCCTTAAATCTATGAGGTGAATCTCGCACCTCGGAAGAATCCCTACGGGCACAAAAAAGTGCTAGCAAGGGATCCTAAAGCCTCTACATGCTGCCTCGGAGTAGCCCCGAGACAGCCGTGTGATCAGTGGCGGCTGGTGACTTTTCAAGTTGGAGGGGCGCCAGGGCGAAACATAGCCACTCCCCCTTTTCCAAACCACACCCATTTTATAACTCCTCCTTCTGATGTCATAATGACCGTTATAAGCCCCGCCCAATGACCTTATACTTGTAAAGCCCATTGAAATACATGATCAGCAATGCAGAAATGTCAAGAAGTAAAGTAACAATGTGTTAAATTCATTGGTATACAATATAGATTGAAAAAACTCATGTGACAAGACTACAGCAATATCATAATTGCACCTATACGCATTAACAGAAAAATTAAAGGAGTGACACCTACCATTAGTCGGCTCTTCTTCTCAGGGTATTCACGTTCAGTAAGTTGACCAACGAGTAGAAACAAATCTGCAGCCACATAGGGTTTGCACCTGGGGTTGAAAGAAGACAAGCAAATCAATCAGACCATTCAAGAACAAAACTATACTTAAAAAACATTAAAAGACCAAGTGGAACCATATAGGCCCCAAACATACCTTAGAAGACCAAGTGGAAACATATAGGCCCCAAACATACCTTAGAAGACCAAGTGGAACTATATAGGCCCCAAACATACCTTAGAAGACCAAGTGTGACCATAGGCCCCAAACATACCTTAGAAGACCAAGTGGAACTATATAGGCCCCAAACATACCTTAGAAGACCAAGTGGAACCATATAGGCCCCAAACATACCTTAGAAGACCAAGTGGAAACATATAGGCCCCAAACATACCTCAGAAGACCAAGTGGAACTATATAGGCCCCAAACATACCTTAGAAGACCAAGTGTGACCATAGGCCCCAAACATACCTTAGAAGACCAAGTGGAACTATATAGGCCCCAAACATACCTTAGAAGACCAAGTGTGACCATATAGACCCCAACCATACCTTAGAAGACCAAGTGGAACTATATAGGCCCCAAACATACCTTAGAAGACCAAGTGTGACCATATAGGCCCCAAACATACCTTAGAAGACCAAGTGTGACCATAGGTCCCAAACATACCTTAGAATACCAAGTGGAACTATAAAGGCCCCAAACATACCTTAGAAGACCAAGTGTGACCATATAGACCCCAAACATACCTTAGAAGACCAAGTGTGACCATAGGCCCCAAACATACCTTAGAAGACCAAGTGGAACTATATAGGCCCCAAACATACCTTAGAAGACGAAGTGTGACCATATAGACCCCAAACATACCTTAGAAGAGCAAGTGTGACCATAGGCCCCAAACATACCTTAGAAGACCAAGTGTGACCATAGGCCCCAAACATACCTTAGAAGACCAAGTGTGACCATAGGCCCCAAACATACCTTAGAAGACCAAGTGGAACTATATAGGCCCCAAACATACCTTAGAAGACCACGTGTGACCATAGGCCCCAAACATACCTTGGAAGACCAAGTGTGACCATATAGGCCCCAAACATACCTTAGAAGACCAAGTGTGACCATAGGCCCCAAACATACCTTAGAAGACCAAGTGGAACTATATAGGCCCCAAACATACCTTAGAAGACCACGTGTGACCATAGGCCCCAAACATACCTTGGAAGACCAAGTGTGACCATATAGGCCCCAAACATACCTTAAAAGACCAATCAGCACTGTCTAGGCCCAAACCAGTGGATCTTGGGATTTAAGAAAACAACAACATTTCACTTCTGTTTAGACAACACAATAATCAATGTCAAACAAACACGTTGAATTAGCATATGGATAACCATATGAGCAGTAACGCCACGCCAAGGCTTCAACAATTGTTACTGACCATTCACACACCTTTCATATCTCCTTCCATATGCACACCCACACACCATTCATACTTTACTTACCACTAGTTATTTTTGGTAGTTCGGTGGTGCCATTTCTGAGAACTTTACGTACCCTTGAAGGTGCCTCCAATTCCTTCAAACCAATGCATTCAACCGCTCCAGGGCCATGGTGCTTCTTAAATACCTTTTTATCCTCTTCAATGTGGAGAAGCATCTTTCTGATTCTGCAGTAGTCTTCGGTGTTGTAAGGAGGATTCCTTATAGCTTCACTGTCTCTGTGAAATCATTATGCAGATTAAATTGATAGTAAAGTTGGTGCAGAGCAACAGCACTTGTACAGACATGAAATTCTGGCTTCCCGTACAGAAGTGACAGCTACCCTTGGAAGTGCCTCCAATTCCTTCAAACCACGCCAAGGCTTCAACAATTGTTACTGACCATGCACACACCTTTCATAGCTCCTTCCATATGCACACCCACACACCGTTCATACTTTACTTACCACTAGTTATGTTTGGTAGTGAGGTGGTGCTGCTTAACGCAGTTTATCTTTGCACACCCTGGGGGTATGCATTCTTCTTTTCTTCAATCACTTGTATTTAAATTTTGCACGCCGATCTTTCAAAGAACAAAACTTCTCAATGGTTTTTTCATTGAAGTCTGGGATCTCGGAAATCAGTTGCTTTTCCATTGAGAGCATCGCCAATGCATTCAACCGCTCCAGGGACATGATGCTTCTTAAAAAGGTTTTTATCCTATTCAATGTGGAGAAGCATCTTTCTGATTCTGCAGTGGTCATCGGTGTTGTAATCAGGATTCTTAATAATTTCACTGTCTCTGTGAAATCATTCTGCAGATTAAATTGATGTAAAAGTTTGTGCAGAGCAACAGCAGTTGTACAAGCATGAAAATCTGTCTTCCCATACAGAAGTGACAGCTCAGTGCGTAATTGTTCCTTCTTCAGTTTCGGATATGCTTGCACGGTGTCTTCCAGAGCTTGGGTTGGAAAGCAAGTGTCATGGGTTTTATACAAGTCACTCTGAACAAGTTTGGCACTGACTAGGTGATTTGAAAATGAAAAACTTTCTTTTGCATGAACCACCACTATGTCACATACCTCTCTTGAAAGTTGTCTCAAGGTTGAGATCTCCGCACTCAGTCTGTGGACTGTTACATCGCTCGGCAAACTAGCTTCTATCTCGTCAACAGAATTACGGATTTTCTGGATGCTGGCGACAAAGTCTTCTGTGACTTTTTTGATATAAACAGTATCCGTGTCTCGCTTCTGAAGCTGACTATAGAGGATGTCAACATGTGGCATTATTAAATTAAATAATTTAAGGAAGTAAAGGAACTCCCTGTCTTCCAGCATTCCAATGAAACCGGCGGCTTCACGTATAGATGTTGGATCAAAGTTTAGACATGCTTCAATTGTCTGGAAACAGTCAAGTAGCGCATCTCTGTTCTCGTAGATGACGTTCACGGTCCTAACGTTGAAGTTCCATCGTGTCGGTGCACCTTTTGGAAGTCTTCTACCAACTACCTCATCCAGAACTCCAGTCCTTTTTGGAGAGCATGAAAAAAAAGATGGTATGCCGCCTATGTTGGAGAAAAAAACTTGAACTCTTCTAATCCTTGAAACTGCTTTCTCCATTATTAGGTTCAGTTGGTGAGCATAGCAATGGACGTAGTGTGCGTTCGGGTACACGTCTTTTATTTTTCTTTGAACTCCTCCTTGATCTCCACGCATCACACTGGCACCATCGTAGCTTTGAGCTATGAGTTTCTTCTTGTCTTCTGGCTCTGGGAGAACAGTATTCAGACTTTCCAGCACAACAGCAGCAATCGAGTCTGCATCCGTTGATTTCATTTCCGTGAAGCCATCAAATCTTTCCACCACTTGATGCTTCTTGTAAATGTAGCGATAGACTACAACGCACTGTGTCCTAGCGGAAATATCGGTTATTTCATCCGCTTGGATTGCCACAAACTGGGCTTCCTTAAGCTCTTGGTGAATCACTTCCTTAATAACTTCATGCATGCAGTCCAGTAGCTAATTCTGCACGGTTTTGGACGTGCCCTTAAACACAGTTGCAGTCTTCAAATGCTGTTCCATTGCACTATCGATACTGCCAACCAAATCCACCAGGCCTCGAAACACTCCTGGATTTAGCGATGTTTCACTCTCGTCGTGTCCTCTTAATGCCAGTTCAAAAGCACCACAAAAGTGAACACAATCAATTATCTTGGAAAGGATGTACCGGTTCTTAGCCACTTCTTTGTTGTGTTTTTGAATACTGACTTGGTATCCTTGGTCCAGTTGAACTGCAATGTTCGCCTGTCCAAGCATCTCAAACTTGATCCTGTTATCCAAGTGAGCTTTAGAACTTTTGTGTTTCGCCAATTTATCAGTTAGATGTTTTACGTCAGTCACTCCAGTTTTGGTCCAAGCAGCGTCACCACCAAATAGGATGCATGGGAAACAATATAAGGCCTTCCTAGAAATGCTTCCACAAAGCCAGTCGTTCTTCTTGTACCATTCAGTATTGAAAGCTTCCCTCTATCTCTTGCGATTTGCTGCAGATTTATCTCTGGTTGGTCAGGTCCTAACCATTTTACTTCCACCTTCTCCTCATAGGTTAGGGTGCCGAAAGGCTTCACAAGTAGAGAGTCAATAGTATTCATTTCTGATACCAATAGAAGAAAGAGATCACGGTATATTAATTTATATTATGTCACAAAATTACTTTAAAATAACAGTGTGTTGAATTCATTGGTATACATTACAGATTGCAAACCCTCGACTACATCAACATCAAATTTGCACCTATACGCATGGACAGAAAATTAAAAGCAATGATACTCACCAACAGTTGACTCTCCTTCTCGGGGTATTCACGTCCAGTAAGTCAACCAACGAGTCCAAACAAATCTGCTTCCACAGATAGTTTGCACCTGGGGGGGTGATAGAAAACAACAACAAAAACATTAGAACGTTCAAGACCCAAACCGTAACTTTTAAAACCTTAAAAGACCAAGTGTGACCATATAGGCCCCAACCGCACCTTAAAAACCCTAAATAACAAAGTGTGACCATGTAGGCCCCAACCGCACCTTAAAAACCTTAAAAGTCCAAGTGTGACCATATACTCACCTACAGTTGACTCTCCTTCTCGGGGTATTCACGTCCAGTAAGTCAACCAACGAGTCCAAACAAATCTGCTTCCACAGATAGTTTGCACCTGGGAAGTGATAGAAAACAACAAAAAAAACATTAGAACGTTCAAGACCCAAACCGTAACTTTTAAAACCTTAAAAGACCAAATGTGACCATGTAGGCCCCAACCGCACCTTAAAAACCCTAAATAACAAATTGGGACCATATAGGCCCCAACCGCACCTTAAAAACCCTAAATAACAAAGTGGGACCATATAGGCCCCAACCGCACCTTAAAAACCTTAAATAACAAATTGGGACCATATTGGCCCCAACCGCACCTTAAAACCCCTAAATAACAAAGTGGGACCATGTAGGCCCCAACCGCACCTTAAAAACCCTAAATAACAAATTGGAACCATATAGGCCCCAACCACACCTTAAAAACCTTAAATAACAAATTGGGACCATATAGGCCCCAACCACACCTTAAAAACCCTAAATAACAAAGTGGGACCATGTAGGCCCCAACCACACCTTAAAAACCCTAAATAACAAATTGGGACCATATAGGCCCCAACCGCACCTTAAAAACCCTAAATAACAAAGTGGGACCATGTAGGCCCCAACCGCACCTTAAAAACCCTAAATAACAAATTGGGACCATGTAGGCCCCAACCGCACCTTAAAAACCCTAAATAGCAAAGTGGGACCATGTAGGCCCCAACCGCACCTTAAAAACCCTAAATAACAAAGTGAGACCATGTAGGCCCCAACCGCACCTTAAAAACCCTAAATAACAAAGTGGGACCATGTAGGCCCCAACCGCACCTTAAAAACCCTAAATAACAAAGTGGGACCATATAGGCCCCAACCGCACCTTAAAAACCATAAATAACAAATTGGGACCATATAGGCCCCAACCGCACCTTAAAAACCCTAAATAACAAAGTGGGACCATATAGGCCCCAACCGCACCTTAAAAACCTTAAATAACAAATTGGGACCATATAGGCCCCAACCGCACCTTAAAACCCCTAAATAACAAAGTGGGACCATGTAGGCCCCAACCGCACCTTAAAAACCCTAAATAACAAAGTGGGACCATGTAGGCCCCAACCGCACCTTAAAAACCCTAAATAACAAATTGGGACCATGTAGGCCCCAACCGCACCTTAAAAACCCTAAATATCAAAGTGGGACCATGTAGGCCCCAACCGCACCTTAAAAACCCTAAATAACAAAGTGATACCATGTAGGCCCCAACCGCACCTTAAAAACCCTAAATAACAAAGTGGGACCATGTAGGCCCCAACCGCACCTTAAAAACCCTAAATAACAAAGTGTGACCATATAGGCCCCAACCGCACCTTAAAAACCATAAATAACAAATTGGGACCATATAGGCCCCAACCGCACCTTAAAAACCCTAAATAACAAATTGGGACCATATAGGCCCCAACCGCACCTTAAAAACCTTAAAAGACCAAGTGTGACCATATAGGCCCAAACTGTACATGAAAAAAAATGAAAAAAACAAAAAAACAAATATATATCAATTGATATCAATATATCTCAATATATATATATATATATATATATATATATATATATATATATAGATATATATCTCAATAATCAATATATAAATCAATCAATTTATAAATAAATATATATATATATATATATATATATATATATCAATCAATAATCAATATATAAATCAATCAATATATATATATATATATATCAATCAATAATCAATATATAAATCAATCAATATATAAATATATATATATATATGTATATCTCAATATATATATATATATATATATATATATATATCAATATATATATATATATATATATCAATATATATATATATATATATATATATATCAATATATATAAATATATATATATATATATATATATATATATATATATATATATATATAAATATATATCTATCTATCTATATATATATATATACATATATATATCAAACACACACACACATAAAAAATATACATAAATATACATTAACATATACATAAATAAATATATATTAATTTGTATTTATTATTTGATTAATTGATGTACTTTATTACTTATTTTATTATATTGTTCATGTATTTCTATTAGACATTATTTTTTATACATATTACAGTGCTATTTATTTGCTATACATGTTACAGGATATTATCCTGTAACATGTATATCACATAAATAGCCCTGTGATATGTATAATACATACAGGGTCAAACAAGTTCACACTAACCTTTTTTTCCCTTACAGGCTTCCATACCTGCTTTGCTGATTTGCTAATTTTTTAAAGACTCTCATTGGTTGAAATCGATGTCAATCAAAAATTTCAGCCAATCAGAGTCCTTCAAAAATTAGTATATAAGGCAAAGCGTGGGAAAAAAACAATTAATCGCTGGTGGAGCTCCTTATAGGAGGAGCTCTTTTATTTTTTTTTATTTTTTTTTTAGAGCGTCAGGTTTTTTTTGGTGGAGGCCTCTTGCAATGGGCTAGAATGGATGGACAATGGCTTCAATCAAGATTGGATTATTTTTTGACAATGGCTTCAATCAAGATTGGATTATTTATTTGACATGGGCTTCAATCAACATTGGATTATTTATTTGACATGGGCTTCAATCAACATTGGATTATTTATTTGACATGGGCTTCAATCAACATTGGATTTTATGACATGGGCTTCAATCAACATTGGATTATTTATTTGACATGGGCTTCAATCAACATTGGATTTTATGACATGGGCTTCAATCAAAATTGGATTATGACTATCCAGGGCACTGAGGGCAGAAGGCCAACGCTGGAGGGGTCAATTTGACAGGTAAGTATGTGCTGTAGTTTATTTTATTTTTATTATTGTTTGTTTAGTATGTATGTGCTGTTTACTTTATTTGTATTATTGTTTGTTTAGTATGTGTGCTGTTTTTACTGTATTTTTATTATTGTTTTTCCCTTACCTTATTTTTATTTTATCTTTAAAAGTGACAGGCACATGCATGTGCCTCTTACTTCTAAAAATGGAATAAAAATAGGGGGGGGTTGGTAGTTGGATCAGGGTGGGGTCGGTCACGCGGCCATCGGTCGGTCAGTGGCCGCGTAGGCCACATGGAGGCCATGATCAGGGGTGGCACAGGACTCATGGGGGTGATCATCCACCCCCATGTGGCCTGTGCAACCCCGCTCACCGCCTGATTACCCCGATCACCGTGATCGGGGTAATCGGGCGGTGGCATAGCATAGGCCACATCGGGTGGTGATGATCGGGCCTCGGGGGTGGCACAGGACACATGGAGGTGATCAGGGGTGGCACAGGCCTCATGGGGGTGATCCGATCACCCCCATGTGGCCTGTGCCACCCCGCTCACCACCCGATTAACCCGATCACCGTGATCGGGGTAATCGGGCGGTGGCATAGCATAGGGCAGGCCAAATCGGGGTGATCGGGGGTGGCACAGGCCACATGGGGGTGATGGCTGGGGGTGGCACCAGGCATTGCAGGCCTAGGTCGGTCGTCGGTGGTAGGTAAGTTGGTGGGTGGCTGGGTAGGTGGCAGGTCAGGCAGGCATAGTGGGGTAACTGGGGGGACCCTACCTTTTATTAGGGGCACTAGGGGTTTGGTTTGGCCAGGGGCAGGGCAGGTGCCAGGTAGACTTACTGTTAGGTTGGGCAGAGCAGATGTGAGTAGTTTCAGCCAGGGAGGTCTCTCTCAGTCTCAGCGTGAGCAGGGTCGGGATCAGGAAACAGAAAGAGGGGAGGGGACAGGCAACTGGTGGTTTTATTGACTGTAGATGTCAATCAATTTGTAAACTCGAGGCCCTATTAGCTGGCGGGCGCTTGGAGCTAACGGTCTAGGTGGGTTTACATTGTTCTCTTGACAACTGTACAGCCTTCCATCATTGATTGGTCAATGATGGAAGACTGTCAGTCATTAAATTGATACATTTATGACCGCCCATGCATATCGTCACTGTGCTGGTGGGCGGAATGCATTAACGGTCAGGGGGCCAGGCCAGGCCTCATTGAAGAGAAGAGTCTAAAGGTTAGTGTACTTTACTAGTGTAATATGATCACACAGGGATGCAGGGGGCTACAATAGATACACAGCAGCATTAGTTAAAATATACACACAGCGCAAGGGGTTATCTTAAAGTGACAGTGTCCCTGGGAATAGTTTGCTTCATTTATTACTGTATTAACACTTGAATGATGATGTACACATTATATTTAATTGTTTTTGGGTTATTACTAATAAATTATTGTGTTTTTTTATTGCAGGGTCACGAAAATATTTGGGGGGGCGTTTGCCCTGACGCCCCAATGGACGGGCCGCCCCTGCGTGTGATGCTCCCCCCTGCTTCTTAAACTCATCCCCATGCTGCAGGGGTCCCTATCGCTTTAAACAGGACAGCTGTGTGTTAACTGGTCATTACAGTATAAGCGAGAGTCCAAGGAAAAGCCATCAATCATAGCCTTCAGCATAGAGAATCACACAGCACACACATGCACATGGCAATTTGTTATTACCCATGCAACAGTGGGCAGAATAGACTTATATGTACACAGAGCCTAAAAGATAATTAAAGCTTATTGTATGGACCAACTTTGATTTATTTCCAGTATGTTTTTATCCACAATATTTAAGTAAGACATGCAATAAAAAAAATGTTTGCAATTATATATATACTAGCGACTTGCCCGTCAAAAAATTACGGCAATAAGATTGTAAGGCAGGTAATGTTGTTTGTGTGCAACATTCATTTTGTTGGTGTTCCAAGATCCTTCGGCGCTCATTGCGAGGGTCTTGGTTGTTTGTGTGCTATGAGCAGCAATGTGTTGTTTTTTTTTCTATGCCAATGAATAATTATTAAAATAAGAAATTAATATACTTTACCTATTGTGAAGTAATATATACAGGAAGCATTATGTTGGAGAGCTCGCAATCTGTTTTCATTTTGCTGCAGCATCAGGGCTGTGGAGCTGCTGTGTGTCATGAATGTGTGCTGTGTGTAGTGTAAACAGTGTGCGCGCGCAAGCCAAATCCGTTAGGGTAGCTGTGTACTTCCGGATTGTGTAAGTTAGTGTTGTAAAATGGCGCCTAATGTGTGGTACGCAGCTGTGGCTGATTTAGCGTCCTTGTTTGTGAATGTCATCCAACTTTTTCGTAAAATCCGTAGGTGTTTGGTGGTGTTTTGCGGGTTTAGGTTGCTTTAGCCTCGTTTTCATTTCGTTCGGCGCCCCCTTTTTTTCTCTCGCATAGGTGATTTTCGGTTGTCTAAACTTTGTAATTTTGACTTAAATCAAGGTGTAACTTCACTTGCAGAGGTCCGGGGTGCCCCCCCCCCCCCCCCCTTACTGTGGGTAAGCTTTTTATGTGTTTGTTGTGTGTATTTATTGTGTTTCTAATCTTTTTCGTGTTGCGCGGGGATCTCGTACGTCTTTTTCGGAAAATCTGTAGGTGTTTGGTGGTGTTTTGCATCCTTAGAGTCCTGTAGCCTCGTTTTCGTTTTTTTTGGCGGACATTTTTTCTCTCGCTTAGGGGATTTTCAGATGTCTAAACTCTTTTATTTGGAGTGAAATTGAGGTGTAAGTTAAGTCTTCGAGGTCCTGGCTGCCTCCCCTTGCTGTAGGTAACCTTTTTATGTATTTGTTGTGTGTATTTATTGTGTTTTTAATGTTTTCATGTGCGCGGGTTTCGGGCGGTAAGGTCATATTTTTGTGAGGTCGTAATGGGTCGTAACGCGTCATATTGTTTTTGTCGTAAGTCCGTAAATTTGGCGAGGTCCGCAGTTGCTGGCAAGGAGCGCCTTCGGGAGTCCTACGCGAGCCTGCAGCATTAGCAACAACCCGCCTGCTCACAATTATATATGTGATTTTTTATTGTCTAACAAAGCCAGTGTTGTTACAAACAATTTGCTTAATAAAGTTTTACAATGTTTAAGAAGGAATTTGTTTGTTATGCAGGGTATATTATTTGTTTAACACTGATAGAACACATTTCAACATTTTCTATTTTCTAAATTGAAAGGTTGTATGAAGGTCTATAACAATCTTGATACAATAAACAATGCTGGTTGAGATCTTATGTTGCAAATAACAACACATTATAAAAATGGAAAGGAAATGAAAAGTAAGGAAAACATTATTAAAAAAAATAATAATTCAACTTACAACAAACAATAACTTGAACTTAAATTGATATGTGTCCTATGAGCAAAATGGAATCTTCATATATAATCCAAGTAGAAGATTTCCATTTTTGAGCTATGTGGTTTTTCGTTGATATCATTAGGTTTTGTAGCCATTTGTTTTGTTTTCTAGATATCAAGGGATTGATTTTGCCTAGAAGGCATGTTTTGATTGTGGGGGTTATAGTGATTTGCAAGACCCTAGAGGCTAGCTCTAAGACTTCCATAAGGATTGTACTACTGTACATGCCAACCACAAGTGGAAAAACATGCCTGGAGTTAAGTAATGCCTATAACAAAGAGGTGAGATTTGGGGGTTAATATGTCCCATTTTTACTGGGGTATAGTAGGATCTATGAAGGGTTTTAATAGATGTTTCCTGTAGACTATAATTCCAAGGACCTTTAATTAGGTTTAAACATGTTTTTTTTTTTCTAATCCTGGGTGTCCCACTGGGTACCCATATCATTTCCCCAATTGTACATAAAAGTTGGCTTAATATTGACAGGAGGGGAATTGAGAATTATATACAAGGAACTTAAAACTCCTTTAGTTAGATGAGCCTTATTGCATATAAGGGGGAACCAATTGTATTGTGGAGAACACCATCTCTTGATCCTTGTGGAAATTAAGTGTTTGATCTTGTAGTAATTGTAATGTTCCTTTAGAGGAATGTCAAATGTTATCCTAAGTTGATAAAAAGAGATCATTTGTCATTGTCTATCCAGGAACCTAGTTTATCTAATTCATGCCTTGACCACCAATTTTTTGAATCCAAGCTTAAGTAATTCCAGATTGAAGAATAGTAAGAGTGGGGGTAAAGTTAGTTAATTTAGTTGCTAAGTGATGTTTTGTGTTAATCCACAAAATTGGAGAGTGAAAGTCTAATGATAGGATTACTATGTCTATTTATGTTGGGGGGGACATTTGGGGACCAAATGATAGAATCCCATTTGAAGGGTTTCATTTGTTGATTTTCAACGAATACCCATAGGGGTCGGTGTGTTATTGAATGTGCTTGGGGTATGAAAGCCAATTGAGCTGCTCTGAAGTACGATCTCAGAAAAACAAGCATTTTAGTTATGCGTGGCTTTGTATTATTCCATATGAACTTCGTTAAGTGCTTGTGACATTTTTCTAATTCTTTCATTATTATGGGGATGGGAAGGGAGCTGAATAGATATAGTATTCGTGGAAAAATATTAATCTTTATGGAATTTATGCGTCCCGTCCAGGAAAGGGAATTTGCTCCATTTTTTTTATATCTTCCGTGAGAGTATTTAGCAAAGGTGTATAGTTGGCGTTGTACAGGTCAGACAGATCGGGGGTCAAATTGATTCCTAAATACGTGATGTGAGTAGTGGGCCAAGTAAATGAGTATTTGCTTTTCAGCTGCTCAAGAGTTTGTTTGGATATTTGGGTCCCAAAAGCCTCAGTCTGGTTTAAACTGATTTTGAGCCCCAAGACCTGCCCGAAATGTTCTAATGTTTGGGCAAGTGGTTCAATTGCCAATGCAAACATTAGGGGTGATAATGGGCACACCTGTCTTGTTACTCCCTGTATGTTTATCACATTCTTATTGTCTCACTGAAGCTTTAAGTAAGCCACTGGGTCTTGATAAAGGGAGTTGATGAATTTTATAAAGTTCCCTTTAATGCCCATCTTAGTCAAAACTTTCCTCAAGTATTTCCATTTTAAGGAGCCTTTTCAAGGTCTAGTGCTATTGTGCATAAAGGCTTGTTAGTTAATTTGGTTAATTAAAATATATTTAGAACTCTCCTAATATTATCCCCCACCTGTTTGGTCGGCACAAATCCTACCTTGTCTTTGTGTATCATTCTTGTAAATCTGATGGCCATGAGCTTCGCCAATATTTTAAGTCCACGTTGAGTAGCGATATAGGGCGATCATTTTTAGCCTCAAGGGGTTCTTGTCTGGATTTAGGGGAAAAAAATAAGTTTGCCTGATTAAATTCAGTTGGTATTTGTTCCCCTTTTAATATGGCATTATATAGTTTATTGAAGTAGGGGATTAATAATTTTGAAAAGGTATTGTAATAGATATTGGAGAAGCCGTCTGTCCCTGGGGATTTTCCCCAGTTTCAGATTTTTAATGGTTTCACAAATTTCTTCTTCTGTGATGTTGGGGTTGAATAATTCTATGTCTTTGTCTATTATTTTCGAAAGATCTTATTTGTTTAGGAAGATTTTTATTTGCAAAGTGCTTGTGCTAGGATTGGAGGAATATATGGTGTGGTATATTTTTAAAAAGGTTTCCTGTATCTTTGTCTGACTTAAGGTGATCTTGCCTTCTTTGGTTTTAGGTCCAAACAAAGCCAGAATCAAATATTTTAAATTAAAACCAAATAAGGATATATCTAAACTCACATACATTCATTCTTAACCAGTTTTTGTATTCCACATTTAACATTTTCCTAGAACCAAGTATTAAAGGCAATTTAGTCTCTCAAGACAAGCATCAATAATAGTGCAGTTTTTCTAGTTCTTTCAAACTAGATAAAGTCACCAACCCCTAGCTAAACTTATTTGAAAAGGAGAAATATACTCATTGATGTGTACTCTAAATGACTAGTCTGGCTTATTTACAAGTGTGAAGCTCCACTGATTGCCTATTTTACTGTGAAGTGACAGAATTATTTTCAAGTGGCAAAATCGTTGATAAGAGTTATAGCTCAAAACATGTATATGAATTAAAAACTGTGAATAATGTGCAATGAAGAGCAAGTTGTCTGCAATTATTTTTGTTTCATTATCATCTGTTCTTTTGCATAAATCTGTAATACATGAAATACTTGAAAAACAATCATGCTTTTTATTTTTTTAATTATTTAAAAAAAGTAGGTCACATTTATCCAGTAAGATTCTTGTTAGAAACTGACTCAGGAATCAGTTGCCATGGAAATTGCTAAGTAGACATTCCTAAACATTATTATTCTTTTACATGACCACAATTCAGCTCTTGAATATATTCAGGAAGCCCTTATTAAACTGATCTTCAGTTTCCAATTATGTTCCATGTTGGCTGTTTTTATTTTTCAAACTGGTTGTAAATATGCCTAGCTACCCTTCCATGTATTCCTTTAGTGATATCTCCCCCCTCTTGAAAATTGCTGAAATTGACCAAGTAATTATATGACTGTGTGTACAGAAATATGCTTAAAAAGCTCTAATAATTTCATTTAATAAAGTTTTTAATACAATATAGAATGATTTATCTGATTGATGCACCCATTAAATGTATAGTAATACCATGTACTCTGACTATGGCACAAGTCACTCTGCCACATCTGAAGTTTGTGATTGTGAACTGTCTCCTCCAAATTATATTTAACAATGTTTTGTATTCTTTCTCAGGCATTTAAATAAAAAGGTAAAGTTTGCTGATATGGGAGCACCCAGTGTTTGAATGCAGTGATCTTTCTATGTTGAAATCTGTGAGCAGTTCTTTGGTATTAACTACTATTTAAAGACTAAAGGCCCTATTCTATTGGGAAGGCTATGGTGTAAGTGGAGAAGTGGTGGTGTCCTGCCAAAGCTTCCATAGTATTAGAGCAGGTGGTGGGCTTGCGGATTGCTGTCTCCAGGACCACGGCATCTGTGCAGGTGTGGGTGGTTGCTGTCTCCATGACATGTGGTGAGCTTGAGATACAGGTGCTATGGGTGGCCATCTTGCTGCTGATGGACCATTTTCCTGTGATGGTCCCAAGCCCTCTGGAATGTTTTCACCTTCAAGTACCACCACTTCCAGGGGTGGATGTGATTCTTCCTCCAGTGGAACCACCCACCTGTGTCTCTGTGGCCAGGCTTGTTCTCCTGGGTACTGAAATGAAAGAACAATTGAGTGTGAGTTGGGATTCTCTAAACAATTGTTTGCTGTGTGTTACCATATCCCTGACATCATGTTCACTTTTTAAATTGGCTGTGGTGATTGTTTTACACAGACAAACATTGACCTGTATCATGAGCATTGTGAATCATGGCTCTGCGGAATCTGCTGTGCAGTGTGTGAGATGAACCAATCTTTGACATGTTCTCAGCAATGGTTGTTAACATGCAAATGGGACATGGTCCAGGTTAGAATAGTACATGACACGTGTTGATGTGTGTGCATATGAGGGTGACATGGTGTATATGATACTCATATCACCCGTGTTTACCTGTCCTGGAAGGCCCACTAATGCCCCTGGCTCGATCCACTTCTTCAGGATTCGTTCCCATGCGATGTATGTGATGACGGGTGGCGGTCCACCACCGGTTGCATGGGCTGCTCTGGTCTCCTCTGCCATCTTCCTCTTGACCTTCATCTGGCTATCATCTTATATGTGCTTGACAGACTTATCATCCCTATTTGTATTCCCCAATGCAGCAACAGCTGCAGCAACCTCACTTCAGGCATGTGTCTTCACGCTAGGCCTCACTTGCCTCCCACCATGTATGATGCTATAGCGGGCAGAGATTTCCCTGAGGGGGACCATCATCTCCTCTGGGCTATAATTGGGGGCCCTGTACTTTGGTATAACCTCTTGCACTTTCTTAACTGTACCTGGGGTCCCTGCCCTCCCTGTTCTCTCCCTGGGGCCTGTCCCTCCTCACCACTACCTCCCTCTCTGAGATCAGGCCTTGACCATCTGCCCCTATTCTTTGTGTGCCTACATGTGGGGGCACATCCCTCCCACTTTTCTGCTACACCTGTGCCTCTCCTCCTTAACCTGCCTCCTGCTCTCCCTCTCTCCATACCTCTACCTTTCCTCCTATCTTTCTCCTGTGTTCAACTCCCTCTCCTCATCTCCTCTCCCCTCCTACAAATATCAATATAATATATATGTGATGTTTATGAGGTAAAACAAGAATGTGTGAATTATATGTATTATATTATAGGTATGGGGGGATGGGGGGTTATGAGGGGTGTATATGTGCTGTAGGCCTAAAGCTATGTGTACGTATTCATTTATATGTGTGAATTATGTGATATCAGTAATTATGTGTCTTGTAAATTAAGTGTAAATATATCTTAGTGGTCAAAATAGCAAAAATATCACAAAGCAGCTCCCTCTCTCTCTCTCTCTCTCTCTCTCTCTCTCAGAGACGTACCAACGCCTAGACCTGTGTTTTCACTTGCTCAGCTACAGGAACTTACGGTTTACATTAGCTTTTAAAGAAGTTTCCCGCGGCATTGATTGGCATTCTCCAGTTCCTGTTGGTTAATTGGGCTGTGACAGGAATGGTAATTTCGGGCTTGATCAACTTTGGCACCCTTCATATGATCTGCTACCTGGAAGTGTTACATACGGAACCATGATTTACGGTTTTAAGCCTTCGGCCCAGTATTTGCAGGCTTGTTAAATTTAATCGCTCTGTAACTGTTGGAATTTAATCAGGCCCAGTCTTTGCGAAGACTAATAAGATACCATAATTGTTGGGGTGGTTTTATGGTAATACCTGCATTAGAGGATGTAGAAGGCTGGAGAGCAGGTGGATTAGAGGCTGGATTTTCCAGTTTATTAAGCCTATTATCAATGATTAGTCTGAGCAGTAGCAAGGAAAGGAATTCCTTTCACAGTAAGCTCTTTAGTCAGCTTGGAGATGTAGAACGAGGGACAATATAGGTTGACAGCTATAATTTCAATTGTTCTTTTTATAAAATATTTTAGAAGAACAACTGATGGAGAATGCCAACTTTGGAAGTAAAAAAAAATGGTAGATGTGATAATTAATTGGACTATTGGACATAAGATTAAAAGAAAGTATAGTAACATATAAATATGGAATCACTAATATAGTTTCTGTATTTGTGTAACGCTCTTCTAGCACACTACGGAAACTATATATAGCAGTGCGCTCGATAGTTACCCATGCGCGCTGGAAAGAGTGGAGGGAAGGGGATGGAGGGAGATGGGGAAAGAAACACAGGGGAGGGAGGAGAGGAGGGGAGAGAGAGACACAGGGGAGGGAGGGAGAAAGGGAGTAGGAGGAAAGAAACACAGGGGAGGGAGGAGAGGAGGGGAGAGAGAGACACAGGGGAGGGAGGGAGAAAGGGAGTAGGGGGAAAGAAACACAGGGGAGGGAGGAGAGGAGAGGAGAGAGAGACACAGGGGAGGGAGGGAGAAAGGGAGTAGGGGGAAAGAAACACAGGGGAGGGGGAAAGAGACACAAAGAAGGGAGAGGGGGGGAAAGACACAGGGGAGGGAGGACAGGAGGGGAAAGGCAAGCAGGGGAGGGAGGGAGAAGGGGGGAAAAGAAACACAGAGGAGGGGGAGAAAGAGACACAGGGGAGTGAGAGGGGCGAGGAGGGGAAATAGACATGGGGAGGGAGGAGGGAAAGGAACACAGGATGGGGGAAGAGACACATGGGAGGAGGGGGAAGTGACACAGGAGGAGAAGGATTGAAGAGACACAGGGGTGGGAGGGAGAAGGGGGGAATAAACAAAGAAAAAGTAATATGGGAAGGAGGGTGGAGAGACACAGAAGGGGGGAAGTAAAACAGGGGATGGAGGGAGAGAGGGAAAGAGACACAGGGTAGGGAGGGGGGAAGAGACACAGACGAGGGTGGGAGGAGAGGAGGGGAAAGAGACACAGGGGTGGGAGGGATGAGGGGGAAAGAAACACAGAGGAGGGAGGAGGGGGAAAGAGACACAGGGAAAGAGGGGAAAAGAGACAAGGAAGGGAGAGGGGGAGAAAGAGACAGAGGGGATGGAGGAGGGGAAACAGACACAGGGGAGGAAAGTGGGAAAAGAGACACAAGGGAGGGAAAGGGGGAAGAGACACAGGGGAGGGAAAGGGGGGAAAGAGAAACAGGGGAGGGAGGAGGGGGAGGAGACACAGGGGAGGAGGGGAAAGAGACACAGGGAAGGGAGGAGGGGAAATAGACATATGAGGCAAGGGAGTGATGAGGGGGAAAGAAGCACAGAGGAGGGGGAGAAACAGAGGGGAGGGAGGGAGGGAAAGAGACACAGGGGAGGGAAGAAGGGGGAAAGATACACAGGGAGAAAAGGGGAAAGAGACACAGAGAAGGGAGGAGGGGAAAGAGACACAGGGGAGGGAAGAGGGGAAAGAGACACATGAAAGGGAGGGAGGGAGGAGGGGGAAGAAACACAGAGGAGGGGGGGAGATACAGAGGGGAGGGAGGGAAAGAGACACAGGGGAGGGAGGAGGGGGAGAGAGACACAGGGAAAGAGGGAAATAGACACAGGGAAGGGAGAGGGGGAGAATGAGACACTGGGTAGGGAGGAGGGAAAGAGACAGGAGAGGGAGAGAGGGGGAAAGAGACAGAGGGGAGTAAGAGGGAAGAGAGACACAGAGGAGGGAGAGGGGGGAGAAACAGGGGAGGGAAGAGGGGGAAAGAGACACAGGGGAGGAGGGGAAAGAAACACAGGCAAGGGAGGAGGGGAAAATACAGGTGAGGGAGGGATGAGGGAGAGAAAGAGACAGAGGGGAGGGAGAGGAGGAAATAGACATGAGAGGGGGAAAAAGACACAGGGGAGAGAGATGGGGAAAAAGAGATAAGGGGGAGGTACACAGGGGAGGGAGAGAGGGGAAGAGAAACAAGGGATGGGGGAAGAGACACAGGGGAGGGAGAGAAACATGAAAAATTATTCCATGAATTCCTGTAATTTTTTGACGGGAATGAGACACAGGGGAGGGAGGGAGGAGGGGGGGGGGAAGAGACATGGGAAGGAGAGGGGGGAAAGGAGACACATGGGAGGGGGACACAGGGGAGGGAGAGGGGAGAGGAGGGGAAAGACACGGGAGGGAGGGAGGGAGGGAGGGAGGAGGAAGGAAAAAAACACAGGATGGGGGGACAGAGACACAAGGGTGGAGGGGAAACTGACACAGGAAGAGGGGGAAAGAGACACAGGGGTGGGAAGGGGAAGGGGGAAGAAGGAAGGGGGAAGAGATACAGGGAAGGAGGGGGAAAGAGGCTCAGAGGAGGGGTAAGCAACACTGGGGAATGGAGGGAGGAAGTGAAAGAGACACAGGGTGGGGAGGGGGGAAGAAACACAGCAGAGGGTGGGAGGAGAGGAGGGGAAAGAGACACAGGGGAGGGGGAAAGAAACCCTGAGGGGGGGAGAAACAGAGGGGAGGGAGGGAAAGTTATACAGGGAAGGGGAAAAGGGGGAAAGAGACACAGAGGAAGAGGGGAAAGAGACACAGGGAAGGAAGAGGGGGAGAAAGAGACACAGGGGATGGAGGAGGGGAAAGAGACACAGTGGAGGGTGGGGAGAGGAGGGTAAAGAGACACTGGGAAGGGAGGGAGGAGGGGGAAAGAAACACAGAGGAGGGATGAGAAAATGAGCGGAGGGAGGGAAAGTAACACAGGGGAGGGAGGAGGGGAAAGAGACACAGGGAAAGTGGGGAAATAGACACAGGGAAGGGTGAGGGGGAGAATGAGACACAGGGGATGGAGGAGGGGAAAGAGAGAGAAGAGGGAGGGAGGGATGAGGGGGGGAGAGACAGAAGGGAGGGAGAGGGGGGAAAGAGACACAGGGGAGGAAGGAGGGGAGAGACGCAGAGGAGGGAGGGGGGATGTATACAGGGGAGGTAGAGTGGGGAAAGAGAAACAGGGGAGGAAGGAGGGGGAAAGAGACACAGGGGTGGAGTGGAAAGAGACACAGGGAAGGGAAAAGGGGAAAGATACAGGTGAGGGAGGAATAAGGGGGAGAAAGAGACAGAGGGGAGGGAGAGGGGAGAAATAGACATGAGAGGGGAAAGAGACACAGGGGAGGGAGAGGAGGGAAAGAGACATGAGGGGGGAGGCACACAGAAGAGGAGAGAGGGGGAAGAGGCACAAGTGATGGGGGGGGGGAAGAGACACAGGGGAGAGAGAGAAACATGAAAAATTATACCATGAATTGCCGTCATTGTTTGACGGGCAATTGTCTAGTAATTAATAATAGTAGAAGATGGAAACTGAAGTTGAATTAAACCTACATTCATTACGTTAAGAAATTAGGGAGTGAGTGTTTTAAAATTTTCTTTAGAGGTGGTTATAAAGACCCAAATAGGGGTTGGTAAAGAAAGGAAAATGTAATTGTATTGATGTTTAAATACTTACTATTGCTTTAACCCTTTCTGTGCAAGGGGTTTCTGACATTTTCCTGACATAAGAGACAAGACATGTTAGCAATTTGTTTAAACACTTTTCCTATCAGCTTGTTATTGTTGTTTAGTCATTCAGTCGCATTCGACTCTCCGTGACTATATGGACCGCAGCACACCAGGCACATCTCTCAGTCACTGCCCCTATGAGCTCCATCAAGTTCATGTTCATTGCTTCAGTGACTTCATATTTCCATCTCAGCCTCTGTCATCCCCTTCTTCTTGTGCCTTCCATCTTTCGCAGCATCAGAGTCTTTTCTAGGGAATCCTGCCATCTCACGATATGGCCAAAATATTTTACCTTCAGCCTCATGATCATACCTTCTAGTGAACAGTTCATCTTGCTTTCCTGTGGTATTGTTTTTTTGGATCTTCTTACAGTCCAAGGTACACTACGCAGTCTTTTCCAACACCACAATTCAAAGGTGTCAATTCTACCACGCTCAGACTTCTTTATGGTCCAGCTCTTACATCTGTATATTACTACTGGGAATACCATAGTTCGGACTATGCGGACCTTTGTTGATAGTTTAATATCTTTACTTTTTACTAGCTTGTCCAGTTTACCATAGCTTTCCTCCCCAGAAGCAAACGTTTTTTTTTTATTTCAGGACTACAGTCACCATCTGGAGTGATCTTGGATTCCAGGAAAATAAATTATTTTACTGCCTCCACTTCTTCCCTGTCTATTTGCCAGAAAGTGAGATTGCCATTTGCCATGATCTTCGTCTTTTTAACATTTAGCAGCGGGTCAACTTTTGCACTCTCTTATTTTACCCTTATCAATAGGTCCTTTACTTCCTCCTCACTTTCCACCTTTAAGGTAGTTTGTTGATATTTCTTCCAGCAATATTGATTCCAGCTTTGGATTCATCCAGTCCGGCCTAACGCATGATGTACTCTGCAAATAAGTTGAATAAATAAGGTGACAATATACAACCTTGTCGCACTCCTTTTCAGATCTTGAACCATTCTGTTGTCCCATGTTCGGTTCCGACCATGGCTTCTTAGTCGACATACAGATTCTTTAGGAGGAGGATGAGATGATCTGCTACTCCCATCTCTTTAAGAAAAAGGCCACATTTTGTGGTGATCCACAAAGTCAAAGGCTTTAGAATAGTCTATGAACAGAAGTATATGCTTTTCTGGAACTCTCTTAATTTCTCTATTATCCAGTGGACATTGGCAGTTTGATCTCTTGTGCCTCTTCCTCTGTGGAACCCAGGCTTGCACATCTGGTAATTCCGGATCCATATATTTTTGGAGTCGAGCATGTAGAATCCTAAGCATGACCTTGCTGGCATGTGAAATGAGTGCAATTGTTCTATAACTGGAGCATTCTTTGGCACTACCTTTTTTGGGATTGGGATGTAGACAGACCTTTTCAAGTCTATTGGCCATTGTTCAGTTTTCCAAATGTGTTGGCATAAGGCAAGCAACATTTTCACAGCATTATCCTGTAGAATTTTGAATAGTACAATTGGGATTCCATCACCTCCTGCAGCCTTATTATTAGTAAGACATCCTAGGGCCCATCTCACTTCGCTCTCCAAGATGTCTGACTCCAGCTCATTAGAGAAACTACTGAGGTCATCACTGCTGTTGAGATCCTTCCTGTATAGCTCCTCTGTGTATTCCTGTCATCTCTTCTTTATCTGATCTTCTTCTGTTATATCCCTACCATTTTTGTCTTTTATCTGCCCACTTTGGCGTGAGAGGTGCCTTTTTGGTTCCCAATTTTTTTGAAGAGATCTCTTGATTTGCCCATTCTGTTCTCTTTCTCGATTTCTTTACATCGCTCATTGTAGAATGTCTCCTTGTCTCTTCTTGCTATCCTCTAATTCTGCATTCAGTTGGACAAATCTTTTCCTATTTCCACTACCCTTCACTTTCCCTCTTTCTTGAGCTACTTTCAAAGCCTCATTAGTTAGCCAGTTTGACTTCTTACTTTTCTTGTTCTTTCTTTTAGGGATATTCTTTATTGCCGTTTCCTGGATAATGTTGCAAACTTCAGTCCAAAGTTCTACCATGTCTAGTCCTTTAAATATATTCTTTACCTCCACTGCATATTCACAAGGGATATTATTTATTTTGTACCTACTTGGTCTGATGATTTTCCCTCTTTTCTTCAGTATAATTTTGAACTTTGCAATAAGAAGCTCATGGTCTAAGCCGCAGTCAGCTCCAGGTCTTGTTTTTGCTGATTGCATAGAGCTCCTCCATCTTTGGCTGCAAAGTATATAGTCAATGTGATTTCTATGTTGGCCATAGAGTGATGTCCGTGTATAGAGTCATCTCGGAGGCTGTTAGAAGAGGATGTTTCCTACAACCAGAGAATTATCTTGACAAAATATTTCTAATCTTTAACCCATTTTCTACTCCAAGGCCAAACTTGACAGTTATTCCAGGTGTCTTTTGATTCCCTACTTTAGCATTTCAATTTCCTATGATGATAGTAACGCCTTTTCTTGGTGTTATAGCTATGATGTGTTGAATGTCTTTGTAGAACTGGACAACTTCAGCCTCTTCAGCATTCGTGGTTGGAGCATAGACTTTGATCACTGTGATGTTAAATGGCCTGCCTTGAATATCGAATTGAAATCATTCTGCCATTTATTGGGTTATAACCAAGCACTGCTTTGGCCACTCTTTGATTGACTAGGATGGCTACTCCATTTCTTCTGAGAGATTCTTGACCACAGTAGAAGATCTGGTGGTTGTCTGGTGTGAAATGTTCCATTTCGGTCCATTTAAGTTTGCTAATCCACAGGAAATCAATGTTTAACCTTCTTGACCACACCTAGTTTGCCTGTGTTCATAGTTCTAGCACTGCAGGTTAATATCCTGAATTGATCTTTGCAGCAGTGAACTTTTCTTTCCCCTCCAGGCACCTTGTGTCCTGAGGGGCCCATCTTCCGGTGCCATATTGTTATGTCTCTGGTTGTGCCTGTCCATAAATGTTACTGGAGTAGGTTGCCAGTTCCTTCTCTTGTGGACTGCAATTTGTCTGACCTCTTTGCAATGACCTGCCCATATTGGTTGACCCTACAGCTCACAGTTTCTTTGAAGTACACAAGCTCCTTCACCACGACAAGGTAGTGATCCAGAAGGGGTCCTATCAGCTTACTTGTTTTTAAAAACGAAATACTGTTTTCTCAGTAGAATTTTTCTATTTGTACAATTTATATTGTGGTTGTATGCTAAATGAAAAAAATAATAAAGACAGAAAGTGTGAAAAAATATTTATATATTTTTTCATTTGGCACTCTGTACTTTTACTAAAACCAATGCATTCAGTAAAAGTTTAAGTTATTGTCAGGGTCCATGCACAGATTCAGTCATATGACTTAGCACAAGTGCAACATGCACATCATTTTTGTACTACAGCAGCTACAGCTATGTATGCTAGAGACAGGTCAGTCAGAAGCACCGCTCCTAGCTTTTGATGTGGCTTCTCATGATTAGATTTTCTTAAGCCTTGGCCTTTAGACGAGCCAATCACAGCTCATCTGAGACTATTTTTTGCTGCGCTGTCCTCCTCTTAGTGACTGAGGTACTTCTGATTGCTTTGTTCTGTTCTGCCCCTGAAGGGGTTTACCTGGGCAGTCCTGACATTTATTACAAAAGCCCTGGATCTCCTGAGTACACACATATTAAATTTGAGTAGCTTTATGTTTATTTCCGACCATGACATGACATTAAATGACAATCTATACATTTTTATCTAGAAAATGTTATTCTATTCATGTTTATTAACATGATCCTATAAAAGTATATATTGTTTATAAGTATAATTCAAATATACTGTGCATGCTGCATTCCCTAAAACCACACAATGATACAATTAAAGATTTTTATAAATACAAAAAAATAATTTATCTCATCTCTCTCTCTCACCTAATCTCTCTCCTCTCACTTTCCCTCTTCCCCTACTCTCTCCCACACCTCCTAACACAAACACACTTTACAGGAACATTAACTTAAAAAAAATAGGTAAGTAGCAGCTCCTAGTTAAGTATGAATCAGTAGGAATTCACTGTTGTATTTCTAAAACAAAGAAAGGTATAGTAGATTGGGCTACATCTGAACATCATGTAGAAAATGGAGTTGTCACACTAAGATGCATGGTCAAGTACAATCATCCATAACAAACAAAGAGGAAGCTCTGCAGCTAATTTTTTTGGTTTGGTTGTATTGCTACATTAAAGTTCAGAAGATAAAAACTAACAAAGAATACATGAAACACAATAAATAAATACATTTTCTAGGTGGTGATAAGGCTGCAGTAGTTTGTTTAAACAAATATATCCTGTAGGAAATTGTCAAATAGTGTAATAAATAACCTTAACGTGCACATTGCCAAACAGGTCTTGTTTCTAAATGTTGCACACTTGTTTAATCCTGTTTCCTGTGAAGACTTTCTATGTGCACATGAAACTTGTACACAATATTCAGCACATGCTGGAGTCTTTTTATTGGAATCACTAAGCACCAAAAGTGTTGTGACGCTTATTTTCCCTAGTGCACATCTGTGAGTTCGCTTCTCCATAGAAAACAGACATGGGTCACCTTTGCAGCCTAGGTGAAACTTAGTGAAAAGGGCCTTTTATAGGCATAACTTAAAATAAAATAATATTTAAATCAAACCATGCAATTGGTGGAAATGTGTGTGGTATGTATTGGTTTACATAGATTTTCATACTATGTATGGCTGCCATATGGTAGTTAAGAATTAACAGAACTGCAGAATAGGCTGCTTGTGTTGTTTAACTGTCTTGCAGTAAAAAGAGGTTTGGATCTGGAAATGAACCATTTATTTGCTAAATACTATCAGCCTTATTAAATTGTGATTTGGCCAATTGAAAAGGTCTCTATATAAGCAAAGAGTATATTTTTTTTACAGAAGTGTTTAGTTAGTGAAGACCTTGCTTTTGGATAGAAGGTCACTAACTAAAAACTTCTGTAACAAAATATGCTATGTGCTTATATAGAGACCTATTCAATTAGCCAAATCAAAATTTAAAAAGGCTGTATGCTTATATTGTATAGTTCTGGATTTTTGTATTATTGTTAAAATTTAAGAGAAGGAAAAGAAAAAAAGGGGGGGGGGAGCAAGGAATAAGATTGATGTACTGTGATAAATAAAAAGCTATCACTTGAACGACGCGGAGGCTGCACAGGCTCCCTGGGTCAGTCCCTAGCGTCACGTGACCCAGCGGAGCCTGTGAGGCTATCAGCCAATCAGGAGCGTCGGGGGGCGTGTCGGAAGCCCGTTTCGCGCCGTTGAGCACAGCAGCGCGGTCTACCGACTGGAATGGACGGAGGTCTGAGGTCCTGCAGCCAAAACGAAGTAGGAAGGTTTAATTACTGAGATTTTACCCCAGCTTACCAGCACATAAGGGGATATACTGATTGAGGCTTCTCTTGCTTGTTTTTCTTCCTCCGTTTTGTGTCTTTGTGTGTCTTGTCTGTTGTTCCCCCTGTTTGTCCCCCTGGTAGTCTTAATATGGATCCAGAAGGCTTAGAGGCTTTGCTGGCTGAGGTTAGGACCCGTGCCTTAAGCCAAGGGGTCAGCTGGGTGCAGGACAGGCTGGGACCTCCCATGCCTTCTGCGCTTGGAGCTCAGCACATTGAACAGGAACAGCCTGCGGTGGCTGGTGTCCTAGCCAATTCTGATGCCTCCAGGGAAATTTTTTCCCATCCCACCACTGTAGGGCTGCCATAATCGGGTAGCAGAAACACAAGAGATGGGGGGGTTACAGGTCAGGGCGGCTGGGACCCCATACCCCCCAGGCAGGCGAGCGCCAGGATCACGGGCGGTGGGGGTGAGGGCCTAGCACTCCGGCCACCACCTGCCAACTTGCCTAAAGGTCCTCGGCCGCGACAAAGGTCGAGAAACACCCAACACCCCGTAAGGGGGGTGCAGGGGGTAAGAGGAAAGCCGGGAGTCCTAAAAAGGCTCCTACAGGCCCTCACGGTGCCAAGCAGACGGTCCCTGGGGTTTCCCTCATTAACAGTGCTTCTGGTACTTTACAGGGACGCCCAACTGGCAGTGAGAGGAGCATGGCGACGACGAGAGAGAGAAGAGACGGGGTGATCAGAGAGATGAATAGCCAAGACAGCATGGTCATGATTGATGACATGCCTGTGACTGCGGCAGTGGCGAGGCTAGGACGCCCCACTCGAGCTAAGAAGGCTACGAGCAGGTACAGTCCGCTACTATTTACGCACACACCGCTAAGACGTAGCAGAGTAGAGACTGAGGGCGATACGGTTAGGCCACAGCGCAAAGGGTCTAAGACTGACCAACATCTGGATATTCCAACGACCGAGGAAGTCTCAGGGGAACCCCTACAGGGGGCGGCGGAGGCAGTGCTAGCCTACTCCAGCCGCGCAAGCTTAGGTGACCAGGACCGTTCCTCAGACGAGGAAAGGGCGGTATGGGCACGGGCATGCAGGTCGCGGAGAGCTAGTGACTGTTCTTCTTGTACCCACAGATCCAGAAGGAGATCCAGGTCGAGAAGCAGAAGATCTTGTCGGTGCAGCTGTGCTTGCACTGGATCTGAGAGGAGGAGCCCGCAGAGGGCCAGACGGTCAGAGTCCCCGGAGCGTCAGGAGAGACGCGGGGATACTCCGTTGGCCGTATCTACTCCAAAGCTTCCAGAAGCAGGTGAGCGCTCAGAGTTGAGCTGCGCAGCAGACAAGGGAGGTTTTATCGGGTCATTAAAGACTCTACTAGCTGCGCACAACATTGCGGTTAGCGAACACGAAATGGGAGCTTGGATAGGGGGCCAGCAGCGGTAGTGGCGCCAGCGGGCGCGAGCGAGGCGTTAGCTAGCTTGCGCGCGCCCGAGCCGGTAGGCAATGCGATTGCAGCAGTAGGGAATACCAATGTGGGAGTTACCGACGCAGCCATGAGACCTATAGTCCTATGCTCGTTGGATAATTTAGGTGCACACCTTACTCAGGATGTCAAGGAAAAGATCTGGAGGAGGGAATTTATAGAGTTGTTTTCCCTTCTCCCTATGTCTAGGCAAACAGATTTGGCCGAGAGGGGCCCCAGGGAGGGGAAATCTTTTGCTAGGCTACCCAGGACGTTTGATACCTGGCTGCAAGCATTTTCTATTTGGGCTTGCGTACTGTGTGAGCGACACCCCGAACAGAGTTCGGGATTATTCGTTTACATAGACGAAATTCGGAATGCTCACAAGGTCTATGGGGGTACGGCCTGGTGGCGGTACGACGAGGAATTCCGGCAATACTTGGCCTCAAGGCCAAGCATGGCGTGGAGTGACAAAGCGGTGGCGTATTGGCTAAACATCATGACACCCATGAGAGTCACGACGCCCTTTCGGAGCGTGGCGGTGGAGCTAAGGGCCCCACCCACGCTTCAGGAGCAGGCCTTAAGACCTGTTTTTCGTATAACGAGGGGGTCTGTAGATGGGCACCTAACTGCAGGTTTAAACATGCATGCTCAAATTGTGGAGGTGAACACCCCCTGTCTAGATGGGGTAGACCAAAAGAGGGAGGCAGGGTCGAACCTCCCGCAAAGGGGCAGGACACCTATACGCCTCCCTGCCATGCTGCTATGGCTAAAACGCTACAGTAAATTGGCAGGCACCGCCGAAGCGGCGCGCCTGTTGGAGGACGGGTTCCGAGAAGGATTCCGGATTCCATGCGGGGTCGACATTCAAGGTTTTCTTGTCCCAAACCTGAAGTCGGCTAGGGATTTCCCAGGGGTAGCTAAAGCTAATGTGCTTAATGAGGTAAAATTGGGGAGGATGGCAGGGCCATTTGCGTCCCCGCCCATCCAGGGATTAGTCGTGTCTCCACTCGGGGTGGTCCCCAAGAAGGAGAAGGGTAAATTTAGATTGATCCAGCATCTCTCCTACCCCAGAGGTCGTTCGGTAAACGATGGCATATCAAAAGACCAGGCTACTGTGTCTTATGAGTCATTTGACCGGGCGGTCGACCTGGTGAGGAGGGAGGGCCAGGGGGCCCTTATGGTGAAAGTGGACATCGAGGCAGCATTCAGATTGCTCCCCGTACACCCGTCAAGCCATCGGTTGCTGGGGTGCTTCGTAGACGGAAGTTACTTCGTCGACTTATGTTTACCCATGGGATGCTCGATATCCTGTGCTTACTTCGAGGCCTTCAGCAAATGTTTACAATGGGTTGTGAGCATCGAGGCGGGGTACAAGAGTGTTACCCATTACCTGGATGACTTCCTTTTCGTTGGCCCAGCGGGAAACGACGCTTGCCGTTTCATGCTGGAGGTGTTCACCGAAATCTGTACAGAATTCGGGGTACCACTGGCCCATGACAAGACGGAGGGCCCTACGGAGCAATTTACTTTTCTAGGGATTCGGATCGACTCCTGCAAAATGGAGTGCAGTCTTCCCTTAGAGAAGGTGGTGGACATGCAAGCGGAGATTAAGGCGCTACGGGGCGCACGGAGGGTGACCCTGCGGCGGCTTCAATCAATATTTGGGAAGTTGAATTTCGCATGCAGAATTATCCCCATGGGGCGGATATTCTGTAGACGGATGTCGCTGGCTACGGTAGGGATTGCGAAGCCTCATCATTTCCTAACAGTCTCTAGGGCCATGCGTGATGATGCAAGGGTATGGGCGATGTTCCTTGCAGATTTTAACGGGCGGGTGCTCCTTCAAAAGGAGGGCGCCACCAGCGCAGAGCTAGATCTCCACACCGATGGGCCGGACCGATTGGTTGTGGGGCTTATCTCCAAGGGAGATGGTGCGCTGCGGCGTGGCCGGAGGAATGGGAAGAGGCGGGTTTACTGCAGAACCCTACATTCCTGGAGCTGTTTCCTATGGTGGTAGCAGTGCACTTATGGGGTGCCTGTTTCAGGGACAGGCGAGTCATTTTCCATTCGGGTAATAAGGGGTTGGTTGAAGCCGTGAACAACATCACGGCAGCATCCGTACCGGTGATTAGATTGCTCCGGCATCTTGTGCTATGTTGCCTTCGCTTGAACATATGGTTTCAGGCAAGACATGTGACAAATGTGGAAAACGGAATTGCTTACGCCCTCTCTCGGTTTCAGGAGGATCGCTTCAGGGCGCTGGCTCCTTGTGCGAACGCCCTGGGGGAGCACATCCCCGAGGAGCTTTGGGAGATTGGAGCTGTCAGGTAACGAGACTCGTGAGACAGTCTGTTGCCCCAGCGACGTGGAACGCTTATAGACGTGTGTGGGCAAAATGGGATAGTCTAGTGGCACTGGCAGGTGGTGCCACGACGGAAGACAAGAGCGTAGGGATCCTGCTTTGGTACCTGCTGCGGTGCGCCGAGCAAGGCGAATCAAGAACCGTAGTAGGGAGACAGGTCACGGTGCTTGCTTTTATGTTTAAGCTTGCTGGGCAGAGGGACCTTACAAAGGAGTTTCTAGTGTGCACGGTGGTGCGCGGAATGTTCAGCGGGGCGCAAAGGCCAGATAGTAGGCGGCCAATAACATTTGCTCTGTTGCTGAGATTGGCTCAGGAGTTGGTGGTGGTTTGCAGGAACCCCTTTGAATCCCTACTTTTCCGAACGGCTTTTTCCCTTGCGTTCTTCGGAGCGTTTAGGATAGGGGAGTTAGTCGCGAACAGTAGACACAGTTCGGGGGGACTGCAATTGGTGGATACCTGCCTCAGGGAAGGCATGGTGGTATTGTGGTTGCGGAAGTCAAAAACCGACCAAGTGGGTAAAGGAAGAGAAGTTGTTTTGCATCAGGTTGGCACGGAGTGTTGCCCATATGCATGTGTAATGGAGTACCTTAAGCAGCGACCGGCGGGACGGTGTTCGCTGCTGGTATACGCTGATGGAACGGCTCTGTCTAAGTATCAATTTAAAAGAGTTTTAAAAAGCGCACTGCATCGGCTCGGTTTCAAGCAGTCTGACTTCGGAACACACTCCTTTCGGATTGGAGCTGCCACTGAAGCGGCTAGGTTGGGGTTGCCCGACGCGACAGTGAAGCGCATCGGGAGGTGGGACTCAGACCGTTTTCGGTCCTACGTAAGGCCAAATGCAGTGGTTTAATGGTGTTGCTTTCTACTTTCAGGGGAACAGAAGCAACTATGGATTGTGGGCCATTCATACGTGTACTGGGCCCATAGGTTAGCCGCAGTTACTGATGAAAAGGCACAACTGGGCTTTCCTGTTACGGACTTACGTGTACGGTGGTGTGGCATTCAGGGTCTGCGATTGACGCAGCTCGACGGTCTCTTGGAAACTTACGCGCAGCATTACGGTCAGCCCAGCGTGATAATACTTCATGCCGGCGGGAACGATTTGGGGACAGTTCCCATGAGACGAATGCTAAAGGTGATGAGACGAGACATCGAGAAATGGGTGAAGAAGTTCCCTGGGACGTTCCTTATCTGGTCTGAGATGATTAAGAGAAGATCATGGCGTAATGCGCGCCCCAGTATGTTTGGATAAGGCTAGACAGAAGATTAATCAGCAGATTGCGAGTTTTGTGAGAAAACATGGTTTCGTTGCCATCCGGTATAAAGATTTCGAACCGGTCGGCGCTGATGATTTTTTTCGCAAAAGATAAGGTTCATCTTACGGAAATAGGGTACGAGTTGATGATGTTGGAGTTTAGGGAGAGTGTTTTGCGGGCCTTGGCTTTAATGTCCAGCAGGGGGGGATCGCAGCCTCGGGAGGCGTCCCTCGCATGCTCCGTGGCAGGAGGTGAGTTGCCCGGCCCACTGGCCTAAGGGGGCGATGGCCCCACCTCACAGGGCGTGCTTAAGGATAAGCATTGGGGCTTTGGGCAGGGCTCAAAGCGTGAGGTCACTGTTCGTGGCCGGGCTCCTCCCCCGGATGGAAAGGACTAAATTAG
Source organism: Discoglossus pictus (assembly GCA_027410445.1). Lineage (NCBI taxonomy): Eukaryota > Metazoa > Chordata > Amphibia > Anura > Alytidae > Discoglossus > Discoglossus pictus. The sequence continues at coordinate 248,434,201 of CM050167.1, forward strand.
TCATTTAAATAAGTTATGGTTATTGTTTACATTGTTTCAAAATAAAGCTGTGGCCCGTTGTTTCTCCCAACTCAAGTTGTCGTGTCAGTTATTCCATCAACTTGCCTAAATGGATCATGCATGGGTCATGAACGACGCGGAGGCTGCACAGGCTCCCTGGGTCAGCCCGTAGCGTCACGTGACCCAGCGGACCCTGTGAGCCTATCAGCCAATCAGGAGCGTCGGGGGCGTGTCGGAAGCCCGTTTCGCGCCGTTGAGCACAGCAGCGCGGTCTCCCGACTGGAATCCCACCCACCCACCCTGTATTTTGTTGTTAACAGATGTTCTGGTTTATTCTTTAAAAAAAAAAAAAATATATATATATATATATATATATATATATATAATATAAATAAGAAATATTGAAATTAATATATATTTTGGTTAAATATTTGGAGAAGTGGCTATTGTATGTTGTGTATTGTTAATTTATGACTGGGCGGCGGGAGGTGAGTTGCCCGGCCCACTGGCCTAAGGGGGCGATGGCCCCACCTCACAGGGCGTGCTTAAGGATAAGCATTGGGGCTTTGAGCAGGGCTCAAAGCGTGAGGTCACTGTTCGTGGCCGGGCTCCTTCCCCGGATGGAAAGGACTAAATTAGTCATTTAAATAAGTTATGGTTATTGTTTACATTGTTTCAAAATAAAGCTGTGGCCCGTTGTTTCTCCCAACTCAAGTTGTCGTGTCAGTTATTCCATCAACTAGCCTAAATGGATCATGCATGGGTCATGTATTTCTCTTATTTCCCAATAAAAAATATAAAAAAACTGCATAATAGGCACAGACATAATCTAGAGCAGTGGTTCTCAACGGCCATTCCAGGACCACTGTCGATCCCTGAGACCTTACTGGCAATCCTCAGTGATAATGAGAGCCTAACACTTTAAACATACCACTAACATTATTCATAGTTATAAAACGATTAATAAATATACAGTATCTACAGTTAAAAAGTACTCTGTACAAATTAGTGCAAAACTTTGAAAATGTGGTGGGCTACCTGTATTACCACCCTGTTAAAAATGAAAGAAGCACAAGAATGTAACCAACTGGTCCCCAGATTAAAAAATGTTGATCTGGGGAAGTTTACTATGTTTTCTTAACTTGCACAGCTTAAATAAAAAAACATAAGGAACATGTGTAATCATATTTTTATTTCTGTCTTAGAAACCTCATTTACAATAAAGTATATTTCAAACATAAATGGCAATAACTATTTTGCAGCCTATGTTTTAATTCTCAAAAATGCAGAGGGTTAAAAGGATTTGAAAAAAATAAAAAATCATGCTGGGGATAACTGTGCCTGGGGCTTGGCTGGTGATAGGTTTTCCTGGCACTGAATCAGACACATCTCCCACAGAAAAAAATATGGCAGGATTCATAATCTTGGGCTCCACTCCTAAAATGTTTAGTCTATGCAGATTATTGAGAGGATATGGTGCAAGATTATACGTGTTCAGTTCACCTCTCTGAAAATATGATGAAATATTCTGAAATATAAAGTAATCGGATACATATTGATAAGTTTTAAATGACTATAACATTTTTACATTAGAATCAAAGGTTTGTAACACTATTTAGTGTCAACTCTTGTTTTATGTAGAACTCGAATAAGATTTAAAATATGACCTTTATCACACAATTCAGTTTTTGGTAAATGTATATAGGATATTGCTATATATTATCAGAATAAAAGTTAGTACAATGTAACCCAATCCAACAGAAATAGTTTACAACACTTCTGATTTATGAAGTTGCTTAAAATGTACAATTCAACCAGTTTGAGTGGCATTTAACAATTTTAGGGGACCTGTTATCAACCTTTACATGTGGTATACCAGTGGGGTAAAATAGGGATTATTATAATATACATAAGTTTACTGACCAAAATAAAGCAGACATTTAAGAGAGTTTATGGACTAATAAAGGTTATTTTTTAATACATGTTCTCACACAGTAATATTAAGTATGTGTTTTCTTTCCCCGTTTTCAATGTTAGCATTATCACTGATCCCGCTACACATGTTCAGAGTATTACTCTTTCAACGTGTCACAAACCAGGGGAGGGAATCTGTTTTAACCCCAAAACTGGAATTCTCCCTCAGTATCGTGAGGGGGAGCTTCTTGGTGCCTGGTGGTCATATCAGGATCATCAGCAGAATCATCAGGAACATAGGATCAGCATAACTACCACGATCAGACTTCAGTGGGCTTGAATGGGCCGGTGGAGACCAATCTTACCCATAGATCCAATACTGTTCTTCAATTGCCTTCTCATAGGATAGCAGTAGAGGTTCAGAATCCAAAGTGATTATAGCCCTGAAAAATAAAAAAAAAGTCTTCCCTGTAAAGCAAACACACCATCCAAATGTGTCCCAAATAGAGCATACACTTTATTCTTTCCTGTACATCATTTTTTATGGGTTTTGCTTCAATCAGCATTGGCCACTTCCTTAAACATACACATGTTTCACACCATCTGCCCCTTTCAATTACCCCCACATGGGCTCTGACTGCCTCCAAGGACACAGCATCAGACTATTTATTTCACCAGCTTGGTGCAGAGGAGTCTTCGATCCAAGCTATCAGCTAACTCTGGTCGTGATCTAGTCACAGCAGTGATTGATAAGATAATGGGAGCACTGACAGAATGTCTGGGTGGGGGGTTGAGGTCCAACCTGAGTAGGAGAATACTTTTATCAGCTTAATGCAATAGTTGCATCCTAAAACACACTACACACACACAATAATGGTCTTAAATGGAAAATAAACCAGAGCCCTCTAGGCTCAAATGGTGTAAATAGGCCTTACCCCCCTCCCTTTGATTCAACTGGCTATGGGGCTAATGCCCATCAGGGTCCAGTGGACAGACCCAAAAAGTGTCCTGTGGTTTGTGATAAAGACAGCTTAGATGAATATTAGAACAATCTAGGAGAACAAGTTTAAAGGAAAGCTCTCTGATCTTCACATACACTTTTGGGCCTGAAGGGCCTTTGGTTGTGGGGGTCAGGGGATACCCATCCTGCCCCAAAAAGTGGGTTGTGACACCTATAGAGTAATGTTGATCATGACTTAATCTTTGCAAAAATGGCACAGGATAAATCATTCTAGTTATTCCAATGGCATTCTGATCATGCCAAATCTGGCACACTTATAAAAATGTACACAAAGTGTCTATGCATCACAATGCAAAATGTTAATATGATTTTTAAGCACCTATCTGATGTGACGAATGTGTACTGTGGGCCCGGTTCACCCCAAAACCTTGCCACTACAACTTCAGGAATCCCTTAGATTGTTGGGCTTCTTGTGATCTTAGTTCACAGCATGCTTCTCGAGGTCAGGAATCCAGGATAAAGCAGGTACAATCAGGAACAAGCAGGCAGATGTAGGTCCCTTTACTTTAGGACCAGAGAGAGAGGTATCAGAATACCCTCAAGTGATTTTAGCCCTTACCCAAGAATGACAGTACATGGTGGTTATGCAAAGGCAGACTTGACTGATTTATTGAGGCCAGATGCACAAGTATTATGCAGACTAAACCAGTGTGGGACAGCCCTCAATACAATCAACAGAGGAGTGAACATGATTGAATTACCCGCCTAGGTGTATGGGAACCAATCAGTGCCCTAGCTACACTAATTAGGTTATCTCTGAACCGCTCAGAGGGAATCTGCCCCCTTGGGAAAAAACACACCTCCTAGAGGGCTCCGCCCACTCTGTATTGCAATATGAGTCATTTGCTACTTGGTTATCAATATGGCTGGTTGCTACCTCTTGGGAAAACAATAGAAGGGGAATGAATGGGAAACCAGTAACAGCAATTATTTTGTGTCACTAAGTGGTGCCCAGCAAAGCATATTCTTTGGTGTAGGCACATATTAAAATATCAGGACACAGTAATGTCAGTCTGTACAGTAATTATGATTTCCAAAATCACACAATTACATGGACATAAATTAGAAACCTATTATCATAGACATAATACACAGTGGGAAATGACAGTGTCATTTGGGAGCAGTAGTGTGGTTATGAGTGGGCAGCATTATCTTCACAGTATTATAATTCCTCTAGCACCTGGCTGTAACAACAGCCATTGAGCATACTTTGTCTTGGCCCTAGGTCAGTTTATTCCTCTGAGCCCTGTCTCTTTGGATGGGATCAGGGCTTGGTGTACAATAAGGGGCTTGTTTAAGCACTGCCAGCATGCTCTGGCCGTTGGTAGCGGGAATAACACAGTCTGTTGCCTCAATGGCCTGTTCAAATGTAAGAAGCCTGCTTATCGACTGAAGGCAATCCTGTCATGGAGACTGAAACTCCAGCAGTTTGGTTGAGTTCCATGTCCCTGTAGGGAGTGACTTTTTATGAACTGTTCAATACAAGTACTAGATTTGGCCATAGAGCTTCCTCTCAAGTTTGTGTTTCATCCATGTCCATATTCCATCAGATTATAAGGAATCAAGTAAATCACATTTTTGTAACATGTTTGCGCTTTTAAAGAACTGTACAGGCTTGTAAGTTTTATAGGTGTCTTATACAATGTTACCGTATTGGCCCGAATTTAAGCTGCACCCGCATATAAGCCTGTAAAATTCAAGGGTAAACCAGAAAAAAAAGATAGTACTCGAATATCAGCCGCACCCTTAAAATTGGAGAGATGATGCTTTTCTCTCTAAGTGATCAGCAATAACTCTATGTGTGACTGGTCAGGGGGTTGTACCTCTATGTACATATAACTGGAGCTCTCTCTATGTGTGACAGGTCAGGGGGTTATACCTTTCTGTACACACAGTGATTGTACCACAAGGGTGGTATAATAATCATAATGAATGGATGAAATTAAAATTTAACCTTTATTAGATTTATAAATAAAACAATTCTTAAATCACAATCCTGAAAGGTCAATATAAAAACAAAAATATTCCGTATAGTCCGTGAGACTTGTTACAATTGATTAACAATAACCCATAATACATCCCCTTCTATGACATCACTAAATAGATTGTAGCTGTATAATGTACTACACATGAAATGTCTGGGAGTGGAAGTTTTTCTAAAGATAGCAATATGGATTCCGAATATGATAGCAATTTGTCAGATGACACTTGTAATGGATTCATTATCCACAGTTAGAGAATTGGTTGTGTTACATTCGTCAAGATGACACAGGACTGAAATGAAACTCTGGGGTACATAGACACATAAGATATCATGGAGAGTGACCCTAAAATAAAAAAAAATGTAAACAACAATAACATCAATAGGAAAATAAGATCCCTACTGACTAGAGTTGGTCAGGCAGCCTTAGCAATCTAGTGCCAGTATTGTTGTATTCTCTGCATGAGGGTCCCTGCTCTAGCGGTTGATCAGAAGACCTTCACACTCTGCTAGAGGCAATTATCTGTAAGGGGATCCCTACAACGGGAGTGGGTCTAATGACCTTAATACTGTGGCGCCGAGATTTACTTACTCACTGCAGAGAAATCACATGGGTGGTATAAACTTCCTGAATAATACCCCTCCCCGCTCCACTCACCTGGTTTCTTGGCGTACCCCCGGGTCAGTGCGAACCCAGGGCGGCTCCTGGTCACCGCTCTCAGTACGGCTCTCCAGGACATGTCACTGCACTGCATGCCTGGAGGTGCGCTTCCTTCGCCTCCTTCTAAAGCCCTGCCCGCCATGAACTGTCAATCATTAACCCCCTGAGTCTCAAGCCCGCAAATCGGCAATATTGTTTTTACGGTCGCGACTATAAGCCGCACCCGTAATTTCCAAGCTCGGAAATCAGAAAAAAGTGTGGCTTATATTCGGAAAAATATGGTATTATAATTATCATTCTTAGTAATGGTAGTAGTAGCAATAATAATGATAATAATAATAACAAACTGACCAACTAGGGTCTCCATGTTCATAAACATCATAAACTAATACCAAACCAACATTTTGCTGTTTCTTTTTAACATTAGCGTATGGAAGCTTTTGAACATATGAAACTATTATACTAATAATGCTGAATCTGATCAATTTTAACCAGGCTTAGCAGCACAAATCTTTCTTACATAATAGTGTGCCTTTTTGATTGTCTTGTGTTTCCAAAATTATCATATCTGCCTAATTAGCTTACCTGCCATCTACATAATTCACCTACTTTAATGACACATCTTTGTAATGTTTCAGATATGTGATATTGCGCCAACAATAAGTTTTACATTGTGGCCGGCTTGAGTCATGTCCTTTGTCTTCCTGTTTAGTCTGGACTTTCTGCAGACTATTTGAGAGCTATTTTATGTTTTTGAAACAAATTGTTTCAGTGTGTTAGATGATCTAACAAAATATGTTGAGATATCTGTAATTAGGTTGTGTCAACAATCACATATATAGTTGTGGATCTTGCGATGTTAGTGACTTTTGCGATGTTGGTCACGCAGTTGCGTCCCTTGCGAAGCGTGGGAAGCAACCGCGAACCTCGCAAAGTGAGGCTCACCAGCTGTGCAGTCGAACTGCGAGCCTCGCAAAGCAAGGCTTGCCAATGGCACAGTATTTAGGGCTGCAATGAGCGCCAAAGGCTCTCATTGCAGCCAGTGGCAAAGTACTTAGCTAGCAGCGCAGGACTGTTCAAGCGCGTAGCTCTAAAAATGCACCAAAAAAAAGAAATCATGAACAAAAAATGATAACTCACACACAGCACAGGGGAGACACATGAAGCCTGGGAGTGAGGATGCAAGCGAATTACACCCATATCTGGCGTTTTTCATCACTCGAAAATTGCCAAAGCAAGGAAAAAGCAGAGACTGGAGAGACACAGGAGAGAAAGAAGGAGGGGGGAGACACTGGAGGCAGAGGCACAGAGGGAGAGGAGGGGGTGATAGACAGGGGAGGGGGAGAGACTGGAGAGACAGAGGACGGAGGGAGATGGATGGGGGGGAAATGAGACACAAGGGAAGAACTAGTCAGGGGGAGAGACTCGCAATGAACGCCAAAGGCACTTAGCGCAGGACTCGAAGAAGGTGCTTACATTGGGTGGCAAACAGCATTGCCAGGCTTAAAATTAAGGAGAAGAGGGGGGAAATGAGAAACAAGGGAGGAAGTAGACAGGGGGAGAGACTTGCAATGAGTGCCGAAGGTGCTCACATTGGGTGGCAAACAGCATTGCCAGGCTTAACATTTTATTCCTGTCATTTTTGATGGGCAAGTAGCTAGTAACATAGTAATAACTGTGAAAGAGACAGTGTGTGTCACACATTCAAAGATATCCATATGGGAACTTGTTCCACTTATACATACGGTCCTGTAAATCAATCAAGTTAAATACTGTACTTGGAATCCTTATATAGATCCTCTATGGCAAATTCATTGACCTTATATTGCATTTTCCTTATAAATTATTTGTACGTTTAACCATACATTCAGATCACTAATACTGAACAAAAATGAGATGCCAGAGGTATATTGAAAATAATAAAAATCTTATACTATTATGACAAAAACTAAAACTTCAATAATTACATGAAATATTCACACTTTGCAGGTGCATATAACATGAAAAAGTGATCATGACAACTCTCTACTCCACCCCAACCAACATACTTTCTTCCACCTTTATTTCTTCTCAATGCTGCTCCCTTCAACTATTTATTTCCCTTACATCCCTTACTAATTAGATATGACAAGGTGGAATCCTAGTTGGCCATTCTAGGGACCCATAATGAAGAGGTGCAAAAACATACTGTGTTGTTGAGAGAAGCCAGTTAGTGAGCTGATTTTGGTGCTTTCAGGACCTGAGGTATGAGGAGAGCTTGATGAGAGGCAGGCATTGAGTTATTGAGCAGTATAATGACCTGATACCTATTGCACGTAATGATGCACAGAATATCAGGATGAGGGATGCAAAGTGAACTTGCCCATGAGCTCTCGTGATCTGTTTGTTTTACTATAGTGTAGCACATGGCAAACCTGCCACTTCACTACCCTACTCCCCCATGCCCAAACAAAGAACATGCTCCCAGCCCCTGGCCAGAGAAATAAATAACTTAACTGGAATGTTATGAAGATAAGGCTTCCTAATAGGGAAGCCAGCCATGCTAGCACGAAAACAAACAATGCCATTAACTCCTTAGTGTAGATTTCTAAAATCCAGCAGTGCTAAAATCTAAACCGCTTTCCCATATAATTTCTAAAACTTTACCTGATGTAGCAAAATAATTATGGGGAGTTCCTGTCTCTTTAATACAGCACATCTCCTGATATATAAGCTGTGCTGTAGGGAAGCAGATTCCCTATCAACTATCCATAATTAATAAAATATACTGATCCAGTTATTTCTCTGTTAATTGAATTTACTATTACACAGAGATTATAATTATAAAAAAACAAGAGATGGATTTTAGTTAGTCATAGAAGCTGGGATGGTTAATGAGCTCTATAGCATAGATTAATTTGGTAAGATGTTAAAATATAGCATCTTTTATTTTGAAAGGTTTGATATATTACCTCGGTCGGAATGAAATGTAAGAGTGAAAAAGCAGACAACAATACATACTGATACTACTGATACTAACAGCATAATGGCCAAGTAAACTAACATTTTAATGTAATAAGAGTAACATAATGCTGTTGCTACAAATATATATATTTCTACACTTTATATTATTTGCCTTTTTAAGTGTTTTTTCAACTCCCTAAAAATGTTTTTATAAAATCCTTTTTTTATTGATTTTGCTGGCTGTAGTGTAAAAGGCTTTATACAGGAACATATGTTAATAACACATGTAAAGAACTCTCTAAAAAATACCCTCTCTCGTGAGAACTTGGCAAGCTTGAAGTGAGTGCCAGAGTTAGTATAATGAACTGATACATCCTACATGTATGAATGAGTGTGCATGGAGGAGCAGGCTGGTGGAGATATAGTGAACTTGTCCATGCCCATGTGCACTTGCCCTTTGTATTGTTCTTTTTACTATAGTGCAGCACACTGCAAGCCTTCAACTTCTTCACCCTCTCCCACAAAAGAAACTGCTCATGGAACCTGGCTAGAGAAGGCAGGGTCTATCTGTGAAACATAAATAAACTGAAATTGAAATGCATTTTAATGCATGTTAGGTGACCCTCCTATGGACGTGCCCCTAGGCAGCTGCCCGGTTCGCCTACTTATAAATCTCGCATGTGTTGCAACCATAGATACCTGCACATCATTATAAAAGCTGACAGAGCTTACACAATTAGTAACAGATATTTTTGCCAAGTGAAATTAACAGTTAAAGGTCATAGGATATAGTTCTAAATAAGAAGATATTAATCTTTAATTTAATTCATAATGATCCTTTTAATTTGTGTTGAACGTTGTATATTGTGATAACACTATTTACAAGTGAAGTTAACTTTAACATTTATTGTTAATTTAACTACTATAAAAAGTTATTTATATAAATAACATTTATTATGCTCAACAATTAAATAAATATCTATTGAACATTTGAAACACATCTGCAATGTTCGGGAAAAAATAAAATGCATTTTGCTCCACTTCTAGAGTTATTACCAATTTATATAACCCATTTAAATAGTTAATAATACCACTGAAACTAGTTTCCTTTGCTACATTAGAGGCTTCCCCCTTAAATACAAGAGTCAATATAAATGAATATGATTCTTGCATGTTAAACAGTGTCCAAGTATAGAATGCAGTCCTTGCGTGTGTATACAGCTGTTCATTGACCCCATGAATTTTAGGTGCTTTACTGTTTCAGATGTGGATTTAATTTGCAAGACTTATGAAGTGTTCAGATAGCCTATTGTTTGGCAGGCGGCACAGCAAGTAAAAAGGAAGTGTCTTTTGTTACCGGCATCCTTTCTGCTCATGTTTTTTGCCAGCTGCTCATTGTCTGTGTTTTCTTGTGTACTTGCTCACAGGGGATTTTACCAACTCTTATCATCACAGTGCCACTGCACATCGCTTCCTCTTGTCATCACCACACCCTGCATTTCAGGGAGAGAGGAAAAAACTTTTGTTCCCTAGCAGAACCTGCAGGGAATCAGCAGCATACATCTAAGCAAAGCAAGGCAATTACCTTTACAGATAACCAATGTATTCAGCAGCAATGGATCTCATATATATTATACTCAGCCATATCTAAATTGGCCTACAAATCTTGATTTGGATGACGAGTAAGTATAATTCATTGTATCGATTATGTTTACATTGTATATATTCATTAATCTATTTTCAGAATATAAATAAATATTTATTATTAGCTTTACAAATAAAGTGAACAATATTGCTTGAAGATCTACCATGCTGGGTTAATAGCAATCACTTTTTATTTTTAGCCACTTTCCATTATAAAAGTATAGTATAATTATCATCTTCTATCATTTTCTATGTAGATTTGATGTATACGGCACATTTTTTTATATTTAATTAATAATGATGCTTTTCATTTGTGTTGAATGTTGTATATGATGAGAACACTGTGTACAAGTGAAGTTAACTTTACCATTTATTGTTAATTTAACTACTATAAAAAGTTATTTATATAAATAACATTTATTGTATTTTCTACCACAGGAGACTCTTTGGACAGCTTTACCGTACAAGAGAAGACAGTTTGATTATGGTCACATTGTCTTTAAGAAGAATGAGAGTTGCCACAAACTTTGGTGCAAGCTGTTCTTAAGAGATATTTAGGAGATGTATGATAAAGTAATGTGGAGGTGATTTTTTTCAAATACCTGGTTATTTCCAGTTTAATTACATAGCTGGTCATTTCCGATTTAATTACATAGCAGACTCCATATGATTTGTGTTCAATTATGTCAATGGCCAGCTTGTTCTCTTTCACTAGCCCAGCTGTGAAACGATTACTGGGTTGGAAACAAGGGGACGAAGAAGAGAAATGGGCTGAAAAGGCAGTTGATGCACTGGTCAAAAAGTTGAAAAAGAAAACAGGAGCCATGGAAGAGCTAGAGAAAGCTTTGAGCAGCCCTGGTCTGCCAAGCAAGTGTGTTACCATCCCTCGCTCCTTAGATGGCAGACTTCAGGTGTCCCATAGAAAGGGATTGCCACATGTCATTTATTGTCGGGTTTGGCGTTGGCCTGATCTTCAGAGTCATCATGAACTTAAAGCTCTGGATGTGTGTGAATATCCCTTTGGATCAAAACAAAAAGATGTGTGTATTAATCCTTATCATTACAAGAGAGTGGAAAGTCCAGGTAGGTACATCAGATAGAACATTTTACATCTTTACCCAAACAAACATTATCTGTATTCCCACACACAATCTTAAGTCTATATTTGTAAAGCACAATTTGAATGCAATGTCATAAAACATATACTTTCAAGCATAATATGTAAAATGTATAACATAGTGTATGCTTCATATTTACTTTGAATCTCCTTATTTAATCACGTTATGCTGATCACACTTGCAGTGTAATTTATAAACAGTTAAAGTTTTAAGTTAATAGTTTAAATTCCTATAGACGTAGTATATTCTAAGTGTCATCAATTCTACACTTGAGATACTTTCTAAAGATTTATAGAATAGTATAGAAACTTTCCAATATAAAAATAATTTGAACACAAAATATAATAGGGAATGATTTCTCAGAGAAAAACTGTGAGAGCAAATAGTCATCATCTGAACATAGGATATGTCAAAATGAAGTGGTGGGCTTCCAACATGCCAGTATATCAGTATATTTCTGTATGAGCCAATATGGATAATCAGAGATCCAGACACCCAGGACCGTTTGCATCCCATTTAGGACCAAGTTAGCCATCACTGGTACAAGGGAAATGAGAGAAAATACAACGTTAAGAAGATGGTGCATTCTTGGCTTTGTCTTGGCCACTAGTGGTAGTCACAAATGTGGGAGTGTGTAATGCCAGCAACAGAGAAGGAATGGATGCTGACTGAACATGATGTAGCTTTCCCTACAAGTTAACAACCAGTAATTGGTACATGTTGCTGTTAAGTGATGTAAAGAAAAAAAAATGGCACATGTTCATGTTAAGTAGTGTATTAAAGAACCATATTTATTTATCATACCACATCTGGTTCTCCATGTGTTATACACATCTGACAGTTTCCTCCAAAAGTGTCAGTCCAACTATTATGATATTAATTTTTATTTTCAACAATAATCTTTTATAAAGGATTTTGCAAGCAATTGTTGAGTACATACTTGTAAAACTGATATATTAATACATATTATTACGTGATTGAAAGAAATAAAATACAACAGTTGCACATAATAAGCTTATTACAAGTTACATAGTATTCCTTGATCTTAGATAAAGGCACTCACTTATTGAAATAACTTTAGTATGTACAGGTGTGGGAATATAATTCTGCATCTATTGTGAGGAATTAGGCCCTTTCAGGTGACCATCAATTGTCATGTAGTTACAGAGCTTTAATTTATGATATAAGAAATGCCAAAACATGAACAAGTGCACAAGGTTTATGAAGCCTAAACTAACCCTATACTAATCTTCATAGAGTATAAGTGTACATCATATGGTGCTGCTTGAAAAACATAAATAATCTTTAATTTATATGTAAGTAAAAACCTATATTGCTTCATTTCACAGCTGCTAGTCAAGCTAATTAGCAGTTAAACAACTGTTTGCTTCTTTATTCTTAATTATATGAATTTGTTATAGGCCAAGAATTACAATTATTTAGTAATTTTCTATGGCATGATTTTCATTTTAATTAATATAATACAATTATTTTTTAGTAACATTAGTAATACTTTAGTCCACATACTTGAATACAGAATTTGATTGTACATAACAAATCACAATGCACCATTAAACATTTACTGATAATATTATACTGATGATCTGGTTTTAAAATGTTTGTTTGTAGCTAATTAACGTGTTAATTAATGTGGCTCCCTCTGTATAATTATATTAACATAAAACTGTATTTTGTTTTCAGTTTTGCCTCCGGTTTTGGTCCCACGTCACAGTGAATACAATCCACAACATAGCCTTCTAGACCAGTTCAGGAATTTAACACACAATGAACCATACACGTCTCACAGTACAACATTTACTGATATGTTTATCCAGCCCAACAGCACACCATTTCCTATATCACCCAACAGTACCTGCCCTTCTTCTCCTGAGAGCAGCATATATCCTAGTTCACCTGCCAGTTCCCCTGGAAGCTATAGCCCTGCAAGCCCCTTCCAGTTACCAGGTAAGTGTTGACAGCACCATTTTGCTTTATGACTTTGGTTTCAGGGGGTGTGTGGATTTTTGCTAATTCTACCATCATCTTCGTAATGTGTAGTACGTTGAATTACAATTCCAAATTGTATGCTAAATTTAATGTAGACTGGAAAACAATTAAATTATTTTTTCAGTGCAATGTTTTATGTATTTTATGTACTTTAAAATAAAAAAATTTTACCAAACAACTTAAATAGTCCTTCTGATTATATTCCAAGTTAATATGGCATGGAATATTTCATGTATTCAAATGAACATGTTTTAAACATTACACAATTCTTCTTTGCATGAATAAAATATTAAAGTGACATTTATCATGAGTGAAAATTGTATTTACATTTATTAAGTATAATGAGTAATACTTGTTGCATTTAATGTTACTCTTTGTGCCAGCATAAATTCATTGGAAAAAGTATATCTGTGGTTGTCCATAAAACAAAATTACAATTTATCTATCTCATACCTATCACATCTAATGAAAGAACAGGTAGATCTGAGTTGAAATTGGGGAGAATTTACTAAGCATCTCAAATGCATCTCACATCATCTTTTGATTTGCATCTCAAATCTGCCCCTCTCACCTTATCTTAGCTCTTCTCACCTCATCTTGGGCGAGAAAATGCTTAGTAAATTCACACTATTGTTGATACTGAGCAGCCCCCAAACACCAATGATTCAGGTTCTTTCTAGAACAAATATGAATTTATAATTTTTCTCCATTTTCCAATTAGCACAATCCTCCAGTAGACAAGTAAACATTGAGGATATGAATAATATTTGTGGTACTAGTTTTTTTTTACTCTTGTCTAGAAACTTTATTCTCCTATTGATATTCAGTGACATTTTCGGCTTCTCCTTCCTTTTCTCTGTGTGCAAGTAAGTCCTCTGAGAGCCCCTTTATATTAATAATGGAACAATTATGGTATCATGGAATTAGAAGATTGCTTAGCCACTCATACAGCAAATTTATTTTTTCCATAATAGGAGGAGAGTACAAAAATAAATAAATATAGTAGAGATTGAAGTATCTAGCAATTTATAGCAAAACACTAAACAATGTGCCTCATTTAAATGTCATTTGGCCAATTGAATAGGGCTCTATATAAGCACATAGCATATTTTCTATAAGTTTTTAGTTTGTAAACTTCTATCCAAAAACAAGGTCTTCACTAACTAAAAACTTCCGTAAAAAAAAATATGCTATGTGCTTATATAGAGCCCTATTCAATTGGCCAAATCACATTTGAATGAGGCCCAATGTGTCTAGAATGAGTGATCAATTGGTATGGTGTTAGACTGGCAGGAAATGGGTGTCTGTGAACACAGCTATTTGGCTCATTGGCTGATTGGGACGTGCATGCCAAAGCAATTATTAATTTAAAGCTGTGCATAAAATTCATAAATTGTTGTGGCCAAACACAGACAGCTACAACATTGTAGCAGCATGGGAATTCAGTCTCTGCAGCAAAGCATCATGGGATTTGAAGTAATTTGTTCTCACCCCACACATCTTTCTACCCTTGAATGGTGCAACTGGCCGTGCTGCTCTGGATCTCTGCACTGTGACGCTAATGGCTGGAAGGTTAGTATAGGGTTAGATGTGGAAACCAATTTTCAAGAAAATACATTTGTATGTGTATAGAATGTCTCAATATAATGTGTGTTTCTGACATAAGCAGCGTGTGTTAGATTAGAGAAATGGAAAACCAGGGCAACTTCCATATGCCTTGAATGGATTTCCTATTAAATATAACATTTTCTATTGTTAAATCCATTTTTGTTTGTGATTGTATGGTTTGAAAGTCCGCTGTCCTAAAAATAAATAGTTGATATTTATAAAATTGCAGATTAAAAAAATAAGTCCATTTTGTATAATTAAATATTTAAAATATTTAAAGGGCCACTTAATTCAGTACAATTTGAAACACATCACAGTAAATGTCTCTTAAAAGGATATTTTTTAAATCTGTGCATTTTCACTACAAAACCAAATAAATTAAATCTGTGTTTACATGAGTCACTAACATGCCCCAGCCAGATACATACTACAGCTCTGTATAGTGAGCAAATGAAAAACAGAGATTAACCCTTACCTCTTCTATCTGTGCAGAGTATAGAAAGGGGAAATCGCCTAAACAAGTCAGTTAGAGGTCAACTTTTCACTGCATTCCTGAGTTCAGGAAAAACCTGCTATAAATCAGTCCTATCAGAGTCCAATATTCAAATTGTACACATATTAACTTATTGCACATTTAACAGGGATACTTCTCCTTTTCTTCTAGTTGACACAATGCCCCCTTCGTATGTGCCTCCAGAAGATCCTATAGGAAGAAATAGTTCACAACCAATGGACACTGGACGCTCCACAGTTCCATCAGTTTTTCCGAATGTGTCTAATAAAGGTAAAATTAAGAAATTGATTGGGTTTAAAAACATATTTCATATTTAAGAGCAAAATTATGCTTTTCTTTTTTTGTATCTTTTAGGAACACATTAACAGTTCCCAGATTTGACTTTTACCAATTGTTATTTCTTTCAGTGATAATAGCCTACCATATCTGATTTTAAAAAGGAATACTAACAGAATAAATATATATCCATTGGATAATTCTTATCAATATTCTAGTTAAAAAAAAGTACAGTATATAAGTAATTTAGATGATGATTAAAATGATATACGTAGCTTAAGTGGAATGTTAAGAATGTGTAGGACAAACAGTAAATACGTTCAAGAATGGAATATACATAAAGATATAGGTGAATAAAGAATGGTGAGTCAATATAGGCTTAATGTTTGGATCTGCAGAAAAATTATGTTTCTATTCAATAGCTATTATAGATAGTTAAATATCTTGTGTTCTGCACCATCATATAAAACGTTGAAAAGCATGTTGAAAATATTTGAGTTTTTTTCATTAACTCCCTGAGTTGTTATGCATATAATGAGGCTACATATTTGCTGACATGTCTGAGTAATACAGTTGTTGCTATTTGGTGGTCATACTAAGTATGAGTCATTGGCTCATGTAAGTGGCTTTTTTACACATATTCAATGCTGTTCACTCACAATATTATGTATCTCACCGGACATCCGTAAATCGTGTCCTGTAACATACTAGGTGTAGAATTATGTGTTTACTCGTAATATTACACCAAACCTGGCAATTACTTAAGAGCCATAGCTCAAGGAACCAATAGAAAATGAGAATGTCATGATATAGTATATATAAATACAATGATTAAAAATAAGCACCTATAAATGTGAGTCAGCATTTTGCAAGTAGATAGGTAAATGTGCAGATAGGCCTAGCCCTTCAATAGAATTTGCATTAGAGCATCTGTTTCTATTCATTGTTGCTTTCCAGATATGTATTAACCGGGCTGTGTGTTACCCTGGATGTTGTATAATGACACAAACATAATAATAAAAAGATCATATATTTAAATTCCACATATGTGCCTATGGGAATGTTAAGAATCAAATCCTTCCATTCTTTTTTATTGTTCTTTAGTGGTTTACTGTCTCTTTAACTGCTGCTCCTGTTCTCAGAAATGGTTTCAGAACTATTCGCTGTGCTCTTTAGTACCAGTAAATATTTACTATAAAAATTGCTATGTCTAAATGATATTGACTCTTGTGACAGTAAAATAAATCTTTGAAAACAAAATAAGAAGTTTTTCAGAGGCTGGGAAATAGCACAATGTCTGATTTCCCCCCCTTTATAGCCCCTGTGAGCCTTATTGAATATGAACAATATTACATTTCACCCATTTGTTCTTCATAGTTCAGATCTATGGCATTTATGCTTATAGACAAGTTAATGCTTTAGATAGATAATAAATTACTTAATTTTAATGATAAATAACTATACTGAATCATAAGCTGTAAAATAAGTTATTATTTGTTTTCTTCTTTGTTTATTTAGATGTTCAGCCAGTGGAATATGAAGAGCCATCTCACTGGTGTTCAGTTGTGTACTATGAATTAAATAACCGTGTTGGAGAGGCATTTCAAGCATTTTCTACAAGCATTCTTGTTGATGGATTCACCGATCCTTCCAACAATAAGAACAGATTCTGTTTAGGTCTTTTGTCTAACGTTAATCGCAATTCAACGATTGAAAACACAAGAAGGCACATTGGAAAAGGTAACTTACAGCTTCTAGCATACAACTATTAATAATACATATAACACAATATGGAATAATACATATAATACAAGTGAATGAAGCTAGGGTGTAGTGCTAACCAAAAATACAGTTTTAGTTACTATTATCTACAAATGCTGAGAAATTCTTTAGCTAAGTCAACCTTTTGGATTATTTTACACCAAAGGTACTAATGAAATTTACAAATTTATCTATTATTGGCATTTTGAATGCGTGGTTGCAAACCACCAAACCCCCTAGCTAAATACCTTAAATGATGACTGACACCTGGCCAAAAAAACTTCACTAGGTTTTCCTAGCGGGTGCATATTCAAATAATACTACATTTGTAAGGTATTAAGGTATATAGAAAACTAAGAAAAAGTGGCGCAAAACAAAAATTGTAAATATTGTATGCTGTTTTCAGGTAATTGATGTCCTTTTAAACACTTGGAAGAATTCACTATTTACTAAAACCCAATGTGGCGCTTACATGCTTATTTTCAATATCAAATCAGCGAATATATGTTATAACATTCTATTAATATTAAAACAAATAATCAATGTTATCTCAATCGTTCAGTCATGTCTGACTCTCCTTGAACCGTGGACCTCAGCACACCAGGCACATCTTGTGCTAATCGATACGGTTTTCATGGCAAAGATACGGGAGTGGGTTGCCAGTTCCTTCTCCAGTGAACCGTAATTTGTCTAACCTCTCAGCTATGACCTGCCCATCTTGGGTGACCCTACATGGTATAGCTCATAGCTTCATTGAAATATATATATATATAAGCCCATTCACCACGACAAGGTAGGCATCCAGAAAGGGTAAAATATAGTATTCTGCAATAAATAATAATTTCTGCATTCACATGGCATGTAAAAAGAGACAAAAAGCAGCTCTAAGTATATTTCTTTTCAGGTTTCTCACTCCAGGAGGAAAACTTTTTTAAAGATATAGACCTCTTGTATTATTGAACCAGAACTAGGCTGATTACAAAACTGCCAGTGTCCAACCAATGCTATACGTTCAGAAACTGATGGTTTTAAATGCCCAACCAAACTAATTGTTACCCCACCCACACACTTAATAACAATCAACAATCATTTAAATAGACCAATCAATCCATAAAGTTGGAGGACTAAAAATGTGGGGGAAAAATAATATATTCTAATAAAAATAATAAAAACCGTATTAGAAATATATACAAAAAATATTAAGAAATGTATTTGGAACCTAAAATTAGTTATGCCTCTGACTTGACAAAGAGCGGTCACTCTCGAAAGCTCGTTATAACTATGAATATGTTTGTCCAATGAAAAACGCATCACTATATACTGCAATACTCTGATTATTCATCAACACACACATATATATATATATACTAGAGGCTTGCCCGTCAAAAATTACGTCAATAAAATTTGAAGCCTGGCAATGCTGTTTGCCACACAATGCGAGGCTATGGCCCCTCTGAGACCCTTCCGCGCTCATCCCGAGCCACAACTTCCCTGCTTTGCAGTGATCACCTTTGGCGCTCATTACAAGCCTCTCCCACTGTGTACTTTATAGGCCTCGCGCTTGAGCACCTTCGGCTCTCATTGCAAGCCCCGCAATGAGCACCTTCGGTGCTCCTTGCAAGCCTTTCCCCCTGTGTAGTTTAGAGGCCTCACGATGAGTGTTATTGCCTTGGGTTAAGTGTTACTGCCTTGGGTTAAATGTTAGTGGTTTGTATTAAGTGTTACTGGTTTGCATTAAGTCTTACTGCTTAGGGCTCGTATTTACATTCTTCGGGCTAGTTTTTCGTCCTTCAGCCTCGTTTTCGTCATGTGTACGTTTTTTCAGGAAACTATTTTTTTTTCCGCTTAGGCGATATTCGATCATGAAAAAACGGCAAATATGGCTCAAATTATCTTGCAACCTGACTCCCAGGCTCCCTGCCTCTCCCACTGTGCTGTGTGTGAGCGTGTAAGTTAATTTGAGGAATATTTGTGTGTTTTTACAGGTCTTTCCAGTTTGGTAGTTCGGCCATTAAAGTCTTAATTTTGCGAGGCCCGCAATCCATCTACGTGCTTCGGGTCTGAAGTCCTACAAGCCATCATTTTGCAGCCGTCGCTAAATCCAGGGGCTCATCACCCCTGCAATGAGCACCTACGGCGCTCATTGCAACTAAGTCCCGCGTGCCTCAGGATGAGCCCCTGCGGCACTCTTCTCCACCCCTGCAATGAGCGCCTTTGACGCTCATTACATCTAAGTACTGCGATGCTGGCGATGAGTGCCTGCGGTGCTCATCGCGAGCCCTGCAAAGAGCGTCTTCGGTGCTCATTGCAGCCTAAGTCCTGTGCCGCTGGCGATAAGCACCTGTATTGCTCATCGCAAGCCCTGCAATGAGTCCCGCAATTTTAACATTGCGTTACCAACAACCCGCAATTACGAAAGCTATATATGTGATATATATTTATAAATTTTTTATTGGACAAACATTTTAGTTAGAATGACAAGCTTTCAAGAGTTGTACCTCTCTTTATCAATATATAGATGTACAACTATCCAAAGCTTGTCACTGCAATATTCTGATTTTATATATATATATATATATATATATATATATATATATATATATATATATAAATTGTATTATCTCTTATAATAATTTATTTTATTTTTATTTTAGTTTATATCCATTTACCGGTACTTATAATTTTACTGTGTCTAAACATTATTTGATAATTTGCATTTGAAATTATTGTAAATAGTCATAGAGAACATCTCTATCAACTACAGTTCCCATCATACTTTTCTCACAAAAATGTCTTGATCTTACGTCAAATCTCATTATAGGAGAGATCACACGTCTTGTGAGATTACACGTCTTGTGAAAGCCTATAATGTGATCACAAGAGACTACAGCAGGGGTTATTAAAACACAACTAGTGATCAAACTTTGTTGAATGTGGCCTATTTTGTCTAATATGATAGATCTGGTTTAACAGCATAGCTGTATATTTTAATGTAATATTGCACTGCAAAGAGCAATATAACATGTGGCTATTTAGCTATTTAAAAGAGTAATTAAGAGATAAGAGAAGAAGAGAGGAGAGGAGCTGTAGTGAAGACGGGGTTGAGAAGAAAGGAATGATGAATAAAGACATGTAAAACGTCTTGAGATGTAAGGGACTAGGAAATACATATAACATACTGAGTTTCATTAATTACACATAAACAACATAAGCAAGACTTATAAATATTGATTAGTGGAGTTTGTAGAATTGCATTTTGAACAATTTAAATTATTAAAAATCATAAGATAAGTTTATACCTTGCTTAGAAAAGTATTTGGAGGAAGTACATTTTTTAGTATGACATTTTTATCAAGCATTGAGATCAGAGTATGTGGTGACAGTGCCAACACAAAGATGAAGCATAGTAGTTCTGTAGATAAGAGGAAAAGTAAACAAGATGATGGTGGCTTCTATATGCAGTAAACTGACATTAAACTATACATATGTACTATTTAAAATATATATATTGTTTATAGAATTTGAATCAGTGTATCTCCTGGTTCTGAACTTTAAAATAAACTCTCATTACAAATGTTTTAGGTTTTTTTTTTTATTCCACTGCCATGTGTCTTAATAACAAATACAAAAAATAACTTTTAAGTTCCTCAATATGTCAGGGCGTTATCTAAAATTGGGGGAGGAGGATTAATTTAACAGAAGATCATTGGATACTCTATGGAGAATGTGGTCATGAATAGGTGCTTTATTCCATGGCTCCTGTAAAAAACTACCGTAAGATCCATGTTAACAGGGTTAATATTAGGTGCCATGTGGGTCCCAAGGGACATCCATAGTTATACTTTAGATGAGGGAACATAATGGGATACCCTGGAGCACAGGAGGTAGTGGTAGGAGGTAGTAGCAATCAGGCTTCAAATCCAACACAACTGAAATGTTAGCTCCTTCATAATGTCAGGTTTGAGTCATCAATGATTCTTAGAGACATTTTTGTGTTCTTATGGTGGGTTGAAGGTACCTGTTTTACATTTGTGGCACTCAGAGAGATTTTCTAGTAATCTTCAGACAGTTAATTATTTTAACAAATATTTAATTTGGGAGCAATCTGATAGTGAGTTTTAAAATAGTTATAGGGCAAGGCACTGGGGGCTTTAGATTTTATGGACATGTTGTGTATTAGGATGGCAATTCTTGGGCATTAGATTTATGTGTATGATGTTATAGCTTGGTAGTGTTTTACTTACTTTTCTTTTCTTATAGCAGCCATCTAATAGAGTCCTAAATAAGCTCTAATCCTCAAAAGAAAGAAAAAGGAAGACAAAGCAAGAGAAACTTGCGCAAACCTGTAACTTTCAGGGTGGCTGTTACGGGCCTCACGATGAGCGGTGAAGGTGCTCATCACGGGCAGTGGCATGCGCTGTGCGCACGCGCAAACCCGTAACAAACTCGCAATTACAACTATATATATATGATTAGTAATACAATTTAAATGTATTTATAAATAAATAACATTTAATAAAATATTTATAGTAAATTCATGCTAACTAATTATAGCTTTATAAAGTGAGCCGAGATCCCTATTCCCACTCTACAGAATTGGAGAATAAATACAATGATTTGGATAGGAGTGAAAAAAAGTATAAACAAAATATAAGCCCAGAAGGCACTTCCTAGATGTCTATCAGAATGCACAAGGTGCATAAAACATTACAATTATACTGATAGTGTTCTTGAAGCCTGAAAGATGAGCCATTACTGATTCACTTCCAGGGAGCTTTGTTCTTTCTTGGTGTTTCACATTTTAATGACATACTACTTGTACGGACACATTTATAAATATGATATTCCCCAGCATTCATATCTCAAAATATAACACTATAACAAAAATCCTAGTCCAAATTGTTTCCCTTGCACTTGAAGTTACAGAACCAACTGGTTCGTATAGAGTCTGATATATATTAAAGGTAACTCAGTCTCATACAGTATCAGGCTCATGTAAGGAAGTAAAAGTATAATTGTTTTTAAGCTATGCATTTGGTGACTCACCAAATAATTGCACAAAAACAGATTAAGTAGAATATGTTTAAACTTACTTGACCCTGGCAAAGAAAGTGTTTAGCAGGGACTTTTCCATGTCAGTCAATTAGCATTTACACATGTGCACTGGTGCTCATTGGTAGACAAGGACAAACCACAAAGGTAATTATATGTTCCATAATGCCAGGCAAAGCTACCTTGAATGCAAAAACATACAGTATGTTTATTTATCCCCCTGACTGATCGCATATAATAGTTGTCAAACTACGAATCGTCGTTACGCTTTGCGAGCTGGCAATGAGTGCCAAAGGATATCAGACCACCAAAAAATGTAATGTCTGTGGCAAACAGCATTACCTGCCTTACAATTTTATTGCCCCGTCATTTTTGACGGGCAAGTCACTAGTATATAATAATTAATGAAGTGTTAGAGATTGAACTGGGAGTCTCTTTTCATCTTTATTCTAGATACGAAGATTTGACAAGTGTTCAAAACAACACTTTACCATGTATTATATATGGCTGCTCTTTTGTATGTACAAGAAAAACTGACTTCCCATGCCCTCTTAGATTTTATGTATGCATCTCAAAAATAAATGTATGAACCTGTGTAAATAAAGCATCGCTAATATGTTAGGAAGCTGGATGACTCTTTCTTTGTACTTTCACTGTATCACATATAATAGTTATCAAACTGCAAGACGTCGTCACACTTTGCGAGGTGCTTACGACTTAGGCGATGAGCGGCACAGGCGCTCATCGCTTGAGTCTCGCGAGGCGAGCTGTTAACGCGAAGGACTTAGCCGATGAGTGCCGAAGGCACTCATCGCTGCGAGGCGAGACGTTAAACTGTAGCACTTAGCACAGGCAAGCCTCGAAAAGTGAGGCGAGCCGTTAAAATACGAGACGCGGGACTTACAACAAAAAAAAAAATACACCCCTAAGTGGAAATGTCAAAATTGGGCCCAAAGTGTCAATATTTTGTGTGGCCACCATTATTTTCCTGCACTGCCTTAACCCTCATGGGCATGGAGTTCACCAGAGCTTCACAGATTGCCACTGGAGTCCTCTTCCACTCCCCCATAATGACATTGTGGAGCTGGTAGATGTTAGAGACCTTGCACTATCCAACCTTCCATTTGAGGATGCCCCACAGATGCTCAATAGGGTTTAGGTCTGGTGACATGCTTGGCCAGTCCATCACCTTTACCTTCAGCTTCTTTAGCAAGGCAGTGGTCGTCTTGGAGGTATATATATATATATATATAGTAAATACAAAGTACATCTGTGTTCAGCTTTAATGCAAAGCCAAGGTTGGAATACACACAGGCTGAGTATCCAATCCATGTACAGCTGTTTCAAGCTTACTGGTTATCATCAGCATGGAGCGGATCTCAGCCTGTGTTGTGGAAATTATGAGTAGGTAGTTCACCACAACAATCATTTATAATATGGTGGGCAAAAGAGCGTTAGAAGTCCTCCACCGTACAGTAGTACAGTAAATAAAAAGTACATCTGTGTTCACATCCGAATGTCTAAAGCAAGTTAAAAAAACTGCTTCCAGCTCAGAGTTCCGAGAAAAACAGTTATTACACTGCATTCTGGGAAGTTGAGCTGGGACACACAAATATGCCCACAAATGCCTCGCTCTTCATTCCGTAGCCATTATCAAACATGGCTTCCTTTAAGCTTATGCATGCTGTATTACACAGCTTTAATGCAAAGCCAAGGTTGGAATAAATACAGGCTGAGTATCCAAACCATGTACAGCTGTTTCAAGCTTACTGGCTATCATCAGCATGGAGCGGGATCTCAGCCTGTGTTGTGGAAATTATGAGTAGGTAGTTCACCCCAACAACCATTTATAATATGGGTAGAAGCCCTCCACCGTACAGTAGTACAGTAAATAAAAAGTACATCTGTGTTCACATTTGAATGTCTAAAGCAAGTTATATATATATATATATATATATATATATATATATATATATATATATATATATATATAACACATTTGACAAAGACTTCTTTCCAATTCTATATTTTCTAATGTTTTGAATGTATTATATTTTTTGGTATAATTTATACTGTATGAATGCATTTTAGAAATCTCTTACATTTTAATTGCATTTTGAAGGTTATATCTTGATCTATTTAGGAATATTGTAGGATTAAGTTATACCTTTACAAATAAATTCATTAAAAAATATATATTCATTTCACATTCACATATTTTACTGTCAAGTTTATAGGCTATTGGTCTAATTCTTTTGCTTGTGAAGGAATATTTGCAGTTCACGTTCTCAAAATCTCCATAGATTGTTGCTGCATAAAATCACTAATTGACATATTGTTACGGGGGAAAAGAAAGGCGGTTGATGTTAATACATTTTTGAGCCTACAAAAAAATAATGAGGCATTGGTGCTTTTGAATCTCAAAAGCTTTCTTGTTCAAATTAACAATTTACGTAGAGGTTTCTATTCCGCATTGTAGATTTTTAGTGTCAGTTTGTATGATTACATCACAAATGATAAAAAGTGTCATTCAAGTCTAGAATAAAAGTGTTATTTTTTCTGACTTGCATTAAGCTGCTTGTACAATAAATACAAGTATCTGGCAGGAGTAGGACACCTAGTGGGCAATATTTAGTCAGACTAAAGTTACATGGAATGGTCAAATGTGTAATATACATATCATAGAGCAGGTTCTAAGCATCTTACATGAAAAATTACAAAAAAAATAAAAAAAGAAGTAGTTTGCTTTAGCTTTTATGTGCAAGGATTCTTTAATGTTATTCCTGTTTCCTTTACTAACCTGTTTTTTCAGCGGCATGCTGTGTTCTGCAATTACGATAAATCAAGCCCACCTATCCTTGGGAGGAATTTTGTACCAATCCCCCTTAATTAAATTAAAAGAGGACAAACTGCAGTAGAAATAATTGATACAACCTGCATTCAATCCATAGTAATGGCAGTTCAATGCAGCATTTTTTTCATTTTAACAACCTTATTAAAGTTTCCCATTTTTATTGTTGTTTTTTGGCAATCATTTGAATAGTGTCATGCACTGGGACATGAGATAGATCTTAATATTTGTTTGTGGTGCATGCTCAGGAGGCTGCATCTTTGAATATTTCATTTTCAGTGGAGCATATAGAGCTTTCCACTGCATTCAAAGTCTCATCTCATCTCATCTACAGAAACAGATTAGCAGAAATCAAAGTTGGTAGAATACACTGCAGCATAATTGCATGTAAATAGAATAATAAATTAAAGTAACTGCAGTAAATGTAATATATCCATGACATAATTACAATACATCTTCCTTGATGTGTTAAAGCATAATGTGTGAAGAATATGCAGATATTATACACAAATAAATGCAAAAATAGTAATTAGTATTTATTGTCAACACTTCAGCGATAGTAATGAAAGAAAGAAAATATAATTTATGTGCAGCTTGTGTTCAAGAAGTGATATTAAAATAAATGTAAATGAGCTCTGCTATTAAACTGCTCTTCGTTGTTTTCAGTTTAATTTTCATTTTATTAATAAGTGACATTCAGTAGTTTGTGGAACTACAAAATATAAAAAGAAAAATAGTAATAAATATAAAATGGTAACAGAATCCTTCACTTGCAACATAAAGGACCGCAGGGGACCCAGAGGAGGATGGCTGGGGCCACAGGGACTTCAGGGAGGCACACTGTACCATAGGGGGCACAGGGTACCACAGGGCCACAGGGAATTCACTAAGGCCAGAGGGGTCCCTCGGGGGGCCACATAGGGCCAGTGAGGGCCACAGAAGGCAAGCAGGAGCCACAGAGGATCCACGGGGGGCACAGTGGATCCATAGGGGCTTCAGGGGATCTGTTGGGGCCACAGGAGCAACGGGCCACAGAAAACCCATGGGGGCCCCGAGGACATAGGGGCCACTGGAGAGCCACAGGGGCCCCCTCAGAGCCATGGGACATTGGAGTACTGTTTTTTGTTTGATTGGAGTATCTATAAAAAGAAAATACCATGAATTACCTTACTCTGATGAGGCTATACAGGAGTATTTTGGATTGATGTTCTTTTTGTAGGCAATACAAAAGGGGGATATGTAGATAAGTCCAAAACTCCATATATAGTAAAGGCATTACACGTGACCTTAGATTAATCTTTCCTTAAAGCCTGAATTTGCCAATTCTTTGAAGTTACCATAAAACCTAATTCTGATAGATCTTGTACCTTTGAAACATTATTGACAATTGTCATTTTTATTGCAAATTTCCTACATCTTTGTTTATATGAAAGCAATCTGTTTTTCTGATTATTGGCCTGTCAACATAAAAGAGGAGATAATGATGGCCAAGACCTTACAACACATAAGGGATTCCAAGTAGGAGACAACCTGTTGTCTACTATACATTCCATGCAACTAAATAAATAGACTACACCACCACTTGAGCTAGTCTTAAATAAGAGATTTTTGAGAACAGACTGTTTCTAGAAGTTAGAATCAAAACATTTTTATATATTGGATAATCAGGGAAAACATGGTTGCAGGTCCAAATTATTTCTTGATTAATCCTGATGCAAGTTTCTACTAATAAATAGCACACCAGGGGCCTCATTCTATTAATGGCCGTAAAATGGCCGCAATGCTGCAATCCCTTGCAGCCATCTTACAGCCCTGTGTAGCACTACGGCTACGCTGCTAATCAAATGGACGGCGCCGCAAGGATGTCCACCTTACGGGCGACCGCAAATGATGCAATCGGCCGAAGGCATTTCCAGCGTGCCAGTAAATCGTGTTTCAAGGCCGCAAAGTCGGAAAACTGTAAATGCAAATATAAATTCAAGATAGCACTGTAGGGCACTGTAAATGATAGGAAACATAAGCTTGCACATCACCCAAATCCAATATTACATTTCCGGTTTATTTTCCGTCCCAAGTCCCGCGGGCTCGTCGTTGTTAAAACCCTTACGGGTTTGGAGGTTAAAGGTCGCAACCTCAAAGCATTGTTGAAGCCAATATATATTCAATCCAGCACTGTAAATGATGGGGAACACAATGGGGGACATGAGGATTAATAGCAAAACATTCTCAAGCTTGCACATCCCCAAATTATAATCTTTGATTTTAGGTTTAAAATCCGTCCGAGTCCCACGGGCTTCAATGACCAAGCCTGTAGCTTGTTATTCAAGCCCGTGCGGACTTGGAGGGTGATTGTCTTCCAAGCCCGTAGCTCGGTATTCAAGCCCATGCAGGCTTGGAGGGTGAATGTTCTCCAAGCCCGTAGCTTGTTATTCAAACCTGTGCGGGCTTGCATGATAGATAGAACACGAAGATTGAACATGAAATTACATTTCTTTATTTGCAGAATGTTGAGCTATTAATTCTAAGACCAAACATCACTTTCACTTTTAATAAAAGTACAGGATGGCTTTTCTATTTGCTTAATTAGTGCTACGATTTGTAAGTAAGCCCTTTGCGACCTGTGTCTATTTTACCCATTTACAGACTTGACAGAGGCTAATCACGCAGCTGTTGTGGGTCTGATGTGCTCCAAGCCCGTGAGACTCTGGACACGAAAATTGAACATGAATTACAAAAAAAAATATTTGCAGATTTGAGTGTTGGGAAATGTTGTGCTAGGAATTCTAACACCTACAATTACTTTCACATCTCATCAAAGTACAGGATGGCTTTTTTATGTGCTCCAATTTGCAAGTAAGAGCCTTGCGGGACCTTTTTGGTGTAAGTAAGCTGCGGCTCGGTTTCAGCTAATTACGGCCATGACGGAAGGGTTGGCTTAGCATTTGAATAGCGACCTTAGCTTTCTTGCGGCCGAAACTCTTGCAGCCGCATAAGGTCAAAGGCTTTCCCTGCTGCGCGGGCGGAGCCTTCGGCCGCAAGGGAATAGAATACGGACGTAGCTTGCGGCAGGTCCTTGTGGCCACGCATCTCCTACGGCCATTATTAGAATGAGGCCCCAAGTGAATAACTTTTTACCTTTTCTTCAATAAGGAAAACCTTTTAGAACTTTATGATTCCACCAAAGAATCCTTTTGGTTTACTATAAGAAAGACTGAATATAGAGCTCCCAAAGCACAAGTAATGATGGGCTTTATGGGAATGAGTTTAAATTATTAGGATC
This sequence comes from Discoglossus pictus, assembly GCA_027410445.1. Taxonomy (NCBI): domain Eukaryota; kingdom Metazoa; phylum Chordata; class Amphibia; order Anura; family Alytidae; genus Discoglossus; species Discoglossus pictus. The sequence continues at coordinate 248,462,832 of CM050167.1, forward strand.
AGCATTAGATGAATTGCTTCCATAATATAATATGAACTACTGGACTAGATCAGGCTGTTTCCAGTAAGATAGACAATCAATATTTAGAGATAGTTTGAGGCCACCTGACTTAGTAACTATGTCGTGTTATTCAGATAACAAAACAAACATAGACATGACCTTATTATTACTCCCAATAATCCACTGAAGGTATTGGAAGCTATGGTCAGTGCCGATGGAAACCACAAACTACCAGTTTCACTTATCATCTTTGAATTCCTCTGCCAAAGTATATATACATGGTATAATTTGTCCAAAGCTAAAGTGAGTTTCCATCCCTCTGGAGTAGCCAGCAGACCATGGATCTCAGTGACTTCAACCTGCATCAAATAGCTTTCATCTCTGATAGGTTTTCTTGATTTGGTTAATCCTTGATGTCATGAACTTGCTCTAAGGGACGAATTTTTTCGTGAATCTATCCTTTAGTTCCAGACAATACTTTTGCTAGGCTGGAACGGACCCAACTGTCTTATACTGACTGCATGAGTATGGTTAGTCAGATCTACATAAGGGATTTCCCTTATCTCTGCGATCTTGAAAAAAATACATCTTACGTAACCTTTGGGAGGTTTGACTGACCTTCCTCCAGTGATATAAATCATACCAATCTCTTCATTGTTAAGACCTTCTTTTATAAATAAACAGACACATGTGGGAAGAAAGCTGCTTTTTGGGTGTACTTTTTTTTCTTGAGATTGTTTCTGTGATCATAGACTCATGAAATTGTTTGTTTTGCAATATGCATCTGTAAATTGCTGAATATAATTGACAAGTCAACAAAAGCCTCTGAACTCAAAATTATTTGTACAATATACCTGTCAGATTTGAAAAAAAAAAATAGTCTTTTGAATTAGCTCTTAAGTTTAGAAACCAGGCGCTTAGGCTCACATACATAAATGAGAACCTATTGTAAAATATACTCCCATAAGATTATACTTCATACAAGTTAAGTGACATAACTCCTCTTGAAAATGTTGAAAAGGATTACCTACTTGGGGCAAAAAAATGTAAAACTTGTCTTTATCAGGGGGCACATCTGAAAATTATATAAGGACAGATCTTTAAGTAATGTGGATGCTGGACCTAAAAACTCACAGTTGCAACAGTAGATTCACTAGGTAAAAAGATAATTAACTGGCTCTATGCTGTATTTAAAGAAGAGGGGTTTTACTCCATCAGCATTTATTCTCATTTCAAATAAGACTGGGATGCGCTGATAGTTCTCTTTTCATTGTTGTGGTTTAGCCGCTTACTATGTCCGACTCTCAGACCCTACAGACCACAGCATGCCAGGAACACCTGTTTGACAAGCTCATGTTCATCACTTATTTTAATTTCTTGACTACAGTCACCATTCACTACTTGTTCCACATCTATTTGCCAGGAACAGAGATTGGCGTTTGTCATGAACTTCATCTTTTTAACATTGAACAGCAGCCCAACTATTGCACTCATGTTAAGCCATTCTTGTTGATATTTCTCACAACAACACTGATTCTGGCTTTGGATTTATCCATAGTTGAGCTTTAGCCACATGATAATACTTTCCAGTGAATAGTTTGGCTCATGCCTCATGCGTGATGAATTCTGTATAATAAATAAGGTGACACTATACAGTTTTCTGGCACTCCTTCCCTGATCTTGAACCGTTACATTGCTCCATGTTCGGTTCTGACCGTGACTTCTTGGTCCACATACAGATTCCTCAGGAGGCGGATGAGATGGTTTAATACTCTTATCTCTTTAACAACTAGCCTCATGTTACTGTTATTCACACAGTCAAAGGCTTTAGAATAGTCTATGAAGTGCAGATTAACATTTTTCTGGAACTCTCTTGCTTTCTATATAATCTAGCAGGCATTGGCAATTTGATCTCTTGTACCTCTGTCTCTGTGAAACCTGGCTTGCACAGCCTTACAGGGAGTGCAGAATTATTAGGCAAGTTGTATTTTTGAGGATTAATTTTATTATTGAACAACAACCATGTTCTCAATGAACCCCAAAAACTCATGAATATCAAAGCTGAATATTTTTGGAAGTAGTTTTTAGTTTGTTTTTAGTTTTAGCTATTTTAGGGGGATATCTGTGTGTGCAGGTGACTATTACTGTGCATAATTATTAGGCAACTTAACAAAAAACTAATATATACCCATTTCAATTATTTATTTTTACCAGTGAAACCAATATAACATCTCAACATTCACAAATCTACATTTCTGACATTCAAAAACAAAACAAAAACAAATCAGTGACCAATATAGCCACCTTTCTTTGCAAAGTCATTCAAAAGCCTGCCATCCATGGATTCTGTCAGTGTTTTGATCTGTTCACCATCAACATTGCATGCAGCAGCAACCACAGCCTCCCAGACACTGTTCAGAGAGGTGTACTGTTTTCCCTCCTTGTAAATCTCACATTTGATGATGGACCACAGGTTCTCAATGGGGTTCAGATCAGGTGAACAAGGAGGCCATGTCATTAGATTTTCTTCTTTTATACCCTTTCTTGCCAGCCACGCTGTGGAGTATTTGGACGTGTGTGATGGAGCATTGTCCTGCATGAAAATCATGTTTTTCTTGAAGGATGCAGACTTCTTCCTGTACCACTGCTTGAAGAAGGTGTCTTCCAGGAACTGGCAGTAGGACTGGGAGTTGAGCTTGACTCCATCCTCAACCCGAAAAGGCCCCACAAGCTCATCTTTGATGATACCAGCCCAAACCAGTACTCCACCTCCACCTTGCTGGCGTCTGAGTCGGACTGGAGCTCTCTGCCCTTTACCAATCCAGGCACGGGGCGATCCATCTGGCCCATCAAGACTCACTCTCATTTCATCAGTCCATAAAACCTTAGAAAAATCAGTCTTGAGATATTTCTTGGCCCAGTCTTGACGTTTCAGCTTGTGCGTCTTGTTCAGTGGTGGTCGTCTTTCAGCCTTTCTTACCTTGGCCATGTCTCTGAGTATTGCACACCTTGTGCTTTTGGGCACTCCAGTGATGTTGCAGCTCTGAAATATGGCCAAACTGGTGGCAAGTGGCATCGTGGCAGCTGCACGCTTGACTTTTCTCAGTTCATGGGCAGTTATTTTGCGCCTTGGTTTTTCCACACGCTTCTTGCGACCCTGTTGACTATTTTGAATGAAACGCTTGATTGTTCGATGATCACGCTTCAGAAGCTTTGCAATTTTAAGAGTGCTGCATCCCTCTGCAAGATATCTCACTATTTTTGACTTTTCTGAGCCTGTCAAGTCCTTCTTTTGACCCATTTTGCCAAAGGAAAGGAAGTTGCCTAATAATTATGCACACCTGATAGAGGGTGTTGATGTCATTAGACCACACCCCTTCTCATTACAGAGATGCACATCACCTAATATGCTTAATTGGTAGTAGGCTTTCGAGCCTATACAGCTTGGAGTAAGACAACATGCATAAAGAGGATGATGTGGTCAAAATACTCATTTGCCTAATAATTCTGCACTCCCTGTATATTACATAGTATTTAAGGTTGAAAAAAGACTTTCAGTCCATCAAGTTCAACCTTTTAAGATCTCCTTTGATCTGCAATATGCGGATTAACTATTAATTCATTAGTTGTTAATTAATTATTAATGAATTATTTAATGTTTTTTTTTTTATTTTTTTATTATTATTAATTAGTCCAGAGAAAGGCAAATAGAAAAAAAAAAAAAAAACACAAGCGAGACTTAGCCAATTGTCTAAAGGGGAAATGTTAAAAATTTGGATCATTACTGTCTCTCTAATTATCCTTTATAACCCTGAATTCCCTTTTTAATTAGAAATAAATCTAGTCCCCTTTTAAAGTTATCTATCGAATCTGCTGTCACCACCTCCTCTGGTAGAGAATTCCACAGATTAACCACCCTTACTGTGAAGAACCCTTTTCTTTCTTTGAGGTGGAATCTTTTTACTTCTAACCTCAAGGGATGTCCTCTTGTCAGTTGAAAACCTCTTGGCACAAAAAGCTCCCCCGACAAATCTTTATACTGACCCTGGATGTATTTATATAAGGTAATCATATCTCCTCTTAGACGCCATTTTCTAGAGAAAATAAGTTTAATTTGGTTAGTCTTTCTTCATAACTTAGCCCTTCCATTCCCCTTATTAGTTTGGTTGCCCTTCTCTGTACCTTTTTCAGCTCTAAAATGTCCTTTTTATGAAGTGGTGCCCAAAATTGTACTCCATATTCCAAATGAGGGCGTACTAGAGATTTGTATAGTGGCAGAATTATATTTGCTTCCCTGGCTTCTATACCCTTCTTAATACATGCTAATATTTTATTTGCCTTTGCAGCTGCTGTTTGGCTTTGAGCACTGATACCTAGGTGGTTGTCCACAAGCACTCCCAAATCCCTTTCAATATCTGATACACCTAGATTTGCTCCATTAAGATTATAAATTGCATGGCTATTTTTCCTTCCCAGATGCATAACCTTACATTTATTCGTATTAAATCTCATCTGCCATTTAGATGCCCATTCCTCAATTTTCTGTAAATCCCCTTGGAGGGAAAGCACATCATTTTCTATTTTAATTACCTTGCACAACTTTGTGTCATCAGCGAAAATGGAGACCCCACACTCCAATCCTACCTCTAAGTCATTAAAAAATATGTTAAAAAGGAGAGGACCTAATACAGAACCCTGAGGAACCCCACTTACCACATTAGTCCAATCTTAGTATGTTCCATTTACAACAACCCTTTGCTTCCTGTCTCTTAGCCAGCTCTCAATCCATGAGCAGATATTTACTGCAATTCCTGTATCCATTAGTTTGCCCAATAGTCTCCCATGTGGCACTGTATCAAAAGCCTTTGCAAAATCCAAAAAGACTACATCCACTGAGTTGCCTTGATCCAGGTTCCTACTAACCTCCTCATAGAAACTAATTAGATTTGTTTGACATGACCTATCCCTCATAAACCCACGTTGACTCCTACTTATAATCCTGTTTAAATAGACATATTATTGTGTATTATCCCTTATTAACCCTTCTAAAAGCTTCCCCACTACAGAAGTGAGGCTCACTGGTCTATAATTCCCCGGATTTGCTCTTGCTCCCTTTTTAAATATAGGTATCACATCAGCTTTTCTCCAGTCATCTGGTAGAGACCCTGTGTTGAGTGAATCTTGAAAAATTAAATATAATGGTTTGGCTATTACAGAACCCAGTTCCCTTAGTACCCTTGGATGTATTCCATCAGGACCCGGGGCTTTATTAACATTTATTTTTTCCAACCTCTTTTGGATTACTTCCTGTGTTAACCAATTATTTGGCAAAGGTAGTGTAGCCCCATTATGTCGCAGTGTCCCAACCACTGGTACCTCCCTTGTGTATACCGAAGAAAATAACCTATTTAGCTCATCTGCCTTTTCCTGGTCACTAATTTTCAGACAGCCTGTTTCACATTGTAATGTTCCTATAGCTTCCTTTCATCGCCTTCTTCCCATTAATATACTTAAAAAATATTTTAGGGTTAGTCTTACTCTCTTTTGCAATTAATTTTTCATTTTCTATTTTAGCCAGTCTAATCGCGCTTTTGCAAGCCTTGTTGATTTCCTTGTATTCCTGTAAAGCAGTCTCTGTCCCCTCTTGTTTGTATAATGTAAATGCCTGTTTTTTACTCCGTATCTTGATCTTTAAATCATTGTTAAGCCACATGGGTTGTGATTTACTCCTTTTACTTTTATTCCCACACGGTATATGCTGATGTGTATGTATATTTAGTAAGGATTTAAATGTTGTCCATTTATGTTCAGTGTTTTTACCTATCAGTTCTCTGTCCCAGTCTATACTTTGTATTGCTGCCCTTAGACCGTTAAAATCTGCCCTTTTAAAATTAAGAGTTTTTGTTGGCCCCTTAAAATGTTGTTTTTTTAATTCAATCTCAAATGAGACTGTGTTGTGATCACTGTTTCGCAAAGGTTGCCCTATTTCAACATTTGATACAATATCAATATTATTTGTAATGAGTAAATCTAAGATAGCTTCATTTCTAGTAGGCTCCTGTATAACCTGGGCCAGATAATTATCCCTGAGTGTACTCAAGAACCTGCTCCCCTTAGCTGAACTGCTGGTCTCATTTATCCAGTTTATTTCAGGGTAATTAAAATCTCCCATTATTAGAACTTGCCCGTGCTTAGCTGCATTTCCAATCTGTAACAATAATTGTATTTCCTCACTTTCAGCTATATTTGGGGGTTTATAGCATACTCCTACTAATATTCTTTTGGAATTTGCTGCTCCGCTATTTAACTCTACCCACAAACATTCAACTTTATCACTCGGTCCACCATAAATATCTTCTCTGACTATAGCCTTAAATTCAGGCTTAACATACAGACAAATCCCTCCTCCTCATTTACCATTGCCTCTATCTTTCCTAAATAGGTTATAACCATCCAGATTAACAGTCCAGTCTTGAGATTCATCCCACCACGTTTCGGTAATGCCTATTAAATCCCATTTTTCATTAATTGCTAATAATTCTAACTCTCCCATTTTTCCTGGCAAGCTTCTGGCATTAGCAAGCATACACCTTATGTTATGAGTCTGTAGTTCTGAAGTGCCTGCCACTCAACTTGAATTACTTAGTACTACCTCCATATTGACTATACTACCCCTCCCCCCATCTCCTCCCCTATGAGTTGTTAATTCATCCCTTATACCCTCTACACTTTCTACCCCATTACTTATATCTAGTCCCTCCCCCCCACCTACTAGTTTAAAAACTCCTCCAGCCTTTCTACCACCCTTTCCCCTAGTACAAAAGCTCCCTCATTCATTGTTTGAACCGAGCTTGCAGGATCTTAAGCATTATCTTACTGGCATGTAAAATTAGTGCATTTGTTCGATGATTGAAGCACTCTTTGCCACTACCTATTTTTGGGATTTAGACGAACTTTTTTCAGTCTATTGGCCAGTGTTTAGTTTTCCAAATTATTTTCCAATAATTATTGTAGGGTTTTGAACAGTTCAGCTAGGATGTAATCGACTTCTGCAGTCTTATTATCAGCAAGTCTTATCTTGCTTCACTCTCTTAGATACCCAGCTCACTTGACAAACTATTGAGATGATCATTGCTATTAAGAACCCTATTATTCCTGCATATTTATATGTATTCCTGACACCTCTTCCTTATCTGTTCTGCTTCTGTTAAGGCCCTACCATTTTTTTATCTCACTTACTTTGGCATGGAAGGTTTCCCGTTCTGTTGTCTTCTTCTATCTCTTTACAAAGCTCATGCTACAGTATAATACTATACATCCCTGTCTCTTCTTGCTATCCTCTTGTATTCTGAATTCAGCTGGACAAATATTTTCCAATTTCCAATACCTTTCACTTTCCCTCTTTCCTAAGCTATTTCCAAAGCCTCATCAGCCATTTTGTTTTCTTAGTTTTCTTTCTTTTGGAGATATTCTTTGTTGCTCTTTTTCTGGACAATGTCACAAAATTTTGTTCAAAGTTCTTTAGGCATTCTCTCTCCAATATATAGTCCCTTAAATCTATTATGTACCTCAATATATTTACCCCTTTAACCCCACTGCATGTTCATTTTGGTTATTTTTTATTTCATATCTGCTTGGTCTGATAATTTTCACTCTTTTCTTCAGTTTCATTCTGAACTTTTCAATAAGAATTTGGCTGTTTAGAGCTCCTCCAACTGTGGCTACAAAGTATATAGTAAATTTGATTTCTATATTGTCCATCTGTGATGTCCATGTGTAGAGTCATCTCTGAGGCTTTTGGAAGAGGGTGTTTACTATGACTAGAGAATTATCTTGACAGAATTCTACTAACCTCTGACATGTTTTATTTTGTGCTATTTTGTACAATGCTAAACTTGCCAATTATTCCAGGTTCCATACTTTAGCATTCCAATCTCATATGATGAGAGTAATTTATTGTCTTGGTGTTATATCTACGAGGTGTTGAATACCCTTGTGGAAGTGGACAACTTCAGCCTCTTCAGCATCCATGGTTGTAGTATAGACTTGGATCAGTGTGATGTTAAATGGTTTGTCTTGAATTTAAATCATTCTATAATTTATTGAGAGGTAACATAGCTCTTCATTGGCCACTTTTTGATAGATTATGAGGGCTACTGCATTTCTTCTTCTGGATTCTTGATCACAGTGGAAGATCTGATGGTTATCAGATATTAAATGTCTAATTTTAAGTCATTTGAGTTCACTAATAACAGAATATCAATGTTTAATGTTGTCATCTCATGATTGACAATGTCCACTTTTCCTTGGTTCATGGTTCTATCGAGTCTGGCTTTCCTTTCACCTCCAGCCACATCCACAACAGAATGTCTTCTCAAGCCTCTTCTATAGATCTAATGCTACTAGTACTTGGCCTCTGCTCTTCCTCTGACCCAAGGGGCTCATCTTCTGATCACAAATAATTATGTCCCTGATTGTGCTTATCCACAGTTTGCCTGATTTCTCTGCTATGATCTGCCCATCTAGGGTGAACCTACATATTATATATTATATTACAATATTATATAATATTACAATACAATATTACCATGATAAGGTAGCAATCCAGAAGGATCATAGCCAGGGTTAATTTGGTAAAATAGGTTACAATTTATGGAGTAAGCATATAGTGAAGTCCAAATATACCCCACTTGTGTCATGTGAGACATTGAAAATTAAATTTACAGTGAGAGGACTCTATGAAATCTTTCATTGTCTGTGGTAAACATCTCAGTGTTGTCCCAGCTTAAACCAGATGTATGACTTTGAGGCTTTGTTAAATTAAATAGTAATGGTTCCGCAGCCATACATATCTCTAAGACTTATTTATCTGTTTGGTTAATGCAATCCTAAATGAGACAGCTATTACTGAGGTTTTGTGACATTTTCTTTTCCATATCAGGAGCCATACAGTCATATATCTATGGACAAACTTTGATAATCTGGAGTAAGTATTTGAATGCAGTTCCACATAGGTAACATATGACTGAGGTGTTGTGAAATCTCCATAACTCGCGCCCTTCAACAGGGAGGATATCGCAAGCTTGACAGAAAAATCTTTTGCATGATTATTTCTCCTTTTTGTATTCCTTAGTCTAGAATGACCTGAAAAATATAACAAATATTATTTCAGGCTGCATATTTCTTTATTGTTTTATGTATCACAAGTATAGAAAAGATTTCAAACATAGACAACTCACCATAAAACCTTACTTTACAACACTTTATAACTTGCTTTAGGTTCCACCATGTAAAGGTATTTCATTTAGATAATTCCCTGGTCAGAAAAGAATTCATAAAACAGGAAGTATTATTTTAACTATGCCAACACAGGGAACACATACCGTATTGGTCCGAATATAAGCCGCACCTTTTTTCCGATTTTTGAGTTTGCGAGTTACGGGTGCGGCTTATATTCGCGACCGTAAAAAAATCATTGCCGATTTGCGAACTTTGCTTGCTACGCGTGCGGCTTCTATTTGCAAACCCAAAATTACTGCCGATTTGCACGATTGCGAGTTAAGGGTGCAGTTTTTCGTGCTTTAGACTGCGGTATTGAATAGTGATTTATGGTTTTATTGATTCTAACATCCTGTAATGCCTGTAACCTGCAAAAAAAAAGCTACAGTACTAATTAGAAAGCCTGTTTCTTGCAATGACTGATCACTTTGAGAGTCTTTTTCTCTCCAATTTTACGAGTGTGGCTTATATTTGAGTACTATCTTTTTTCTATTTTTCCCCTTGAACTTTACGGGTGCGGCTTATATGCGGGTGCGGCTTATATTCGGACCAATATGGTACTTTATGCATAATCAAACAACTTTCCAAAGACAGAACCAACAAATATTTGGGGTAAAAAACTGCTGCAGGGAGGACTTTATCTGCAGTCTAACAGTAAAACAGGATTTCTTCTGATTACAGCAAGTAAAAAACAAATAAATATTGGGAAAATATCAGGTCACAACAATATGGAAATAAATGTAATTATTGTATAGTACCTTGCAGGAAGAGTTAGGTTAATTGAAGAAAGATGAGCTACAGCTACAAGGGGGCAAAAATAAACTGGTGCTTGAAAGCAAAACGACTTTCTTCTAAATGCACAGAATAGTGTTTGAATTACTGTTACAGTTTAGTAGAAGCCAGTACACTGAACATAACAGTAATTGCACCACAGAAGACATTTTGGATTTAACCTTTCAAAATGTATCATCCAAGCAGAATAATATGAGTGTGTCAAGCTGTGAAGATATGAGAGCATTTGGCTTTCAATCCTTTAGCACAGTGCAAATAAAAAAATTGGTACACAGGGCAAAATGTTAGAAGTGGAACCTCAGATGTAAAGCCCAGCACACTTCAGTTGTTTCATAGTGATTGTAGTGTAACATGTCATGTTTGAGGAGTGTATATGTTACACATTTCCTTTAACACTGAGGCCCAAATATTCGGACCACACATTAGAAGCCTAAATTGATAAGGTACATAACTTATAACATGAGGTCTGTCAGAGGCCGTTTTACCCCTGGTCACTAAAGGGGAAGGATCCTTGGAGATTTACTAGAGGTCCGTTATTACAGGAAGAGAGGGTAACACTCTCTACTTATGGACTCAATTCAGCAAGAGACCTGTGAGTCCTCAAAGAAAAAAAAATCCTATTAAGCAGGAGGACAGAACAAGACTGGATATTGAAATAGGAGGGCCTTTATATATGGGAAGAGCAAGCTTGTCCTGTCCTAAATGCATGCGGCGGGACAAAACCCAAAAGTAAACACTACTATGGACTATTCAAGGAAATAAAAAATGTTTTTATGTGTCCATTACTTTAGGGAATTAGATAGATAGATATACAGTGGATATAAAAAGTCTACACACCCCTGTTAAAATGTCAGGTTTCTGTGCTGTAAAAAAAATTAGACAAAGATAAATCATTTCAGAACTTTTTCCACCTTTAATGTGACCTATAAACTGTACAACTCAATTGAAAAACAAACTGAAATCTTTTAGGTAGAGGGAAGAAAAAATTTAAAAATAAAATAACATGGTTGCATAAGTATGCACACCCTTAAACTAATACTTCGTTGAAGCACCTTTTGATTTTATTACAGCACTCAGTCTTTTTGTGTATGAATCTATCAGCATGGCACATTTTGACTTGGCAAGATTTGCTTACTCTTCTTTGCAAAAACACTCCAAATCTGTCAGATTGCGATGGCATCTCCTGTGCACAGCCCTCTTCAGATCACCCCCACAGATTTTCAATCGGATTCAGGTCTGGGATCTGGCTGGGCTATTCCAAAACTTTAATCTTTTTCTGGTGAAGCCATTCCTTTGTTGATTTGGATGTATGCTTTGGGTCGTTGTCATGCTGAAAGATGAAGTTCCTCTTCATGTTCAGCTTTCTAGCAGAAGCCTGAAGGTTTTTCTGCCAATATTGACTGGTATTTGGAACTGTTCATAATTCCCTCTATCTTAACTAAGGCCCCAGTTCCAGCTGAAGAAAAACTGCCCCAAAGCATGATGCTGTGCCACCACCATGCTTCACTGTGGATATGGTGTTCTTTTGGTGACGCGCAGTGTTGTTTTTGAGCCAAACATATCTTTTGGAATTATGGCCAAAAAGTTCAACCTTGGTTTCATCAGACCATAACACCTTTTCCCACATGCTTTTGGGAGACTTCAGATGTGTTTTTGCAAAATGTAGCCTGGCTTGGATGCTTTTCTTCGTAAGAAAAGGCTTTCGTCTTGCCACTCTTCCCCATAGCCCAGACATATGAAGAATATGGGAGATTGTTGTCACATGTACCACCCAGCCAGTACTTGCCAGATATTCCTGCAGCTCCTTTAATGTTGCTGTAGGCCTCTTGGTAGGCTCCCAGACCAGTTTTCTTCTCGTCTTTTCATCAATTTTGGAGGGAGCTCCAGTTCTTGGTAATGTCACTGTTGTGCCATATTTTCTCCACTTGATGATGACTGTCTTCACTGTGTTCCATGGTGCATCTAATGAATTGGAAATTATTTTGTACCTTTCTCCTGACTGATACCTTTTAACAATGAGATCCCTCTGGTGCTTTGGAAGCTCTCTGTGGACCATGGCTTTTTCTGTGGGTTGCGACTAAGAATTTTTTAGGAAAGACCAAATAGTGCAGCTGAACTTTATTTGGGGTTAATCAGAGGCACTTTAAATTATGGCAGGTGTATGCTGACTCCTATTTAACACGATTTGGAATGTGATTGCCTAATTCTGAACACAGCTACATCCCCAGTTGTAAGAGGGTGTGCAGACTTATGCAACCACATTATTATTATTTTTTTTCTTCCCTCCACCTAAAGATTTCAGTTTGTTTTTCAATTGAGTTGTACAGTTTATAGGTCACATTAAAGGTGGAAAAAGTTCTGAAATGATTTATCTTTGTCTATTTTTTTTTACAGCACAGAAACCTGACATTTTAACAGGGGTGTGTAGACTTTATATATCCACTGTGTATATATACATATATATATATATATATAGAGAGAGAGATATATAGATAGATAGATAGATAGATAGATAGATAGATAGATAGATAAATAGATAGATAGATAGATAGATAGATAGATAGATAGATAGATAGATAGATAGATAGATAGACAAAATAATATATTACTTACAAAATTGAAATTATCAGAGTAGGCACTTTGCTGTCATTAATATGTATGTATTTGTATTTGTATAGTGCCATCAATGTGTGCATGGTAAAAAAACATTACATCACAACAGAAATGCATTTAAGATTAAAACACAATTAATAGCTTACATATTCCCTTTCCCAAAGTGCTTACAATCTTGCATGGTGCTTTGGGGAAAGCTCTATGGGCACTGGATTCTAAGCTCAAAGACAGGGACATTTTTTTGTAATGTGTTAATATTGTTTTGCCTTGATGAATATGTTGGCGCTCTACAAATAAACAATGATAATAATAATAATCATCTCCTTATTTGGGAGAAAAGGCACATACAGAGAAATTATGGTAAAAGGGTAGATACATATGGAAAGAATGATGCTGCTAATTATCTAGAAATACATTTGTTAAAGTAACTGTTTGGAAGCATCTTGAAAGCAAAGGTTTGTAAACTTGAGCCTTAAAAGCAGTGATATTAGGTTTTTTTCTGATGTTTTGCAGCTGTGCGTTCCAGTGGTGTGGGGCTAATAGAAAGGTTTTAGAACTATATGGATTGGAGGATACATTCCTGAAAGAAGACAAGCTGACAAGATAAGCTTATAGTGAGAGATGTAAACATACCTTTACTGAAAGCCAGCGGGGAAAAGGGAAGAGATTTAGAAGAGAATGAGATGATATGAACAGCTGCATTAAAGGACCACTAAAGTTAAGGAAAAGACAATTGTTTTTCAAGCAGGTACCAAACTAACAGTATTAGCAGTTGTGTAAGCCAATATCAGAAAGCATATTTAGGAAAATCTAAATTGTTTGGGGACTCCAAGCTTACGATGGGTGTGTGTTTGTAGTTAGCAGCGGAAGGGGACGGAGGGAACAGAGAAAAAAGGTTTCAGTAGTTTAGACTAGAAAAGGTGAGATTAATCATTTTCACTGTGAAGGGGCTAAAAAAAGGTGTATCTTTGCTTTATTCATAAGGGGAAAAAATACATGTTTATCCAATGATTTTCATGAGAAAGGAGAATATTAGGAACTATCAACTTGGCAGTCAAAAATGACGGAAATAAAATTTGAAGCCGGGCAATGCTGTTTGCCACACGATGCAAGGCTTCCCCCCTCTAACTTGCAGGCCGCGTGATCATCGATTTCGGGAATCATTGTGAGCCTCTCCCCCTCTACTTTATGGGCCTTGCAATGAGTGCCTTTGGCGCTCATTGTGAGTTCAGCAACGAGCGCCTTCGGATCTCATTGCAAGCCTCTCCCCACTCTCTCCCCCGTGTCTCTCTCCATCCCCTGGGTTTGCTTTTCCTTATCTCCATCCCCTGTGTCTCTTTCCCCCCCTCTCTCACCCCTGTGTCTCTTCCCCCCCCCCCCACTCCCCCCTTCTGTCTGTTTCCAGCCTCTCCCTCCCCTTTGTCTTTCTCCCCCCTCTGTGCTCCTGTTTGCATTTACAGGTGTAAAACAATTTGCAGGCTTGGAAAATTGTTAATTTTCCCCAAGCCCGAAATGTGTTTCCAATTTACGGGCTTCAAAAAAAGTTACGGCTTTACGGCTGCCATTTTTTCCCCTTTTAGCCATTTTAAGACCTCCACAAAAACGCCAATTAAATATCAAATTAGCTTGCAACCTCACTTTCAGGCTCCCTGCCTCTCCCCCTGTGATGTGTGTGAGGTTGTATTTTTTTTTATTAATTGTTGTCTTTTGGCGGACTTCCAGCAGCTTCCGAGTTACAGGCTTGAAAAAAATGGTGGCTGTTAAAGCAGTAATTTTTTTAAAGCGTGTAACTCATAAGCTGTTTGGAGCCTCTCCCCCCTCAAGCTTTGGCGCTCATTGCAGCCCCATCAAGCTAGTCATGTACGGGCCTCGCGATTTGCGCCTTCGCCTCTCATCGCAAAGCCTGCAATGAGCACCGAAGGTGCTCATTGCAGCCCCCATCAAAGCCATAACTTTCGTGCCTCGCGATGAGCGCTTTCGGTTTGAGAAGATGGTGGGCCATTCAGGTTTAAATAGCATTAAGACACACTGCCACCTTCATTTGAATTGTATTTGTAAAGTCATGGGGAGAAAAGTAGACTTGTGTGACATCAACTAAGACTTAATTAAAGTCTAAATGTGTGCCACTTTATATACAAACACACCTACAATATGAAAAGAGGTAGTGATGATTGGGGATAGTTACCAAGATACCGCAGGGCCATGGTGGCATTTATTTTTTATAGGAAAAAGCATACACTGAATACAGCAATGCATACTGAAGTCCCTGTGGTGCATACAACATTTCCCTCAAGGTGTCAAGCAATGGAGCATATTTTGAAGAATACAGGAAAGCTCATTTCTCCATTATTCACTACTGTATTTTTCTGTGTATAAGATACCCCCATGTATCAGATGACCCCTACTTTTTAAAACCCAAAATTAAGAAATCAATATTTTAAACATGAAATAGAGGACACTTTTTTAACTGTTCAAAGTACCTGTGTATTAAGTACAGTAATATGAAATAGAAAACATTTTTTGTAGTACAGCAACATGGACTAGAACACTCAGTGGGAGGAGGTCCAAACTGTCTCTTTGAAGCTTTATTTCCATATTCTTTTGCATATTTGATGATTTTTTACTTGTATTTGGAAAAATATGACAATTGCTTTTTATTTTCATACTGAGTGTCAAAATATTAATGTTGGGATTGATACACAGACTGTTCTGTTCATTCAGCGCAATAACGCCACAACCCTACCCCCGCCTAGGACTTAACAGCCTAGTGATTGGAGGAAGCTTTATAGCTACTCTGAACCCTAGTGAATCTAACCAAATGTGTTATGCACGTTTGCAACACAGGAATACAAGAAATTTAAATATTTCAGTGATTTGTATTTTTTATTTTAGGTGTTCATTTATACTACGTTGGAGGGGAGGTATATGCAGAATGCCTAAGTGACAGCAGCATATTTGTCCAGAGCCGTAACTGCAACTATCAACATGGCTTTCACCCCACAACTGTATGCAAGATTCCTAGTGGATGTAGCCTGAAGATCTTTAACAACCAAGAATTTGCTCAGCTTTTGGCACAGTCTGTTAACCATGGATTCAAGGCAGTTTATGAACTCACTAAAATGTGCACCATACGAATGAGCTTTGTAAAGGTAAGCATATTATATATTTATTGTAAATCCTTCTTTAAAATATGTGCAGATAGATATAGTGTGTTGTGCATTCTGATGTCATGTATCATTGCTACCCCCCCCCCCCCCCCAAATATGGATATTTAGATAACTTACATATTGTCAGCACAAATTGACCCAAGTGTGGTCATGTAGCACCTTCTCTCTGCACAGAGCTTTAATTCACAAATGATGCAGCAGAGACCTAGCAGTTGCTTCTGAACATACTCAAAATGATCTGAGTGGGCTGCTCAATCTGACTGAACAGTTACAGCTAAAATTGAAATAATGTATATCATTTAAACCTTGTTTGTTATCTGTGCTGCACAATATGTCGTTAATATGCAATTATATTATGAAGTTATTAATATGTAATAATATGATGACTGAAGTTTTAAGTTATACCACATTACTTAAAAAATAGAATACTGTATGTATGGAAAAAGTATAACATGTAAATGTATTACACAATTTAAGTAGAATTATTAATTAGAACTGCCTAAAGTAAGTAGAGGCTTTCCTATAAAAGCTTATATTCAAACTTCTTTGTGATGAGTTAAGCACTGTAAAAATGTCATGTATATTTTATTATAGACATTTCTTTGACAAACAAATGATGGTATTTTGACAAGAACAGAGTAAGAAATAAAATGGTACATTCATTTAACTGAAATGTAAAACAAGTCATGTTAATATAAAATGCAAATGTTGGTGGATATGTTTATGTATGCAAGTCTAGAAAATTACTATGACATATTTTGCACTACAAAATACAAGACGCAGGCCTTGTGAAATGAAAAAAAATGTTTTATATTTATGGAGAAAGTATCTATTCTACAGTAATCTAAACATCTTAAATGTTATTTGCTTTTAAATTTTAACCAACATTTTTTAAATGTACATATTCGGTATATGTTATGTTTACAAGAGTTTAATATTGCTTTATGCCTGTTGTTCTATCACAATAGTTCATCCAGTGATATATTTCTGTCTAAACCAAAAACTTTCAGACCAACAACCTTATTAAATTGTGATTCGGCCAATTGAAAAGGGCTCTATATAAGCACACAGCATATATTTTTACAGAGGTTTTTAGTTAGTGCATTTCTATCCAAAAGCAAGGTCTTCACTAACTAAAAACTTCTGTAAAAAAATATGCTTTGTGCTTATATAGAGCCCTATTCAATTGGCTGAATCACAATTTAATAAGACTTTATAAATTCCAGGACACCCATAAGTGCCAATTTAGTATGATACATTTGTGTTTTTTAACATACATGTGTGTATCTGCCATACATATTTGGAGGCAGAAGATAAGAAAGAGAAAAAAAGCGGCAGTGATTGACAGAATGTATATTTCCCCAATGGGCTATTGCAGGATTCACACAGTATATATAACTGGATGCATCAGTTGGGCATGTTGATGAAATAAGATGATACCATACATTCACTTCTTTTTATTGATCCCATCAACATATATTTATGTATTAATATATTTTATCACTTCATTAGGGTTGGGGAGCAGAATATCATCGTCAGGATGTAACAAGCACACCATGTTGGATAGAAATACATCTACACGGTCCCTTACAGTGGTTGGATAAAGTTCTCACACAAATGGGCTCACCTTTAGACCCAATTACGTCTGTTTCCTAGGATTTATGTATGTATGATCATTACATCTCATGAGCATGTTTTGATTCTGTAGACTGCAAATTCCCTTGAAAAGAAAAATATATAGAATGTATACTTGTTTGACCAGAAATTGTATGAAAGTATATACTTGTTTTATAACTTTGCAAAATAAATTTTATATTTGATATATTTATACTGTACATACTAGTAAGTTGCTACATTATGCCTTAACTGGGAATGTGTTTATCTATGCACTACTTTGAGAAGCTCTCATAACCACTATTACATGTCAAGTATGTAATTACAGTTTATTTTATGGAGCTATAGCATCCCAATTTAATATTTTGTTAGCAGAAATGTTATCTTCACACAAGGCAAGCTGTCAAATAGTTGAGTTTCATGATGCATGTATGGAAAGTTCAAAAGAGGAAGTAAATTTAATTAAAATACTTCTGCCAATAAAATGTCAGTCAGATTCACATAATTACATTTCCTGAAAGACCGTTATTTAGAGGGAAATTGGTAAAAGCAAAAGTTGATAAAATAAACATAAAAAAAAAAAAAAAAGAATCAAATGAAGAGAGAAAAGTTTTCAACCTTTTTAATATTCTAATTATTTCTTCACAAAAGTGGATGTCCAGAGATACTTTGCAAAAGGCAAACTAATACTATATCAAACAACAGAATTTTTTTTTTTAATTAATAGTGTTGAAAATATATGGCTATATCACAAAAGGCCTTACTTTATAAATGATCGTAGCATACCTGTGCATTTGAAAATGTCTGAAGCAAAAAAGACACAAGTTTTCCCCTAAACCAAACAGAACCTGGTATTCTCAGAAGGTGTTCAGTCCTGTTTCTAGTGCTATGGAATATGTTAGCATGTTACAAAAAAGGACAATAATAATAATAATAGATTTATGGTGTCAAATTTAAGATTCTTTCAAATCAGTTTGTTTATGTAAAGGAAAGCGACAGCGATAACACTTTTGTTCATCCATTTGGTAGTTGCAGTTCTCAGTTTCCTCTGTGCTTCTATATGCTTTGGTTTTACCATGAAGACACAGCCATCACCAGTGGTGGAGCTAGTACATGGGGGGCCCTGGTGCAAAAGGAAAATTTGGGCCCTCCACTCCCCCAGGAGGGGGCAGGCACAATTTTTTTTTTTTTGCACTTCACGAACCCACTCCAACATCCACTCAAACAGTACATATATAAAATATATATAAAATATATAAAAAATAAATCTATTAATATATATATATATGCAGGTCTGTGTCTATATATATATATATATATATATATATATATATATATATATACACACAAACATATATTTTTATATATATATATATATATATATATATATATATTTATATTCATATATAAAGGTATACATTTACATTTACATATACGTATATATATATATATATATATAATACAAAAAAAGTACTACTTAATATATCTAAGATTATGTTACTACACAGTATATACAGAAGGGTGACATCCAAAGTTGCAAGAAATCTATGAAAAAAAGGGAGAGAGAAAAGGAAAAAGGCAACTAATTCTGCACTCAAAACCCTGGACAAGTCAAACATCTCTAATTGAAGATAATAGAATTAAGGTCTGTATATTATAACTAGGAGTGTGATACTAGCAGGAAGGAAAAGGTATGCAGCTGGGAAGATAGTCAGCTCATATAAAAATTACCATTAGATGTATCATACACCTTAATCAAGGTCAGTGTCATTACAATCATAACTGACTATAAAGCTTACTTATGGTAGATCATACAGGGAGGACAGTTTAATAAAGACCATAAAGTGAAAAGTGTGTCCCTATACTTAAAATATAACTTTTAATATATATGAAAGATAAAAAATGTGTATAAAAAATAATAATAAAAACAACAGAAACACATTGCTATAAGCCTGAGGAGATAAGGCCACACTGATAGAGGTAATCGGCTATCCTAAATAGTGCTTATAGGTTTACCCACATGACAATAAAATACAGGGAGGGGTTACATATATCCAAAGAATTCTAGGGTATAAACCACAAATGTGGAATGAATATGATAAAAATGTCTCAATTGTAGGAGATCACATATTTCTAGTTATTAATAAATCGGCATAACGTTGCATACACCTGTATTCAGGAAAGTAAATGATTCACTATTTTTATATGCCTAGGTTGATCACCATTAGGCTTTAACAGAACACTGCATGAACCAGATGCTTTAAACACTAATGGCAGCTGAACTATGCCAGAAAGTGTTATTAATAGTGTCCACAATACACCTTACCAAGAAAAGTGTGTTACAACACACAAGACTCTATATACAGGACTGACACTAAAGCCAGATCAATTACCCACAGAGCAAATTATGGTGGGTTTAGCACAATACACAGTGTGTGGCGGCTAATAAAAATAGCACAAATTTATATATGATACATCATAAAGGTTATATAGTAATTATTTAATTACCCCCGAGTGAATAAGGAACAATATTACCTCTGTAGGTATCCGAATCAATGTGCCTGGGGAACCATGCTCTCGTAGAACGCCAATCACTCTCCTACCTTCCAGAGCATCAATCCCCCAGGCGTGAGACGCCGCCTAGCAATGACGTAAGCTTCTCAAGCAAGCGCATGCTTATCGCAGACGTGCGTTTCGCATGTTACTCTGCTTTCACAAAGGCTATTGATGAGGGAACTCCCTATGGTTTAAATAATAAGAGGGTTATGACGTTTTCATTACTCCATATTGTATGGACAGATTAGGCCAAGAATAAGAGATAAACTTCCCAATATGTGAGATGGAGCTCAGTCCCTTATATATACAATAGTTCCAAAAAAGAAAAAATATAGAGGCAATTGATATCTTGAAAAGTACTGGAGTGCATAAGGTGAGCGTAAAAACGAAATGGTGAACAGTACACCAGAGCACAGCGTAAAGTACGCTTGCTAGCTCATAGAAGGAAATAATCCTGCTCCATCAACTCTTACCTTAAGGCTCCTAGTACGTACCAGCATGCTCCATATACTCCCAAAATTGGAGAAAAAGAAAAGGAGGGTATCAAGATATATCCATTGCCTACTAAATGTAAAAAGAATAAACAAAATAAGCCGACCGGTTTCAATAGTTACTGCACTATCTTTTTCAAGGCACATAGAGTGAGTAGCTGTGTTTGTATTTTGGGGGGCTTTATATACTAATCTAGATACACCTTACTGGGGGTTAACTGGGCGTGGGATCACTCCCCTTTCTTATGCGTGTATGCTAGTCTAGGCTAATATATAGTAGGGGATATTCCCTGACCTAGCGCCCCTGCCCTTCTTGCGTATTACGTCACCAGCGCACTGTGTGCATGACGGGAGAACGTTAAAACCTCGCAGGATTACTAGTAGCATTTAATTACACTTACGGACGCTCCATATCACTTCCTGGTTCTGTGTTTACTTCTGAAATCTCGCGAGGTCTTCTTAAAAAGGCCCCAATACTGTTTTTTCACTTTTTTTTTAAACACTAAACTTTATTGTTCCTTATTAATACAACGCTATTTATTGAGGGAGAAAGTAAGCTTCTAGACCCTCATTTGTTGTAATATTAAAAGGAACATTTTAAGTCCTTAGCGATTCCTGCTACAAAAGAAAGATAGACAAAACCCCTACTGATAATAAAATATAGTATTTTTTGTGATGTTCAATAATTACAAAAGAGATACTTTTAATGTGCTATTCTAGAAGTATCTATCATTTAGGGAACGGGTTTATTATACTTGTAACCTCTTATTGATGATGATTTCTATGATAGAAAATAGAATATATAGATATAATACATTACTCTTAACATATTAGTTGGGGAGAATAAACTATTTTGGAAATAAATAATTTTAAACAGAGTAAATTCTCTCGCAATGCTCAGGACTAGATGAATGGACTAAATGTGAACCCCTCATTAAGGCCCCATGGGCCCTGAGCTCCCATTAGGTAAATCCACTTGCACTCTTCTTGCATCAATCTTTGATCCATATTACCTCCTCTTACTGATGTTTTAATATCATTGATGATGTGGAACTCCAGGCTTTTAATATCCCCTTGATGATAAAGTCTAACGTGTCTAGAGATTGGTGTATCCAATTTGTTAGTAATGGAGGACACATGTTCCAATATTCTTCTCCTTATTTGTCTTATGATTTTGCCCACGTATAGTTTGTTGCTTTTGCAAACTATTATATAAATAACGTGGGTCGATAAACAGTTATCGAAATAATTAATGGGGAATATTTTGTTTGTCCAAGGGTGGTGGAACAATTTTTCTGGTTTGATATATTTGCACGCCTTGCATTTACCACATATAAAGAGACCTTTGGTCTTTGCCAGCCAGTTCTTACTTTCTTCCTTTTTATTCTTAAAGAAGCTTTTTACGGGTTTGTCTCCTAAATTAACTCCTCTTCTATACGTAATGTTCGGATGATCTGATAGGGTGTTCTTTAGTGCTTCATCCTCACTTATGAGGTGCCAGTGTTTCTTAATTATCTCATTGACTTACTCGCTATCTGTTCCATAGGATAGGATGCATCTCATTTTTTCATCCTTCTTTTTAGCGTTTCTTGAATAACAGCTCTGTTCTGTCCTTGTTTAGAGCTTTTTTATATGCGTTCTTTAGCACTCTGTTCTGATAGCCTCTATATCTCAACCTCATTCTTAGTTCGGAGGCTTTTATTTTGAATTCATCCAGTGTATCACAATTACGGCGGAGTCTTAAATACTGGCCGATCGGTATACTCGATTTTTGTGATATAGGGTGTTGACTGGTCCATGCCAGTATTGTATTGGTTGATGTTTCCTTCCTAAATAAGGTGGTATGAAGTTTACCTTCATTAGATTTCATAATCTTTAAATCAAGAAAGAAGATTTCCTTTTTTATCAGCTTCACAAGTCAATTTGATATTCATGGTGTTTTTATTCAGTTGAAGCACACATGTTTCTAATTCCTTTATAGTTCCTTCCCAGCATAGTAGAACATCGTCGATGTATCTTTTTCATAGGAGGATTTTATCCGTATCAATTTCATCACAAAAGACTTTGGTGTTCTCCCACATTCCTAGAAACAGATTTGCATAGCTTGGTGCACAACTGGTGCCCATAGCTGTACCCCTTATTTGATGGTACCATTTACCATGGAAGAAGACATTTTTTTTTGTCAGAACAAATTTCAAAAGACTTAAGATAAAATCATTCTTTGTCTTGTTTTTTGAGCTTCTCATATCCAGATAGTATTTAACGGCTCTCAAGCCTTGGTCATTTGGGATACGCCCAGTAAGGTGTATCTAGATTAGTATATAAAGCCCCGCGAAATACAAACACAGCTACTCACTCTATGTGCCTTGAAAAAGATAGTGCAGTAACTATCGAAACTGGTCGGCTTATTTTGTTTATTCTTTTTACATTTAGTAGGCAATGGATATATCTTGATACCCTCCTTTTCTTTTTCTCCAATTTTGGGAGTATATGGAGCATGCTGGTACGTACTAGGAGCCTTAAGGTAAGAGTTGATGGAGCAGGATTATTTCCTTCTATGAGCTAGCAAGCGTACTTTACGCTGTGCTCTGATGTACTGTTCACCATTTCTTTTTTACGCTCACCTTATGCACTCCAGTACTTTTCAAGATATCCTTTGCCTCTATATATTTTTTTTTTTTTGGAACTATTGTATATATATATATAGAGTGTTTTTTCCTTGTGTGTATCCTTGAGTATACATGTCCACCATTGAGTATACATGTCCACCATTATTATATGGTGACATTACCTTCTATACTTTCTCTACCATTCCTCTGTTACTCCTGCTTTCAAGTTAGATACTTCTTTTTTCTTTTTTTTTTGACTATAATAATAGTCCTTAAATATCTGTACAGAACAATATATAATATATAGAGATGGAAAAAAAGAGCCACCAGTGTTGTTATAATTCACATATGACAGACATCTACTTAATCTTGGAAAAAAAGAGAGCATATTAATTGCATAAAGGTCAAAGGTCTTCACTGCACACATTAGGGATGTAAGAATGTATTTTACGTAAATACCAATGTATTTATGAAAGAATGTATACCCACCATAATTTGCTCTGTGGGTAATTGATCTGGCTTTAGTGTCAGTCCTGTATACAGAGTCTTGTGTGTTGTAACACACTTTTCTTGGTAAAGTGTATTGTGGACACTATTAATAATACTTTCTGTGATATTTCAGCTGCCATTAGTATTTAAAACATCTGGTTCATGCAGTTTTCTGCTAAAGCCTAATGGTGATCAACATTGGCATATAATAATAGTGAATCATTTACTTTCCTGAATACAGGTGTATGTAACATTATGCCGATTTATTAATAACTAGAAATGTGTGATCTCCTACAATTGAGACATTTTTATTATCTTCATTCCACATTTGTGGTCTATACCCTAGAATTCTTTGGATATATGTAACCCCTGCCTGTATGTTATTGTCATGTGGGTAAACCTATAAGCTCTATTTAGGATAGCTGATTACCTCTATCATTGTGGCCTTATCTCCTCAGGCTTATAGCAATGTGTTTCTGTAGTTTTTATTATTTTTTTATACACATTGTTTATCTTTTATATATATTAAAAGTT
This sequence comes from Discoglossus pictus, assembly GCA_027410445.1. Taxonomy (NCBI): domain Eukaryota; kingdom Metazoa; phylum Chordata; class Amphibia; order Anura; family Alytidae; genus Discoglossus; species Discoglossus pictus. The sequence continues at coordinate 248,486,976 of CM050167.1, forward strand.
ATATTTTAAGTATATGGACACCCTTTTCACTTTATGGACTTATTAAACTGTCCTGCCTGTATGATCTACCATACATAATCTTTATAGTCAGTTCTAATTGTCATGACACTGACCTTGATTAAGATGTATGATACATCTAATGGTCATTTTTATATGAGCTGACTATCTTCCCAACTGCATACCTTTTCCTTCCTGCTAGTATCACACTCCTAGTTATAATATACAGACCTTAATTCTATTATCTTCAATCAGAGATTTTTGACTTGTTCAAAATTAGTTGCTTTTTCCTATTCTCTTCTTTTTCCCCATATATTTTTTATAGCTTAAAGGAAGCCATGTTTGAAATGGTTTATGGATTGAAGAGGAAGGCATTTGTGGGCACATTTGCACGTCCCAGCTCAACTTCCCAGAATGCAGTGTAATAACATTTTTTTCTCAGAATTCTGAGCTGGAAGCAGGTTTTTTTACTTGCTTTAGACATTCGAATGTGAACACAGATGTACTATTTATTTACTGTACTGTGGAGGGCTTCTATCGCTCTTTTGCCCACCATATTATAAATGATTGTTGTGGTGAACTACCTACTCATAATTTCCACAACACAGGCTGAGATCCCGCTCCATGCTGATGATAGCCAATAAGCTTGAAACAGCTGTATGTGAACAGGATTCTCAGCTTGTGTATAATCCAACCTTGGCTTTTGCTTAAAGCTCTGTAATGCAGCGGGCATAAGCTTTAAAGAAGCCATGTTTTAAATGGTTTATGGATTGAAGAGCGAGACATTTGTGGGAACATTTGCATGTCCCTGCTCAGCTCCCCAGAATGCTGTTTTTCTTGGAATTCTGATCTGGAAGCAGGTTATTTTACTTGTTTTAGACATCAAAATGTGAACACAGATGCACTATTTATTTACTATATATATATATATATATATATATATATATATATATATATATATATAGTTGAATAATGAGAGTATTGCAGTGAATAGTGATACCTTCTTTATTGGACAAACGTAAACGTATTCATAATGAAGCAACGAGCTTTCGAGAGATAATGCCTCACTTTATCAAGTCAAAAAGCGATACTGATACAAGTATGAACTAAAAACAGCAAACAGAAAGAGATGGGGGGGTGAACAAATGGAAAAACAAGAAAGACAAAATGTATTGGCCAGAGTTAAGGGAGAAACAGACCAGCATTGTGAATAATGTCCTGATAGGTCAGTAAGTCTATAGATCAGGTTGTAGATAAGAACACAGCAAAGTAAGATAACGAGCAATAAATTTCAGCATAGCTTAGCTTACAAAAACAGCAATAGAAGGGGGGGGGGGGAGTGGAATGTGTTAGCAATAAGACATTAAGATAGTGGGCCAGAAAGCCTAAGTCGATGTTAATGCCCAAATCCTTTGTATTAAAACATTTAATCATTTTTAATTCAAAAGTTTTCTGCTGTTGGATAGTTCTGAAATTCCCTCTGAGTACTTTTATTTTGAGGTTCTGGATGGAGTGATTCTCCTGGGTGAAATGGTGTCCCACTGGAGTACAATAGCTGTCTTCATGGTGTTTTTTGATGGAGCTTCGGTGGAGGTTAATTTGCATGTGTAGTTTCTGGCTGGTTTCCCCAATGTAGCACCCCCTTTCACATACAGTACATTGTATCATGTACACTACATTTGATTCAGTATGTAGATTCTCCTTTTCCCACAGCTATATAATTTTGGTTGGGTGGAGAGTCCATGATGTCAATATAAATGTTATGGGTAATGTAATCCGTGATAACAATGTTTTCATCAATGACATAACTGATACTATTAGTTTTGTCATATGTGATGTCATAAGTGATGCAATGCCATCTTTTAGGTTATAGGTATGTGTTAGGGTTTCCTACAACCTTAACTTCCTTTTTTATGTTCTTTAATGCTACTTTAAACTTTTTTTTTTACCTATGACTGAATAAATTAATATATACAGATGGATTAAAGCTTAAACTGTTTGATTTTCTACATTATGATATTTCAATGTGACAGGCAACACCATTGACTTAAATGAAGAGACTTAAAGAAGTTGTTTAGTTAATCCATATTGACAAATTACATAATTTTCCTATACTTTTATTTTTGTACCTCATTTGAGCTTCATCCCAAGAAACATGCAGCAGCTTTTTCTAGTTTTATACTATGATCTTATATATTTCTTCTATATTTTTCCTCCAAACACATGACCCTGGCAAGATCCAATTGGCTTTAGAATAAATAAACACACTGAAACAGCGTTTCTTGGGAAAAATACGGGCCACAGCTTTATTAAAGCAACCATAAACCAATAACCAATTAACATAATTAACATTGTTAAATCACAGCTCAAATAACATCCCGGAGGAGGAGCCCGGCCCGGTCAGTAACCTCACGCCCTGGGCATGCGCCCAGAGCCTCCCAGTGCTTTCCTAAGCATGCCCATGAGGCAGGGCAACGCCCACTTAAGCCCGTGGGCCGGGTGCCTCGGGTGCCTCACCTCCCGACAACAAAAGACATTCCTATTTGCATCCTAACTTAGAATTCATAGAATCCTAACCCTTCAACTCTTTTCCACCCCCTTTTTTTTTTTTTTAAACATAGCTTAAGCTTCCTGAACTTTGCTCAACCAACCTCGCCCTCTAAACGTACCCTACTTCCTTATCTGCTACTTTCCTATCTGACTACCATTTTAGGAGAGGGAGGGAATTAGCTCAATGGCCGGTGCAGAGTGAGGAGGAAGCCTGCGAAACGGGCTTAAGTCCCTCCTCCTTCTCCCAGCCAATCCGCATCGCCCAGGCTTCGCCGGGTCACGCAGCGCTGCGTCAGACCCGGCATGCCTGGGCTGCCTCCGCGCCGGCCAGAAACAGGTTGAGATATCAACAGTTTATGGCCACATAAAAACCTTTTATATTATATGTGTGTATATATATAGAAGAATATGGTGCATATAATTAATAATGTTAACAGGAATGGGACTGACATATTGACATGTTGCTTTTTCACGTGATTTATGTGTTCATTAACCATGCTTAATAATAATTTGAACATTGCCTCCAGTGAGTTTTTATAATGTCTTCTTACCTTTTGCCATTTGACTTCAAGAGGATGATATCAATAGACCATGGGCGCTTCCAATAATAACATTTTTACTGCCAGACTGTAAAAATAGAATGGAGAAGAATCGTTTCAAAAATATGAAGAAAATGATATGAATAGTATTGCAGTGCTGTGAAGCTGCATGCAAATAGTGTATGGAAAAAAGTATTTGTTAGTTTTATATCTTTGACATCTTGTAAGCTTAGCAGCTAGACTATTTATATAAAGATAAGTGTTTAGAATCCATGTCTTAATAAGGATGGACAATGAGGTCATTTATGTAAGGAAATGTCACTATAAATCATCCTTTGGTGGTGGTGTCAAAACAACATAGCCATTTCCCACTCAGTTCTTGTGTTTGTAGAAAGTTAGCTGCTCATTCTTCTCATGACGGCTTCTTTTAAAAGGATAATATTATGTGATCTAGTCATTTTTAGCTTTTCGCATCTAAGCTCTCAGTATGAGTTTTATTACTCAGTTTTAAAGTGCATAATTACCTTTTTTTTTAATTATATAGATGACTGGATAACGTATTGATTTATTGAATTTGGTTCTTAAGAAAGTGCTGACTGCAATGAATTGTAAGCCGATCTAACAAAAAGATTAATATAATTATTTTATGTAAGAAAAACTGAAGCAAATCAATATTATTATTATAATCAAATTATTATGCTTGAATATGGACACAGAACACATTAAATATTTTCTCTAGTTACATTTTCAGAATTTCTTAACAAAATATGTTTCCCCTCAAAACTAAAAATTAATTTTGTATTTTTGCCAGTGGGACAAAACTATTTTTTTCATGCATTTAAAAAATATATATTTTGAATGCAAATCTGATGAGAAAAGGTCAGTTTTTGCATGCCTCGGATGACCCTGGAATTTGATGATGCTTTAAGAAAAACAGAAGTAGCAAAAACGGCCTAACTTCTACAACAGAACATGAATCTTGGAATGTAAATAAGAAATGTTATTTGAGTTCACACTATAAGATACTCTTGTACAATATGCAGCTACAGGTCTTAGAGAAATTGTGTGCTGAATGTCTCCCTCAGTAGAAAAGGTAAATCTCCTGGGGGGAGAAGCCTCTTAAGGACTATGGTCCTATGATGTCCACTGATGATTTATTGACAGGAGTACAAAAATAATTATCAAGAGCACTAATGTAACTGAATTAGAACACATGACTTTAATGACGAAACAATGGAGATATTTATGCTTACATGGTAAGGATACAAATGTTGGATTATGAGTTATACAAGAGAAAATAAGTTACTATGGGGTGCACGTAGGAGAATAAGTACATATGGTATGTGACAAAGTCAACTGGCAGCAGATTGTGAGTGTAAGAAAGTTAAGTAACTATGGGATGCACAAAAATGAGTAATAGAAAAATCAAGGAAGTAAGTTATTGTTCTAAAATGAAATACATTTTAGTGATTATTTTTTGTAATTATAAAAGCAAAGAATACATCTACAATGAAGTAAAGCAGATTAGAGAAAATGTATATTTAACATTACTTTGAAATTGACATGAAGAAAGAAAGGAATTATTGGGGCAACACAATAGGGAATAAACTACTGAGGGAACAGTGTAAGAGTGAATTTATGCAAAAAAAGTCTGAGCACTAGGGTAAACACACAGAGAGGGTTATTGCTAGGTAAATAAATTAGTGAAGAGAAGTGACAGTGTAGATATACAGCGAGGGAGGTGTCAGAGAATGGCCAAGCATAATGGAGACAGAGGAGGAAGGTGAGGAAAATAGTAAGTTGCAAGATGTGGATATTAGCATTTGAATGCAGGAAGGAGGCACAATGCAGATATCCCAGATGGAGGCATGACTGAGAGTGTATGCAATTTATGGGTGCAATAATATTAGGTATCAAATAAGTCGTAGTTTGGTAACATGAGGGGTAGCATGTCAATGGTGCTAAAAAATTCAAAGAGGTGTTACTGATCAGTGTAGCGGAGCTAGTGAATGGAGGGCCCCGGTGCAAAAAAAATAATTTGGGCCTTCCCTAGGTGGATGTGGTCCAAATTATTTTTTTAGATTGGGCCCTCCGTGCCCCATTCTGATGCCAACAACAACATTATATATATATATATATATATATATATATATATATATATATATATATATATACACATATACATACATATACACACACACAATTTTTATATCTAACCCCCCCAACTCCCATCTCTCTCCCATCCCCTCCATCTCTCTCCCCCTCTCTCCACCGTCTCCTCTCCCCTCTCTCCTTCAACCCCATCTCTCCTTCTCTCTCCTGCTCTCCTCAATCCCTATCTCTCTCTCTCTCTCTCTCTCTCCTCCCTTCCCCATCTCCTTTTCTCCCCCTCTTTCTACTTCTCCCCATCTCCCTCCTTCTCTCGCCCCCTCTCCCTTCTCTCTTGTTCTCTCTCCCCTTTCTCTCCTTCTCTCCCCCTCTCCTCTTATTCTTCCCCTGCCCTTTTCTCTCGCTCTCTCATTCTCTCTCCTTCTCCCCCTCCCCTAACCTTCTCTTTTCCTCTCTCCCCCTCTTTCCTTCTCTCTCCCCTCTCTTTTTCCCCCTCCCCACTCCCTGTAGATAAAACAATCAGTGAATTAAGGCACACAGACCGGTTCTGGGTATACAATCCACTGTGTAAATACAGTTGCAGTCTAAACCAGCTCATAAATAAAAAATAAAAAAATCAAGTGCTACATTTAATTAATTATCTCTAAGAAATAGTAAAGTGCTCACATAAAGTGCTGCAGTGTAATGAAAATTATGCATTAAGAAACACACAATATGCATAACAATATGAAGACGCTTTAGTGGAAATAAGAAACAAAAAAATTATGAAATTGTAATTATTATACATATATAAAAAGGCAATGAAAGTGCCAAGTGCAATAATAAAGTGCCTTAGAAAAACCTGCTCTAATATCTTATGGTGGAGCTTGGAGCCCTCTGCTTGCTCCCTCAAAAAGTGCTGCTATACTCACCATTCTGTGGGGCCCACCATTTACCCCCTCAGTCTTAACACTACACTCACTACCACTAATTAATATACAAACTAAATCAAGCGTATAAAGTAAAAAAAAGTACATAATTTCTAATTTAAGGGAGTAACCATGCAAATACCGATGGCTATGCACTTATATAGATGTATACATACATATAATATGACTCTCATTACAAAAGAATATAACAGTAAGCAGAATGGATGTGGATACTCTCCTATTCATTGCCAGTGTTCAATCCACTAGTAATGCATTCTCCTCTGATGACGTAATCGCAAGGGGACAGCTGGAACAGATAGCAGCCTGACGTGCACGTTTCGCGTGTGGAGATTCATCTGAGGCTGTTATGGTTATGGTTGAAATGGATGAAATATATACTTAAATTATGTTTATTTGATATATTATTACATTATTTATCCATATTAAGAACCGCACCTACATTATGAAACAAGAATTTAAAGGCCTCTAGCTCCACCCACAAATTCAGGCATATCCTTTGAAATATATATTGTAATGATATTGGTTTACATTGCAATGTCCAACATCATTGCAAAGTATCTTATTACTGTGGTCCTATAGCTCATTTAAACACAAGATATTGTTAACTTATACCCTTACATATTTTGTGAATTTATAAGAGTGATGAAATAACTCACCAATGAAGATTATATCTAAGTAATACTGTATACTTCTTGACCATAACAGCTTCCCAGGATCACTTGATTACAGTAAAACCTATAACAAATGTTGCTATATCTCTGTCTTAACAACAATCAGGATTATTCACATGGTGAAGTCCCCCATCTTTTGGACAAAAACTAGATAACGTTTTAATACATTTTTGAAGATTACACTTAAGGACAACTGTAGTCAGTTTTTCGCTCTATTGCCTTTTGAGTATCTAGACTTGATAATAGGCAAAATGGTTTGGAAAATAATATGTTTTATATAAAGTTAGATTTTAATGCTTCTACTTTCTCAGCAGGGTGAGCCTTAAGATTTATATAAGTCAAATTCAAAGCACTTGCATTTTGACACATTGCCATTGCAGCTGAAAATTTCTTTTGCATTTAATATCTTCACACACATGTGAAAACAGACCAGTAAAATAAATGGCAGCTTCCACTTCAGCCTAATTGAATATACAAGGTCATATATTAGAGGTAATAGATTAAAGGCTTATCTCAGTTGTAATACTCTTTTTATTTCTAAAAACAATAAAAATGCATACCCGCTCAGTGGTGCAAATTATCAGTGTAGTTCTTCAAAAGACACTTTTGTTGTCTTCCAAGTATTTTGATTCCTCTAATTTATTGCATATTTCTCTAAAACAGTGTGCAAGATCTCATTGCTCAGGATACAATTTTTTTGAAGTCTATGCTTTTAGGTAAGCCCTTCAAATCGTTCTCTCCTGTTTGATTAGGGCGCTTTGTTGAATTAGGGCCAAATGTGGACATCTGCTCTTGTTAAAAAGGAACTATTTCCAGACAACTAGTGTTGTCTATAAATATGTATAAAATATCTTCATAACTATGTTTCTCTTCAATACTTGCTTATATTCTGGACATTCAGGTGCATAGGAGGACAGAGAAAAGAAACATAATATAACAGAATATAGATCTGTGTAAATACAAGAGTTAAAAAGTTAATATATTTTTTTAGCACAGTTGGGTTAAAAAGTAACAAAGCAAATGACAGGTTCTGCTACAGCAAGGAAATTCTTAAATCCAGGCCTGTTACTGGAGACCAAATTTTTACATCAAACGGACAATACACATGCTACTTAAAACTACAGGTGTATTAAGTTTATGTTGCAAACTCAAAGAAACATACATTTATTTTACTGCTACAGAGAAGGGGTTATGTGTGTTAGGCAGAGCAATATTAGTGCAACTAGTCAGTCACTACTGTTCAAATAGCTGTTTTGTGCTTCATATTTACACAGATAGGGCCTCATTCAATTGTGATTCGGCCAATTGAATAGGGCTCTATATAAGCACAGAGCATTTTGTTTACAGAAGATTTTTCACTAACTAAAAACTTCTGTAAAAAAATGCTTTGTGCTTATATAGAGCCCTATTCAATTGGCCAAATGACAATTGAATGAGGCCCATAGAGTTTAGGTGGCCAGATGCCAGTTAGTTCTTGGCTGATATCCTGTATAAGGCAGTTTTGTACCTGTGTTCTGACAGAGAAACTTTCCTTTATTCTATTTACTATAACGTTTTCAATGAGAAAGTAGACGTGTGCAGGTGAACAATATCTGCATAACAGCATGGATTCAGTGTCATGTGAATCTAGTTTTAACCTAGGGAATTTATTGGACTCATAAACTAGGCACTAAAATATTAATTTCTACTGAGATCTTGGAAAACAAGCATTCAATATCAATTAAAATGACAAGCTAGCTGAGCACTGTATAACAAACAAAAAAAACTAAACTAATTAACTAAAATAAAGTGTACTGTAGAAGTACAGAATCTAGTTCATATCCCCTGATCATTCCGCTATTAAGATATAGGGCTTGATGACTTATTGAACCTCTGAAATTTCCAAAATCTTGTTTTGGTCAGAAACACACATACAAGAAATACTTCTCCTAATGAATCCACCGTACAACATTTTATCTAATTTTATAAAACGAAAGTGTTTAATTTTATCAGAATTGTTTTAGACAAGTGCAGGTAACTGAAGTTGGAGCACCATTTATTCACATAGGGCCTCATTCGAGAATATTTTTTTTTACAGAAGTTTTTAGTTAGTGAAGACCTTACTAACTAAAAACTTCTGTAAAAAATATGCTCTGTGCTTATATAGAGCCCTATTCAATTGGCCAAATCACAATTGAATGAGGCCCATAGATCATTGGAGGAACATTTTTTTTCTGAAATCACAAATATGATAAATGCTTATTGCAATATATATCTATGTCTATAGTCTCTTTTTAATAGTAATATTGCAGATATAATACATATGGGGTTAGGACTGTGCTTTAGGATGATGTTTCTATGTATGTCTTCTTGGTGAAAATATATAGAGTATATCAATGTACTCAATTTTCCACTTGCCACCAAGTCCCAGCTTTTGTTCAGTTTTATATGTACCATGTATCTAACAATTTATACACAGCACGTGTAATTGCCTTAGTAGCAGTGGTTTGTGCACCATACATCCACAATATGGTGTGTTACAGTAAAAGAGACATGGAAATATATGTTTTCTTTGAGGCATCATTTGATAATGTGCCAGTGTGTTTTCTTTTTCCAAATTAAAAAGTTTCAGAGCACAAAAAAGTATTCAGAAGTTTAACAGCTCTTACAGCCAATGAGATCTATAGACCAAAGTATGCAAACCTGCATTTCCTGATAGTTTAAATTACGTTTAAACAGTTTTTTCTAAGATTTATTTTTTCATTCAAAATTTTTTTTGGGAATGTTTAAAATGCTTAAAAACAGTTGTGTTCCATGTCCCACAATACCTAATCATCACTATAATTAAGCTCAGTTTGTACAGCAATTCTTAATGCCTGAATGTTAACACCATCTTACAGTAACAATTCAATTACCTTATTTACACACTCTAACAAAATGAACATATTTGTTCTCTCTGTGGTAAAAGTGGAAACAAATATACACTCCAAGCACACATGGCTGCCTTGTGTAAAGATCAAGTTAAACAAACATTTGCTATCTACTGCATATAGATTCTATGTTTGCGTATGGATGTGCATTTCATGGCCTCTTGATGCTATTGTCGACGGTTGTAGAAAATAAATTTCACTGATAAATCTGGGCACATAGCTGAAGGCAGTAAAACTGTTTTACTCCCAGTTAAGTTATTGTTGATAATGACAATGCTGGGTTTTTAGATCCTATGATGTTCCTAACTTGTGCAGTCAGAAACCATATTCAGGTTACATGGGGGGATACTCATGAATGTGAGATGTATCACACTCACCTGAAAAGATATTGTTGATGAGAAAATGGACAGTCTGAACCTGCTATGTGATAACCTACTTGTTAAAATTACAATTTTATAGCATATGCAAAGCTACTTCTAAAAACGTTCAAATTGTTCACCAAATATACCTATTCTAAATGGTACTTGTCACTATCTGCTTCTTCAAGGTGGCTTCATATGAACCTAGTTCAAAACTACACCAGCAGAATCGTGTAGTTCCTGTTCTCTGTGGCACAAAAGATGGCTTCTGAAGAGGACAAGGCCCAAAGGTACAGGCAGATAATACTGCATACAGGTTATGAGTGGCCCATGGCAAGACCACTCCCCAAGTCAGGATACACCACACAGAAATAGTCTCACACTGTGGATATGTGAAAACTATCTCTCAACCTTTATTGAATGATCAAAACAACATATTTATACTCTCCAATACCACACCCTTGTGTACATTTGTGTATTTGATGTCAGCCCATCTGGCTTGCAACCTTGGGCTATCAAAGCTCTTGAGATCAAATTCACCAGATATATATAGCGTGCTAGTGAATAAAACCTTAATGTTAAACTCAAGTGTTTGCTTAGGACTACTTGAAGTACATACATCTGTCCTGGCCCAAGGTCTGTATGTGTGAGTGTGCAATGATCTGCAGCTAACTTCTATGCAGAGCATTTTTACCAATTCCACATATGTTCTACATAACATTTTCCCTCTTATAATATATTATAACTTGGAAACATAATAACCATGTACAGGCAACATATAACCACACACAATAACACATAATCCCAATGCAACAATGTCATCCTCCTTTGGCCATATTCATAAATTACTGGCAATATGAGTACTTATACAATTAAATCATGACAGTACTCTGTAATCTTTTTATTTTATTCCTGTGAGGTTCAATACAATAAATGCAAATCGAGGTAGGAGCTAAAGTAAAATACTAATATCATAGCCTGCAGTTACATTGTTGCCCATGTATATCAGGATATTCGAGAAACCTTTTTTTTTAAACACCACCAATTCACCTTGCCATTTATAGAGAAACTAGTCATTATCCCGTCATAAATGACGGGATAATATATATTTTTTTCCCACTCCCGCTCCCCTGTATTTCTTTCCCCCCTCTCCCTCCCCTGTGTCTCTTCCCTCCCCTGTCTCTTTTCTCCCCCTATCCCCCTCTGTCTCTTTCTCCCCCCTCTCCCTCCACTGTGTGTTTCTCCCCCTCCCCTGTGTCTCACCCCATCCTGTGTCTCTCCCTCCCTGTGACTATTCCCCCCACTCTCTTCCCTGTATCTCTTCCCCCTCCCTTGTGTCTTTTTCCTACGTCTATTCCCCCCTTCTCCCGTGTTTCTCCCCCCTCCCGTGTCTCTCTCCCCTGTGTCTCTGCCCCCTTTGTCTCCCCTGTGTCTCTTCCCCCCCTCTCCCTCCCCTGTGTATCTCCCCCAGCCTCCTTTGTGTCTCTTCCCCCCATCTAGTGTACAGAATTTCCGTACAAATAGTTTCTAATGCATAACACACACTTTAGGGACTATATTAGTGATAGCTTCACCTATACAACTAGAGGTGCTTACAAAATCTCACCTTGGTAGCAATAACATTTATCTCTTAAATGAGCAGATCAACAAATTGCAGATCAATAAGGAATGCAGTCTGCAAATGGGTGCCCTATCTGGGAAAACTTTATGAAGATCACATGTATTTTTTTTAATGTTTTCTAGTATACAAAGCAGAATTATAATTCTATACAACCAATAGTAATGAATCTGGTGAGGCATGCACAACTGCTCCTATGATCACCTACTGTTATTTGGACAGTTCTGGCAGAGACATGTTTATGCCTCTTTCATGTGAAATTTGATTGACTAGATAAGGAGCCTTGGCAGCCTCATTCTTGGTATGCCACTGATTAGATCACATGCCATCAATGTGATCTCACAGAATAAAGGATTGCTTCTGGAGAGGACAGGATTTGTTCACCTTTTTCCCCTTGACTGGAACAAACTGCTGTCAAAGCTGCCACATGAAGAAACTACTACTCTGGAGAAAATGCATTAACCACATCATCATCTGTAATGCAGGAAACTGTCAATGGGAAAGACTAGCTTCAATCACCTCACCTTTCTTGGCTGAAACAAACTGCCACTGGTGAGAGTGGACTCTTCTTGTGCCAGATGCCCGAATAAGCTATTGATGCGCAGAGAGACTACTCTCTCAGAGCCATGTCCCAGGTTTAGTTGGAGCATCTTTCATAAAACCTCATGCATGCCACTATCTGCACAATCTCCTCAGTTATGCAAAGAGCTTGACCACTCACCCTTTGTTTGCCACTCGAACGAGCAATTATCATTGAAATAAGCTTCCATACTTGGTAATTGCTGCTGGGCAGTATGCACACAATTTCCCTTAGCTCCCAAGACTGAGTACTGTCACTGGGGAATCCCATCACACTCGCTGATCTCTCTTTAAGAATTAGAGTAATTCCAGCCAATGTTGAACCAGCAAATGTTATTGCTCAATTATCAGGGACTGTGAAGTGGATTAAACAGAGTTTAGAAACACAACAGATTCAACTGACCCCCTAACCATGGGGTCCTCCTCAAACCTCATGACACCCAACATTTACTGCTATGACACGGCACCGCTCCCTCATGGCGCCCTATCTACCACTACAGGAGTCCATATTGGTCCACATGTAAACTAACCGGCATGGTTGTGTTTTGGGGGAAAACCAAAATAGTTCTCGGAGATATCTGTCCCTTGCCAAATTACCAATATATATATATATATATATATATATATATATATATATATATATATGTATATATATATATATATATATATATATATATATATATATATATATATAAATATAAATATATATATAGTGTGCACACCTTAGAGAAATAATACACCAACACAGAGTTCTGGTATAAAGCTTTCTCTCACGCCCCTCTCTTTATTAAAATCAGCTGTCATATTTATAACATTTTTAATAATCAGATAAAATGTTGCATCTTGGTGAACACCAGTCTAAGTAAGGCCTCTGATTGGTTCCGGAAGGAGGCGGGGCACATATCCTTATTAGGTTTCGGATCTGATGTCATTATGGCCAGTTTAAGTGAAACCTCTGATTGGCCCCGGAAGGTGGTGGGGCTCACATCCTTATTTGGTCACGGATATGAATGTCATCTTACTGCTGTCAGGATATGATGTTGCCGACATCTTGCATGTGGAAGTGATGAATCCTTCATCTTAGAGTTCCCAATGTTTCAGCAATATTAATAAAGCTTTGGTTACGTGATAATACTGCAAAGATACGATATATAAATAGGACACAAACATAAATTCATTTTATACAGATTTCAGTCCATAACAGTCCCCCCTAAAATGTCATGCAATGTTTATGTTACCCCTACGTTCTTAAGTCTTAATTAATAGTTATTATATCTGTAACGGATCTAATGGCACCCCGACCGGGTACCTCCGTTGATGGATGCGTCCTAGCTTGCGTCGAGGCCTACAAGCACCGCACCGGACACCAAAACCACCACAGACTCCAAGGATAGTACGACAGGAACAAGCGTTCAGTAGTTACAGCTCAAGGGAGTATGCAAAAGCATAGCAATCCCCAGTATCATATAGTGATCCCCTCAAATAACGAGACGAGGCTACGTTTTGAAGGGTCAAGAAGAACTATCTCTTTAATGACAGGGAATCTCCTTTTATGCAATGGTGCCCTCTGAAGGGCTACACCCACATAATTATCACAACAGCCAATTATCTACATGGTTCAACCCCCACGTCTCCAACCCTCAGATAACAGGTAACACAATTAAAACAGACACAATTTTAACCACATTCTGGATGTACCCCAAATACAGGGGGTACACCTTTAAGTCCAGCACCGTTCAATATCTCTCACCCAGGGGAACAACATATACAAAAATGGCATGAATCAGACCAGGGGTTCAAAAGTTAGTAAAAGTATGTTTTTACACATAACACACAGACATTGCACATATCCCCCACACAATACACATATAGGACAATAGGTGAGTCACACCTCCCTGGCAACTTGGATACAATCAGACATTAATTAGATCATGCTTCTTTGTTCTTATCAGAGAATGAAAACACTTTGGAAAATGCAAGGATCCTTTACAACTTTCTTATCTCTTGAATCTCTGTAACAGGATTATCTATTAGCCTAGGTCTGCAAAAGTCTGGCTAATATTCTGAGCCAATATATTCTGTAGAACATCAACCAACATATATATAGTAGGATCATATTTTAACCATATTAATCATAAAACAGGGTAAAACAGTGATGGGTTCCGTTACACACCTCCCCCGTGACCATAAGCCGGCATACACGGTCTGATCCCAACGGATCGGCCTGGGGATGTCCGGACAAAAGTATTTGTTGGTCAATTCTCTAGTTTGACAACCCATCAGCATTACTGCAATTCACATTTACTCACATTTCCCATATCCCCAGATAGCTGGGATCTGAGCGCACAAAACTACAGAATAGCGCTCAGATCCTCTTCACACAGTTCAATTGCCATGTAGCTAAAGTCTTTCCCATAGTCTTTCATTATATGAATGGGCTTCATGGCACAGTTATCTGGGGTATCATGGTTCACACAGGGCAAGTACAGAATGATCCCCCTGTATTTAAAGGGCCAGAATGAGTGACTTACACTCTGGTGTGGCCGAACACTGGTTCCAAAGGGCAATATGTACCAGGGCCATAGTCGCAGGGCAGGAGGCTGGCAAACAGTCCTCTCCAAGCCAAAGTGGCGAAGGGCACTTCGTCACACATCTCTCCTTTGGGGGGAAGTCTAACCAGGTACCTGGATATTTTGCTGTGGTGATGGGGCAACACGCTGAGGGGACTTGAGGGGCAGAGGCCAGCGGCACTCTGCCCTGATGCCAGCTCTTCTGCTGGTATAACCTGCAGGACATCCTGCTCTGTACAAGGGACAAAGGGAGGGCAGAGGCCGACTGCACTCTGCCCCGCTGTCAGCTCTTCTGCTGGGGTACTTGGGACATATTCCGGCTCAGTAGCCAGGGAAACGTGGGGGTCAGTGGGGGTTAACATTTCCTCTGTTAACCCTGGGGCCACATTAGAAGTTAGCTGGGTAAGGGAATTTGTACTTACCCCCTCCTCCGGTTGTCCCAGTGACGGTAGTTGGGGATCTGGACAAGCTGTGGGCGCAGATACCACGGTCCCATCTGCGCTGTCTGGGAGATTGGTGTCTCCCCTGGTTAGGGTAAACTGTCGCTGGGGGGGAAGGACGACACCTTCTGCCCCCTGTGTTTCACACTGCCGCTGGGGGGGAAGGACGACACCTTTGGCCCCCTGGGGTACCCACTGCCGCTGTGGAGGAAGGTCGACACCTTCTGCTCCCTGGGGTACACACTGCCGCTTGGGGGGAAGGACGACACCTTCTGCCCCCTGGGGGTCACACTGCTGCTGGGGGGGAAGGACGACACCTTCTGCCCCCTGGGGTTCACACTGCCGCTGGAGGGGAAGGACGACACCTTCTGCCCTCTGTAGGACCGGTAGAGAGACCTCGGTCCCATCTCTACCTGCCATCTGGAGGTCATCCCAGGACCAGTCAATGAAGTCTGGTTCTGCTTGTCGAGTAGGTTGGGGCTGCACAAGGCTGAGCAGGTGTTGGTAGTCCTGCTCCAGCTCCCACTCTCTCGTTACCAGGTGGGTCATGTCTTTGCTCACCTCGCCTTCGTCATCCCAGACATACATGCCCATCCGGTAGTCGTAGATGTCCCAAAACCTAGACCCCTCCGTGCTGCCAAGATCAATATCGTCCTCCAAGGCATCCCATAATAAACCCGGGCCATCATAATCATCCCCCTCCGGTAAGTCGTGTTCAGACGTCCAGGGGGTAAGTCGAACGGTATGCCACCAGAGGGCCTGGTATGCGTTGTCTAGCCAGAGCTCTCGCCATACCAGGGTCTCTAGTCTTGTCACCCACTCATCCAGGGGCTGCTCTCCCAATAGATACATCCGCATCGCCACACGCTTCTGTAGCCGCTGCTCATCACTGGGGAGACTCTCACCTCGCCGCCATTGGGCATCTTCCAGGGCATCATACCAGAGTTCCTTTCTGTCTGCATCCCTGTAGTCCGCGGCCGCCTCCTCCTCCTCATCATGAAACGCTGTCTGAAAACTAGCCGGTTCCATCCTGCTGTAGCCAGGGGCGCTGTACGGATACTAGCGTTGCCCTCAATTTGTAACTCCAAACGTTACCGGTGTCTCCGTGCTGCTTTTCCTCTTACTAGGACGCCATCCCACCACTGCCAGCCAATGTAACGGATCTAATGGCACCCCGACCGGGTACCTCCGTTGATGGATGCGTCCTAGCTTGAGTCGAGGCCTACAAGCACCGCACCGGACACCAAAACCACCACAGACTCCAAGGATAGTACGACAGGAACAAGCGTTCAGTAGTTACAGCTCAAGGGAGTATGCAAAAGCATAGCAACCCCCAGTATCATATAGTGATCCCCTCAAATAACGAGACGAGGCTACGTTTTGAAGGGTCAAGAAGAACTATCTCTTTAATGACAGGGAATCTCCTTTTATGCAATGGTGCCCTCTGAAGGGCTACACCCACATAATTATCACAACAGCCAATTATCTACATGGTTCAACCCCCACGTCTCCAACCCTCAGATAACAGGTAACACAATTAAAACAGACACAATTTTAACCACATTCTGGATGTACCCCAAATACAGGGGGTACACCTTTAAGTCCAGCACCGTTCAATATCTCTCACCCAGGGGAACAACATATACAAAAATGGCATGAATCAGACCAGGGGTTCAAAAGTTAGTAAAAGTATGTTTTTACACATAACACACAGACATTGCACATATCCCCTACACAATACACATATAGGACAATAGGTGAGTCACACCTCCCTGGCAACTTGGATACAATCAGACATTAATTAGATCATGCTTCTTTGTTCTTATCAGAGAATGAAAACACTTTGGAAAATGCAAGGATCCTTTACAACTTTCTTATCTCTTGAATCTCTGTAACAGGATTATCTATTAGCCTAGGTCTGCAAAAGTCTGGCTAATATTCTGAGCCAATATATTCTGTAGAACATCAACCAACATATATATAGTAGGATCATATTTTAACCATAATAATCATAAAACAGGGTAAAACAGTGATGGGTTCCGTTACAATATCCTTACTCATTACTGGATATCAAAATCTATTAGTATCTATGTTCTTGACTATGGTCCCTCCGGAACACTACTCTTTGTGGTTTCTATTTCCGGGTGTTGTGAGCATTGCGTGTAAGTAAGACATAGGTACATATCTTCGTTCGATCGGGCTTGCCATGACCTAACGTCACACCTACCCTATGTCCTATGCGGCATGGGAAAACCTAATAAGCCTCTATTAACTAATAGTGTATCTGGTCTAGAACATGGACCATAATGCTTAGGTATAATACTTTTACAAAACACTCTCCGTAGAGCTAGTTACTGTCTGTATTAGACTGTGAGACGTCTTGCATATATCATTCTGTCCATAAAGATCTGTGTCTAGGTTCTGGGGGCACCACCAGGGGGAAGCTTTTTCCATTGCATTCTGAAAATAAGTACGCATACAGGGAATAATACAGCATAGGAGGAAGGCAAGTAGAGTTATGACAACAAGGATAGCCATCCCAGCTTGTAACAAAACCTTTTGCCAACCATTCATCCAACTAAACCATGAATCCCAGTTATCTATAGTACCAGAATTTTCTTTTAGTTCTTGGCCAAGTTCAGCTAGTTTCTTTATGGCCAAGGTGATCTTACCGTTTGGTCCTATATTATCAGGAATATATGTGCAACATGCACTAGTGGCAGGAAGCATTTTACATACTCCTCCTTTCTCTGCAAGAATCATATCTAATGCCATACGATTCTGGAAGGTCATGTGTGATGTAGCTTCTAACTGTTCTGCAATACCTTTTAAGGCATCCTTGGTATAATTAACAAACCGTTGCTGATTATAGTAAATATAATTAATCTACGCCTCATTCTTATTTACTCCAATCATTGGTATGAGTGACTCAAAACCTGCTGTTACTTGATTGCGAGCTTTAAATTCATTTGGCACCCCCCTTGGGACTCCTATGGTATCAATATATACATGGGTCAAAACTTTCTCTTGGTTCAGATGATAATGATGTATCTCTCTTCTTTCTAGATTGTGTTTAAAGAATGCTAGATGGATCACCATAATAAGTTGGGACAATATGGAGTGGCATAATAACCTTAGCTAAGGTACACTCTCCCCACCATACTCCTGACATTCTGACTCTCAGCTTCATGTCCCCACATATCCAATATATATCTCCAAAGGATTGTATGTGATATGTTGGATCACCATTAGCAGTCATTGTTCCAATGATCTTGGGACCTGGTTGTAATATCTGTAATACAAGTGGTAAGTTAGGATAATTGTATAAGTCTGCTAACTTAAATTTGCCTGAGAACTTTGTAGTCTCCCCCCTACTCCATGCTCCCATCAAATATGTGTCAGCATCTATGGGACTAGGATTTTGTATAGTCAGAGTTAGCTGCATGCTAGAACTAGTCTTGCCACTATTTAAACATCTACCAGTCTTTAGTAGAGTCATACGATCTAGTAGAGATCTACCTAGGTTATCTTTCTTGACTACAGCGTTCTGAGGTCTATACTCCAAGGGTGTTCCAGTAGTCAAAGGTGTATGTAGCAACATGTGTAGAAAGTGAATTATACCAAAATGTGACTCCATCTTCACATTTTGTAATAGTTACATGTTGTGCACTGTTCAAGAATACTGTAAGAAACAAGATAAAACACTGAGTTACACTCATTGTGTTGGTTCCTGTTCATCAGGGGGAGCAACCTTTTTGCAATGTGACGCGTGGATCCAAGTAGGTTTCCTTTCCAACTTAACCAAAGTGGTTGTGATCAGTAGGACTTGGAAAGGACCTTCATATCTGGGTTCCAGTGGGGTTTTCCTCACAAACCTCTTGACCAGAACCCAATCTCCAGGAAGTAGTTGGTGTGTTCCAGTATCTACCTCCGGATCTGGAATAAAAGAGAACACTTTTGCATGGATTTTAGTCAGTGCTGTGGACAAGGCTATCACATAGTCAACAAGTACATCAGATTTCAACTGCAATTGCTGAGGGAAATAACATCCTAATCTAGGAGCAGACCCAAATAAGATCTCATGAGGAGATAAAGCATGTTTTCCCCTAGGAGTATACCTGACACTGAACAAAGCTATAGGAAGGCTCTCAGGCCACGGCATACCAGTTTCTTGTGACATTTTTAGCATTCTAGACTCCAAAGTCCCATTCATATTATGATCATGTGTAAATGCAAAGAGGTACTGACATGAAGGATCTAGAGGAATGCTAAAGAAGGCATTTGCCAGATCCACTACAGTAAAGTATGCTGCTGTTGGAGGTATTCCAGAGAGGAGAGTGTGTGGGTTAGGTACTATGGGAGTGTCCAATATGGTTGCTTCATTGACTGCTTGCAAATCTTGTACCATACGGTATTTTACTGGCTCTCCTTTCTTGGATTTCTTTTTCACTGGGAAGAGGGGCGTGTTACATGGTGATGTACACCGGACCAACGCCCCCTGTTTTAACAGGCTCTCTATCTGCTGTGTAATTGCATCAATCTGCGCTGGCTTCAGATTTTATTGGGATCTTTGTGGTAATTCAGCTCCAGGCTTCAACTTTACTATGACTGGAGGCACCTTTAAATGCCCAATATCTTCAGGACCACGTGACCAGAGGGTTGCCGGAATCTTATCCAAGATGTCGGCCGGACCTTGTCTATTGTCATTTTTCGCATCTAAGTGGAGTAATATTGGTAGTGAACAGAGTGCTGACGTGTCAGTAATTGTTAAAGGCGAGGACACTTGTATAGTCCCATCCGGGGTAAACAAGATGGATGCTTGCAAGCGGGAAAGCACGTCTGCACCTAATAAGTTCATTGGGCATGTGGAGGACACTACAAATATAGCAAGCAGGTCTGGGAATGGGCCTATTTGTAGTGGCTGTGTTAACTGGTTGGATGAGGGGATACCGTCAACTCCTACACAAGCAACATCAATGTCAGACAGGTAAGAGGAGTCAGGCAGATCTTGTTGTCTTAGGACACTTCTGGATGCACCTGTGTCTACTAGGAAGGTGGTAGGGATCCCTTCTATTGGTAATGTTACAATAGCTTGAGGTCCTAATCCGCTATCCCCTGAAGATACTGCCATAGCAGGAGATAGTGACACAGGCTCACCACTGTCCTATGATGTGCTTTGGCCTCCCTGCTCCTCTTTAATGACATCCCCATGCTGCTTTGTCCTCAATTTTTTAGGCATCATACAATTCTTGCTGATGTGTCCAAACTTGTTACAATTGAAACACCGCCATGTTTCCTTCTTCTCCCCTTTATATGCCGGTTCCTCAGAGGTTACCATGAGAGCGGCAGTTTTTTTGTACGTTGATGATGTAGGGCGTGTATTTTCTACAGACTCCAGCCCTTTTGCAACAAGTAACAGCGTATCTAATGGTAACGCTCTATATTCTGGTCTGGAAGTCAATAAACCTTTCTTTATAGATTCCTTTAGCCCTATCACAAAAGCTGTGCTTAACATCTGTGTGTGTGTCTTATTGTGTGGGCTGAAGACGAGGTCTGTGAACACCTGTGTGGGCCTTGAGTGAAACTTTTCGACTGACTCATCTTTGTCCTGCTTAATATCCTGCAGATTAACAGCCTGGTCTGCCAATTTATCCTTCTCCCAGTCTCTTAATAGTTCACAGAATATTTCACCTGATTCATAGTCAGTTGTCTCACGTGGCATATCATATGGGTCTATTGTCTTTTGCATTATGGGCCAGTATGAATCTCCTGCTCTGATTTCACACAAACTAACCAAGTCTGTCCAGGCTGCAGCATATGTCTTCTGTATTTGTGATATCTTTCTGTAGAAAGGCATGGGCTGCTTTTCAGGGTCAAGTAGTGTGTTTATGAGGGAGGTGGCCTGTGTCGGTGTGAATGCAACATACATTATATTCGTTCTATTGTTTCTGTTACACCCTCTACGTTGGCTCATTCCTGAGCCCAGGGTCTTACTCCTCCACTCCTTCGCACTCTCTCCTACTTTTATCTCACCCTCCTCTTTAACATTGTCATTTTTATGACGGCCTGCGGGAGTAAAGAGTAATGAGGAGTCCGAGCTAACATCCATGTTTGACTGTCTCTGATAAAGGGGAGGAGTGGTAGCGTCTGTCTCCGGTGTCTTTGTCTGTGGGGCGGCCCATGGTGACGTGTTATCTGGGAGTGGCACGACTGGGAACACCGAGTATGGAGTATACATAGTTCCGTTAGCAGTCAATACAGGATAAAGGGGCGTATTCACCAAGGGGGCGTTCGGTATGACAGGTGGACCTTCCTGAGTGGGCGTCGCTATCATCTTAATGGGAGAGTTCAGAGGGTGACAGGACCCCTCCTTAGATTGTGTGTGAGCGCCATTTTGGGGCTGTGGGTGGGTGGTATGTCTTTGTTCTGCAGAGGGAGATTGTGTGGTGTTGGGGTTACAGGATGCTTGAATTACAGAGGGGACAACGGCTGGAAGTAGGGGACTGACAGTCTCTCATGGTGCATAGTATGTATAAATTTTCTGTCCACGTACTTCAACCTCTCTCTCTGTCCATCCCTCCTGTGCAATCTCTTTAGCCACCCTGTACCATGCTCCTGCACTTGGTAACAAACTACAATCTCGTAACTGTCCTCTATTAGTTCTCAACACTTTCCGCCACACTTCTGCCCTCAGATGTCCTCCCACAATATTTATGAATCCACACACTTTGAACATCCTTTTAGATTTAATTACCACGGCCTCTCCCCCTCTTTTCTTTACCACATCCTGAGCCAACATGCCCTCAATATTCAATTTAGTCTGCTTCTGTCCCATCTTCCTGTCCTAAGTATAGCACAAGCTAGTGTTAGAAGGCAGACAAGATGAGGTAGAGAGGTGAGAGAAAAGAGGAACAAGTAGATCTTTTTGTCTGATATGCTCGACAGCTATGAAATGAGAATCACTTCATACGTCTTCCCTAAACTCAGACAATAGTTACCGCCCTCCGGGGGACCACTAGATTGTAGTGTGTAACCACGCACTACTGGCAAAGGGATAGCAGAGAATGCAGTGTATAATGACAAGTGATTTAGATAGACACAAGATTACGGAAGAGAATAACATCACATTTCATTATTAAACATACGTCTTAGTCGGCAATATCACAACATAGCAGTATATGATACAGAAATTTTCTCAGAGTAAAAAATATCCTAAAGCAACGTTGCGTTTACTTTTTCTTTTATAGTAAAGCTTAATGAAACACTAAATGTCTCTTATATCTTCCTGTTTAATAAGGATTAATATTGCCAAGAAGTAGTGGATACAGGGCACTGACTCCAGCAGAGGTGGTATAGAAAATATTGTTTGCCTTTAAGATGGGTGTCAATCTCCTCCCCTACTTTTACACAAACATTATTTCATGTACTGTAAGCAAAATCTAACATCATCAAGAAAACATGAACAGAAACATGACAGTTATTTCACCTACTTTTACAAAGTCATACGACCTTAAGCATTGGCATAGAAAGAATTCTCTTAACTGAGATACGTCCTTAAAAGAATTCAACCGGGATGGAAGGGGTGAGGAATTTCTCCTTTTCACAGCCTCTGCTTCTGACCTTGATTGTCACACACAGTTGCACAGAAATCAACTTTCAGCTTCAGTGTACAGGGAGAGAAATTCTAAGCTACATTTCTCCTTAAAATATGCATCACAACCATCAATAACACATCACAGTAATATTTATCAATTTCTGCAGAACATTTCTGACTCTTAAAATATTGCAGTCCAAAATCTCACACCGTCGTGTGCTAAAATTGACGCCTTCAGAGAGTTATTGTGTTATTCGGACACAATAAATCCGTCCCTGAAGTCTGCATCCCACATACATGCCCTTACACCTTAATGTGTGTGATAGATATCTCCCGGGTTCATCACGTTACCAAGGCACGAACATAATGACCCCCAAGAGATACTCGGCTATCCAACATGCATAGACCCTCCTAAAGAAAGGTATGCATATGTACGTCTGTACGTGCGGCTATTTCAGGGCTATAGTGTTATTCGGACACTACTCAATCCGTCCCTGGAGCCTGCCGCACGCAAACATGCATGTCTTTGACCACAATATCTAAGAAATCACAATCCCTCGACCCACACTCTCAACAGTCATACACAGGTGACAGATATCACTGGTACAGGGTTCATAATGGACTTGAGGCAAGTTATTACCTGTACTTTGACACTTCCCCAACAGCGGGTCTGGATGACGGGCTGAGTCCCAGGAACAGGTTTTACGCCGTCAAGGTGCTAACTGTGTCCTTACCGTGTACCGGAGTTGATCAGGCTCCGCCCGCTCCTGTAGGCTCCATCCGGATCCCTTGCGTACCGCTGCAGGTTCAGTTAAACCTCAAGCCCCACAGTTGGGCGCCAATTTGTTTTGGAGAAAACCAAAATAGTTCTCGGAGATATCTGTCCCTGGCCAAATTACCAATATATATATATATATATATATATATATATATAGTGTGCACACCTTAGAGAAATAATACACCAACACAGAGTTCTGGTATAAAGCTTTCTCTCGCGCCCCTCGCTTTATTAAAATCACCTGTCATATTTATAACATTTTTAATAATCAGATAAAATGATGCATCTTGGTGAACACCAGTCTAAGTAAGGCCTCTGATTGGTTCCAGAAGGTGGCGGGGCACATATCCTTATTAGGTTTCGGATCTGATGTCATTATGGCCAGTTTAAGTGAAACCTCTGATTGGCCCCGGAAGGTGGTGGGGCTCACATCCTTATTTGGTCACGGATATGAATGTCATCTTACTGCTGTCAGGATATGATGTTACCGACATCTTGCATGTGGAAGTGATGAATCCTTCATCTTAGAGTTCCCAATGTTTCAGCAATATTAATAAAGCTTTGGTTACGTGATAATACTGCAAAGATACGATATATAAGTAGGACACAAACATAAATGCATTTTATACAGATTTCAGTCCATAACAGTTGTCCATAGTCCCTATGACTATCAATACATTAAAAAAGATTAATTAATTACAATAAATAAAAAAAGAACTACAGAAAAAAAAATATATATATAAGCCCCTAAGGGGGAAAAGGTATTCTTACTCCTCTGTGAGGCCCTCCAGCAATGCATGCCCTGGACCTCAACCGTCTGCCCTGTATAAGTAGGCTATCTATGTTGATGTTTGATGAAAGAATCACGTCCCCTTCAATCTTGCTTGAAGACAACGTTCCTCATTTTCTGGCCTGATGCATTGGGCATCTGTTACAAAAAAATCTGCTACTCTCTAAAAAAATACTTCAGCCAATAAAATTAGAGTATTTCATGTCATCCTGTGGTCACCCTGTTGCCATAAAGGTCCTTTAAGGTGGGAACTAATTTTTAGATGCCAGGTATAGCGGTTAAATTAAGATGCCTCAAACTAAGATAGAGGATCCCCATCTCATAGCTCATGGGAAAGAGGAATCCCCAGTTTAAAAATAAGTATTCGGGGGAATCCAAGGGACTCCTGGGTTCATTGTAAATAAGGCTATCTGAGGGGGAATCCTCTGGGGTCCCATGGGGGTGGTGGTATTAACCCCTTATTTGTGTCAAATTTAAAGAATCAAGCCTCAGATCTAACACAATTAAGGCCTCAGTTTGTACTAGATTTGCTGTTTCTATGTTTCTCATAGGCATTTCTGTGCCTCAATGGGTGGGTGAAGGTACTTGTTGGATTTTTTTAAATTCTAAGGACCTATGAGCACTGGTAAATTAATTGGTATATTTTGGTTGGAACAATATTATGAGCTTTTTGAAAAAATCAATGGGAAAGCTACAAATGGACCACACTTGGACCACCATTTGGTGGCCACGTAAATCTTTATGAGTGTTGTGATGTTATTGCTTGGTAGTGCTTTACGAGTGAGCCTTAATCATAAAATTCCCCACATGGGCTTTGGAATGGAGCACATATTTGGAGGATTTTATCACAAACTAAATATGACATTTTTAAAAAGTGATTGCATCACAAAAGCTACTAATTGAAAGCAGGTTGGCGCTTAAAAGCTGTTCATGTACTGGGTTTAAATATCGCACTACTTTTGATGTTGTAATTACCGTATTTAAGTAAAAATGTATCGCTCTCATTGCTGAATAGACCACTTTGTTTTTTCTTAAACAAATGCTGTTTTTTCAAAAAGATTTACAGTGGTAATTTTAAACAAAAAGGACCACAAAGATTAGTAGTATTTTTCAGAATTCACTGTCTGTAGAAAACTATATATACTTAGTTTTTTTTCAGGAATTGAAACACCCTCTGGATTACTTAACACATTTGACAATAAACTGAATTTGATAGATGACATATCTTTGAATACATCTATCAACCTTCTTTCCCTCTTTTGTGATTGCACAAAAACTAAATATAGCACTTGGCATTGGCTTCCAAATAATCATCCAAATGTCTAAAATGATGTTAGTATGGAGATATCTCTTTCTTTAATTCTACTAAAATCATTTCACTTTCTTTCTTGCATCAATGTAAAAACACATTTGGTTTTGCAAATGCACAAAATAAATATCAATAAGTAATGAAGCCACTGTAAAATCCACAGAAATGCTTGAAAAGGAAAGAACATTGAGCCTCACTCAATTCGGAAGCCGCAAGTTATGGAGTATAGGCCGTATGTCTGCGGGCCTCCTGCTAATCCGCAGGAGGCTCGAGTTACAGTGCTATTCAATTCGGCAAGGCCGCAAGTTAGGAGCTGATAGAGAATTTCGGAAACCATGCCATTGTATGTAGCATTTGCGAGCTTGAACATGATCAATCAAGGAAGGCCGTAACTCCCGATTAGAAACAGCCAATGTTAACAGAGGTCATCATCATTACTTCAATTAAAAATGGAGGTTGGATTTCAAAGTCCTACGGGCTTGAATTACGAGTTACGTTTGGACCCACATTTCAGATTTAATGCAATATTGATAAAGCTGTAAATATGATATTATATTACATGCGAGTACCATTATATGTATTAACACATTGATTGCCGGGATCGATATAACAAGTAAACTAAACATAAAATAAAGTTGTTTTTTTGCCAATTTGCGAGCTTGAGAATGTTGTGCTATTAATTCTAAGACCTGACATCACTTTCCCTTTTAATAAAAGTACAGTAGTGTGTGTATATGTGCATTTAAAGTGCTCCGGTCATGTCTTTATTCCCTTTGAGAGTCCTCCTTGGATTCCCTAACTTGCCATTTGAGGCCTTGGCGGGGTGGTTAGCGAGGGGGAATCGGAGCAATTGAATAGTGATTTGCGATTTTAGTCATCGGAACTCTTCCGGCCGTGAAAGATCAAAGGCTTGGAGAGGCATTAACTTGCGATGGCAATCATGGCAATGAATCGGAGGCTGGAGCCCATAACCCGATCGGAGCCAATTGATGCCAATTGAATAGCAAAATTCAATGAGGCTCACTGTTTTTGAATGAAATTTTAGTTACAGACCAAGGTATGCAGGACAGTACTCAGCACCCATTGCACATTGTGAATGGTGGTGTTAAAAAAAAACATTTTCATTGATCTACTGTGATTAGATAAAAACTGCTAAATGTATTCCAGCCTTTTAGTATACATTTGGTGCATACATATGTGGCCAATTATACTGGATTGACTTAATTAGCTAATATTTAAAATTTATCTAATTTCTCAAAATCACAGTATGTCAAAACTATAATATTTAAATCATTAAAGTGATTTCTTGACAGAGAAAAGCACACATTTTGTTTAGTTTTGCTGACAACTGTGTCATGTAAACATGACAAGTATGATTGTGTTTTTCAATTTCAATTGATTGATTTCTTGCATAAATAAATAATAAAGTAGTAAATGTCACATTCATTTCAGTTTATTAACTGTTCCATTTCATGTCTTCTGGTGTTTCCAATACAATAATGTTAGTGTATAGGGTATAGATATTTATAGATGTGATAACAGTGCCCCAACTCCTTTTTTAATTTATATATTGCATTATTTTACCACATTTTGACAGCTAGGCTGGATCATAATTGAGCTTTTAGGACACGTAACTGTTATGAAAGCTGAGTCAAAGACTTGGGGTTTCTCACTTTTTATATTTTATACTTACTTCTTCTTTTAATGAGCCACAAAACATGGACCTGTCTAATGTTGTAGACACTGACTCCATAACAGAAACGCACAATGCCAGTATAACTTACTCTTTACCAGTCTTAAACATGCATACTATAGATACTATTATCACATACTCCAATAAGACTAATTAGCTAAATTCTCCAATAAAGACTGTGTGGTAGCATGAATAATCACACAGGGACAGATAAGGCAGGTTAGATTTGCCAAGAAAAGAGAATACTGTAATCAAGTAAAAATTATGACAAAACTACCTTTAGGTACATTAGTGAGAGAAGAAAAGCATGAGGTGGGTTAATTAGACTTAAAACATAATAGGATTTATGTGTGTCAGGACATAAGGACATAGCAAGTTAATTAACTAATTTTGCAATATATTGTACTTTGTGGAGTATGAGACGCTTTATAAATAAAAATATTACAAATGTTGGTAGTGTCTTATAGGTCAAATACAGTAAGTTAACCTTGTGCTACATATAAAAGGAACTAAAAGCTTCCAGTATGTGATTTGTACTTAGTGTATAAGATATTCAAGGCTAATTATTTATAACATTGTTAGGACTGATTGATAGGTGATCTGTAGGTAGATGGAAAGTATTCCTGATCAGTACTTCATATAGGGCAAATGGCAAAGTGCATCATACCACCCAATCCCACTCCTACCAGTGTGCCTGTTTGTTTGTCTCATTCTCTCTGTCCTGCCACCTGCCAATTTGATAGACACTGAGAGATAAAGAAAAAACAAAGTAGTGTTGAGAATTTGAACTGTTTGTATTCGCTATATTATATTCCATTGGTTTTTATTCTTGTTTTTTTCTTGCTGTTTCCCAATGACTGTTTACACTGACAGGTTCATGTAATATACATATTTCATAACACTATACGCTATATCTTAAAAGGTAAATTTAGGATATCCATACCTGGGCCTCCATTCAATTGCAACAGTTACAGATTGATTAAATTGAACCAGCCCGCAGCTACATGGCCGAAAGCCTAAACCGTAAACCATGCACCCGTAAGTAGCATTTCAGGCCATGATCATGATCAATCAAGCAAGGCTGTAACTACCGATTTAGAAACATCCAATAGTAAATGAGACGTTTCATGACGTCAGTAAAACATGGAGATCAAACGTCAATCAATTAGTGTTTAGAAGTCTGATATGTGATCGGATTCGCAATCTGGCAATGTGCAAAATAATAAAAATGAATGACGATACTGTTCTAGTCCATGTGGGAAGCCTGATATGTATTAACTCCTAGATTACCGAAACGTAAAATAATGAATTAATTATTGCAGACTTGCAAGCTAGAGACTGTTGTGCAATTAATTATAATGTCTTTCATAGCTTTCCCCATCTTTTAAAGTGCAGTATTGATTTTTTATTTGAATTTACAGTGCTATGATCAGGTGTTTAACCCCCTTGCAAGTTCTGTCTGGTACTCATAGGATTTTCTTCTCTATTTGACATTTATGGGTTTGAAGGCAATTGCGGGCTTGAGGAATTGTAGCAATTGAATATCGATTGTAACATTTACAGGCTTGAAAGATCAAAGGCTTAGCTGGATCAGAGTTACTATTTTGACAGCCGCAGGGATTTTGATCTTATAACCCGCAAAGCGATTGTGGGTAGCTAAAAGACGCCAATTGAATAGCAAATTATTTTACGGGCTCTTGTAACTACAATTTGCTCAATTGAATGGAGGCCATGATTTGGCAGCTACACATATAGTTGTAGGGAGTTGTAATACTGCTATATATTTATAGACTTAAGAATCTGTTTATTTTCTATTTTGCATAATAACTGCAAATGCATATTCAGAGAAACAGGTTGCACAAGTGTCTTATCTCCGTTAACAAATCCACAGGTATAAACATTTATATTAAAAAGTACTATTATCAGAGGATTCATATGTAAGTGATGTAGAACAGGTAGTTGACTTGGCAGTGTAAACAGAAAAATATTTACTAAAATCTCAGGTGCACACTTAAATGTGTATTCACCCTGTTGAAAGCCTTTTCCATTATATTACACATTGACACTTATCACATATTATAATTGTCAAACTACGAGATATTGTCACGCTTTGCGTGGTGCATACGACTTAGGAGCCAAAGGTGCTCATCGCCTGCGCCCCTCGCATAGCGAGGCGAGCCATTAACTCAGGGCACTTAGGCAAAGAGCGCCTTCGAACCTCATCGCCTGCGAGCCTTGCTTAGCGAGGAGAGCCGTTAACTCGCAGCACTTAGGCGATGAACTCCAAAAGCGCTCATCGCCTGTGAGCCTTGCGTAGCGTGGCGAGCCGTTAAGGCACTAAAACTTGCAGCACTTGGGCGATGAGAGCCAAAGGACCTCATTGCCTGCGAGACTCTCAAAGCGAGGAGAGCAGTGGAGGCAATGAAATACGCGGGACTTAGGCAGAAAGGAGCACCAAAGACGCTCCTGCGAACCTCGCAAAGCGAGGTCGAGCCGATCACACATTGAAACACGCAGGAGTTAGCCTACAAACATTTAGGAAACCCGGGATCGCCTTAGGCGGCAAGCAGTTGACAAACGCGGGACTTAGAAAAAAAAAATTACAAGACGCGGGACTAAAAAAAATAAAAATACAAGATGCAGGAATTAGAAAAAAAATACGAGATAGGAAAAATACAAACAAAAACATCACACGCAGCATCGATTTTCCTGAGTTTCGGCACTCGAAAATCGACTAAGTGAGAAAAAAATGGAGGACAAACAAAATGAAAACGAGGCTACCCGACCCTGGACCACGCAAAACACTACCAACCGCGTATCACTTTCACGCAGGAACGTACGAGGTACAAAATACATTATTAGAAAGGACGGCAAATACTGGCGAACCTAGTAGCACAAACAACGCTATTTTACAACCCTAACCCTTTTGCAACTAACAACATTACGCATCTAAAGTAACGCTTTGCACAATTAAACTAACTGTTTGCCCTTGCGCATGCAGCCTATTTCTAATGCACAGTTGGGACATTTATAAAACTATCTCCTCAGGCCAGCAACAGTCCAACTGGACATTATATGCTGCAGGACAATAAAAAGAGATTGTTACCTCTTCAGGCTATTGATTGTTACATATATTAATTAGAAAAAGGTAAACTAAATTCATTTATTATTCAATGAATTCATTAATTAGTATTTAATAAAATATAGAGAGGAGCCGAAGGACACGCGAGGAGAGGCTTGCAATAGCGACAAAGGTGCTCATTGCGAGCCACGCAATGAGCGCCAAAGGCGCTCAGCGAGAGGCTTGTAATGAGCACCAAAGGTCCTTAGAGTAGAAAAAGCTTAACATTGTGTGCCAAACAGCATTCAAATTTTATTGACCGTCATTTTATGACGGCAAGTCGCTAGTATTCAGTATAACCTGAGTAAACAAACTAGTCTGGATTGTGTACAAAATTATGTTTCCTTAGCACCTTGTGCTATATTTTTTGTTTTGCTTGCACCAACTAATTAGTATGAGGGTCTCCTAGACAAACATTTTATAAATAAATGTTGGTAAAATATGAACCACAAAAATGTGCTTCTATAAATTGACATTAACAATCTAAAAATGTGAAACTTTTAATGCATATTACCTTTCACTGCTTATATGAATGTAGCAATACCAACAATAGAGGTGCTCAGACAGAGAACAAACTATCCTTAATAGGGAGTTCTATGGATATGATCATCCACTCTGAGAGCAGCCTCTTTTAGCTCACTTGTACCCTTCACAGAGAGGAATATCATGTAGCATATCGGTCTGCTGTCACTAAAAAGAGAGATCCAGCCTCAAAATACCAGGCAATTCTACTTTGAACAGGAGAAACAGCAAACCCTAGCCGTACATTTCTGCCTTAATTGGGCCTTGTTGGTAGGGTGTAGCTGATAACCGCCTATGGCACAGTGAGCAAGGGGTCCACACCTGGAGTTTCCTATTACCCTTAGGGTACAATGCCCTAAGGATCATTTGCACAGGCAATACCAACAATAGAGGTGCTCAGGCTTGAGCACCTCTACTACTGGTACTATTATGTATTATCTGAATGTAGTATGTAAAATGTAACAAAAATTTACTATTTATCATCTTCCAAAAAGCAGTTACAATATAAAGACTTTCGAGAATATTTGGTTCAGAATAAATGCAAACATGCAGTACAATGGTTCCTTGCTGTTTTGGTATACATTTGCTAATATGAACTCCAGCCATCTTGCTTCATCCATAAGAATAGTTTATGAGTCTATTTGAAGTGGAAGAGGTTTCATAGATAAAATACTTTGGCTGGAGTC
Organism: Discoglossus pictus; assembly: GCA_027410445.1. Classification (NCBI taxonomy): domain Eukaryota; kingdom Metazoa; phylum Chordata; class Amphibia; order Anura; family Alytidae; genus Discoglossus; species Discoglossus pictus. The sequence goes on from CM050167.1 coordinate 248,518,739, forward strand.
CACACTAGCTGCATGCATTTTGTAATGTGCAATTACTTAAAGAAGCTTTTTTTACGGTTGATATAATTAGCAGATATGATGCCAGCAGTGTTTAAAAGTAAAGCACTGAGTGATACTGGAGAAAGATCTGAGGAATAATAAATATATATAAATAATAAAATAACGTTTCCTTTACTCACTTGATATGCTCATGAGCCATGAACAAGTTATTAGAATGTATTTAATATGTGGTTGACTTACTTACTGTCACAGACACTACTTTTCCCTGCTTGGTTTCCCCTGAAATAATTTTGTAAAGAGCTTTAATAATCGGATATATCATCCATGTGAGTTAATAAAAAATATCCAAGAGGGAACAACTATGCCTCTAGCCTATAATAATTGACTGTTCTGGGATTGTGGATCAAGAGAGAACTCTTCTGACATTTTTAGGTTAGCCATTTGTCATTACTCAAAATTCAAGGGGATTGATATATCTGTTAGTTACAAATGAACTATATTGTGTATAGGGGAGGTATGTGCTGTGGGCTTGGGCGAGAAGTGTCCATGTAATAGACTTCTAGGCACCAAACTTATGTTGTAAAATTATTGTCAAATTAAGCAACATGGATGCCTTCTGATTGACTGTGCAATCTCGGATGGGTGTGGTGGTGGTGGTGGACAGATTGTAAGAGGAAAAAAAAAGGAAGAGTAAAAACCAGTGACATCAATTAAGTTTCTATTATTTCAAGCTTGGAGAATGCAACACAGATCATAAGCAAATGTGCAGTAGTTTGTCTTATAATGTTTGTCATTAGCCTTATATACATTTTCTATGGTGTGAGGAAATGTTGTCCTTACACATACATACAAAGGAAAGCTAGTAAACTAAAATTTACTATTAGCTAATTAGATATGTGTCATTGCAGCTGCTGTATGTAAAATAAACATAGGACATACAATTGTTATCTAGTTTTGTGAGGGAGGTAGACAAGTTTTTGTGAGGCCTGGCGTAGACTTCGAGTCAAGGACTTTAGTCATTAGATAATTGTACAAATTAAAAAAAAAAGGCTTATTATACAAATCTGCATGGCTACATAACAGAAGTATAAAATGGATGATTTCAGAATACATAACATAATAAAACATAATGTTGTATTCAGAATGTTTTACTGTATTTCACTGTGTGTGTCATTCAATAAAAAAGCTCCATAGGAGACATGTCTATAGTTGTCTGTCCTTTATTTCTAATGATCATGTACCAAATATAAATGGCCTGAAATGACATTAACACCTGAATTCCCTGTGAGAGTATCAGTGCCAGCTATATATTACTGCACACTATGTGAGCCTCTCTTCCACATATGGGGGCCACAATGTCACTGGTGCATATAGAGCGATTTGAGATTTGGCACTGTAGAAGAGGAATATTGCACAAAGGAATTTAAAATGTAGGATTATTTTACTATTTGTCTTTTAGTTAGTTAGAATCAGTCTATTTACTTCTGGTATTTTCTCATACATATGTTATATTATGATCCTCAAGTTATTTTATCTGAGGCAAAAATGAATATAGTTTTCTATAAATGTTTGGTATGAGACAGTTCTTGTTAACGTATCCATCTTCGCTAGGTCATACAATCTAATATTTAGTATGCGGTAGCTTCACACTGACTCAAAATACACCCAAACAAGAGGTTGTTATACTTGATTTAATTCAGACCTGTAGCTTATATGGACAAAGTACAATTGTGATAAAACAGCTTATAGATGTTACTTTCAAGAAGTAACTGCTGGGACAACAATACAATCACATACAATTATGATTTTTTTTTTAAATGTTATATGTGATATATAATGATGTCATAAAAGATTTGGGGTATGAAATTCACTGTATATCTATTAATAAAACCAGTGAGTTTTGGATTCCCAGTGCAGGAGTAGCCATGTGTGACAGAACAAGAGGGTCAAAGGCAGAATTATGGACAATTAGTCCACGTTTATGGCAGACAGCATAGATTGAGAAGCCAGAAACAAGTCAAATTGTCTATTCAAGTAGCAATCAATACCACAACCTTCATGAGACTTCAGTATCAGAGGAACCAACTGGGAAAAAAATGAAATTTGCAAAAAAACGGGAACATTTTGATTAACTCATGAAAACAATTATTTAGGGCAACTTCAGCAATATGGAGCAACTGGTACCAATCATCTTACAAGTAACAAGTATAACATCTGAAGTATTGCTCAAGTGATTGAGTAACTATTTCCATTTGGCCATTTTGTCTCAGGATGAAAAGCATAACTATAACCAGGTTTTTCTCGGTTGTCTATAAAATTCCTTCCAGAACTTTGATATTAATTCACCAATTTTTATTTGGGAATTGTTATAACTTCTCTAACAAATGCTCTTTTAGATTCTGCAGCATTGGACCATCTTGGGAAATCTATCAAGTTATGGCCATAATAATATTGGCCCTGTCAGAACCTTTTTATACAAATAAAATCTAATCTTATATGGGTATAATAATCTAATACTATACTCCTATTATATTATATCTTGTATATCCTCTATACATTTATATATATATATATATATATATATATATATATATATATATATATATATATATGCATGCAGCATTTGGATATACTCTGTGTAAAAATGTTTTTTCCAGTTTTTCCCTGAAATAGAATTATTAATGCTTCTTTGTTCTGTAACAGACATCACCTAAGAAATTCTTCCACTGATTTGAGAGATGAGGTTTATTTTATCTAAATACCCCCCATATTCCCAAATGTAAGAATGTTTTAAGTACACCTCATGTCTATAAATCTGAACATAAATTATTTCTTGATATATATATAGCTGACACTCATTATCACTGACCATTTCTCGTTTATAGTGTTGTAGGACAAGGATCATTAGCTAATTTTATTTGAATTATTTGATGGTAATGCAAGGTTCAAGAGCACCCTCTGGTGTTCCAAGAAATAAATTGACACTTAATAAGTCTCTAGAAAATAATATATCCTATTAAGAGTTAAATATTTTGTGACATCATTAGGATGTCTGATTGGTTGCCAAATACATAGTCTGACTGGAATTTCTGATAAGCAAATTAAGTTGTGGGTATAATTGTGGGAAGAAAAAGGACTCCTGGACTGACACATTCCAGGGAGAAACTTCCTAAGTACTACTTGGGACATTCCCAAACATATAGAAAACACAAAATACATTATACAAAGAAACTTCCACAGCTCACTAATAAAATAATTTATACACTTACATACCAATAATTTCTTCTGAAATATAAGAAAAGATCCAGACCTCCATTGGGAGTCATTTAATGAAATCAAGTACAAGGACTAGATATGTTATACGATTAATATTTCTCTAAATTTATTTCTGCTTTTTCATTACAATCATGGCAATATTTTGCTAATTTAATATAAAATAGATTGCTGTATCAATGTTTATCTGATATATACAATATACCACTATAGTTTGTGAATTATACGTCGACATATAATTTGCAAATTAATTTTATAAATACCACAAATATCAGCTCTTCAGCATTCTAATATATTTGATAATTAATTGTAATGAAAAATATTTTCGCTTTTGAATTAGAGATAATACTATAATTTGACCACAAAATTATATGAAATTAAAATGGTATATCTTTATAAATAGGTGGTCTTGGTACATATTGGTACAAATGACAAAGTTAGTGGACGATGCAGTGTCCTAAAGAATGATTTTAGAGAACTAGGTAATAAGCTGAAGGCAAGGACCTCCAAGGTAGTATTTTCTGAGATACTACCAGTGCCACTTGCTAGCCCATGGGGTAGAAAGTGTAGAGGGTATAAGGGATGAATTAACAACTCATAGGCGAGGAGATGGGGAGGGGTAATATAGTCCATAGGGAGGTAGTACAAAATAACTCAAGTACAGTGGCAGGCACTTCAGAACTTCAGACTCATAACATAACGTGTATGCTTACTAAAGCTAGAAGCGTGCCAGGAAAAATGGGAGAGTTAGAATTATTAGCAATGAAGGAAAAATGGGATTTAATGGGGGGCATTACCAAAACATGGTGGGCTGAATATCATGACTGGACTGTTAATCTGGAGCAGCAAATTCCAAAAGAATATTTGTAGGAGTATGCTATAAACCCCCAAATATAGCTGAAAGTGAGGAAATGCAATTATTATTACAGATTGGAAATGCAGCTAAGCATGGGCAAGTTCTAATAATGGGAAATTTTAATTACCCTGAAATAAACTGGATAAATGAGACCAGCAGTTCAGCTAAGGGGAGCAGGTTCGTGAGTACACTCAGCCATCATTATCTGGCCCAGGTTATGCAAGAGCCTACTAGAAATAAAGCTATCTTAGATTTAGTCATCACAAATATTTTTTGATATAGTATCAAATGTTGAAATAGGGCAACCTTTGGAAAACAGTGATCACAGTCTCATTTGAGATTGAATTAAAAAAACAAAATTTTAAGGGGCCAACAAAAAACTCTTAATTTTAAAAGGGCAGTTTTTAATGATCTGAGGTCAGCAATACAAAGTATAGACTGGGACAGAGAACTGATGGGTAAAAATACTGAATATAAATGGACAACATTTAAATCCTTACTAAATATATATACTTATTACCATATACCAAGTGGGAATAAAAGTAAAAGGAGTAAATCCCATCCAATGTGGCATAACAATGATTTAAAGATCAAGATACGGACTAAAAAACAGGCATTTAAATTATACAAACAAGAGGGGACAGAGACTGCTTTACAGGAGTACAAGGAAATCAACAAGGCTTGAAAAAGCGTGATTAGACTGGCTTAAATAGAAAATGAAAACTTAATTGCAAAAGAGAGTAAGACTAACCCTAAAATATTTTTAAAGTATATTAATGGGAAGAAGGCGAGGAAGGAAGCTAAAGGGACATTACAATGTGACACAGGCCGTCTGAAAATTAGTGACCAGGAAAAGGCAGATGAGCTAAATAGGTTCTTTCCTTTCGTATACACAAGGGAGGTTCAGTGGTTGGGACACTGCAACATAATGGGGCTACACTACCTTTGCCGAATAATTTGTTAATGCAGGAAGTAATCCAAAAGAGGTTAGGTTAAAAAAAATAATTAATAAAGCCCTGGGTCCTGATGGCATACATCCACGCGTACTGAGGGAACTGGATTCTGTAATAGCCAAACCATTATATTTACCTAGCGAATTGCCCGTCAAAAAATTACTGCAACAGAATTGTAAGTCAATGAATGCTGTTTGTCACACAAAGTAAGTGGCGCTGATTGCGAGCCTTGCGGTGAGCGCCTTTGGCACTCATTGCGATCCTCTGGGTTGGTGTTTTTTTGGTTCTCATAGCACGTTTGGTGCTGATTGCAAGGTCCATGCTGATGGCCTTTTGGCGCTCATTGCGAGTCTCTCCCCTGGTGTAGTTTTGCTCCTGTGAGCACGCCTTTGGCGTTTATTGCGATTGTGTGGTGTGGTGTTTTTTAAAGTTCTCTGTATATGTATTTTTTTATGATAATTAATTAATTAATAAAATCATACATGAATATACTTTACCTATTTGTAATGAATATATGCAGCAACCAATATGCTGAAGAGCTAACAATCTGTTTTGATGTTCCTGCAGCATACAATGTAGAATTTCAGTCTTGGTGACCTGAGGTGTAAGTGTCAGCAATGTCTGAAGTGTGTAGTGTAAAAGGCTGCGTGCGCGAGGGGAAACCGTTTGTGTAGCTGTGTAGTTCCGCATTTTGTAATGTGAATGTTAGTATGTGCAAGTTAGTAGTGTAAAATGGCGGCAATTGTGTATGTGTTATGCGGATATGGATCATTTTGTGTCCTTGGTAATAGTGTATTTTATACCTCGTACAGTCCTGTGTAAAAGTCGTATGTGTGTGACAGAGTTTTGCGTGTTTAGGGGTCTTGTAGCCTCATTTTCGTTTTTATTGGTGGCTAGGGGATTTTCAAGTGGCTAAACTCTGGAAATTGGACTAAAATGGACGTGTAACATCACTTCCAGACGTCCTGGGTGTCCACCCTTGCTGTGTGTGATGTTTTTTTTGTTGTATTTGGTGTGGTTTTCATGTTTTCCGCTGTGCGCGGTTCGGCCGTTAAGTTTGTATTTTTTGCGGCTCGTATTTTTTTTTATGTAAGTCGTGGTTTCCTTTTGTAAGTGTTACGGTCCGTATTTATTTTTCATGCAATTTTTTCAAAGTGCTACGGGTCTTGTAGTGTGAATTGTGTATTTGAGTTTTCTGTTGATTTGTAGTCCTACGGGTTGTAGGTATGATGGTAAAGTTGTGCGGGGTCGTAGGGATGAGCGCCTATGGCGCTCATCTCCATCAGCGCAGTGAGCGCCTTTGGCGCTCCCTACCAAAGTGCTGCGGGATGAGCACCTACTGCGCTCATCTTCACCAGCACAGTAAGAGCCTTCGGGGAGCAAGAGAAAATCCGGGGAATTATAGACCAGTGAGTCTCACTTCTGTAGTGGGGAAGCTTTTAGAAGGGTTAATAAGGGATAATATACAAGAATATGTCTATTTAAACAGGATTATAAGTAGGAGTCAACATTTATTAGGGATAGGTCATGTCAAACAAATCTAATTAGTTTCTATGAGGACGTTAGTAGGAACCTGGATCAAGGCAACTCAGTGGATGTAGTCTTTTTGGATTTTGGAAAGGCTTTTGATACAGTGCCACATGGGAGACTATTGTGCAAACTAAGAAATACAGGAATTGCAGTAAATATCTGCTCATGGATTGAGAGCTGTCTAAAAGACAGGAAGCAAAGGGTTGTTTTAAATGGAACATACACCGATTGGACTAATGTTGTAAGTGGGGTTCCTCAGGGTTCAGTATTAGGTCCTCTCCTTTTTAACATATTTATTAATGACTTAGAGGTGGGAATGTAAAGTAGTGTCTCCATTTTCGCTGATGACACAAAGTTGTTCAAGGTAATTACATCAGATATTGATGTGCTTTCCCTCCAAAGGGATTTACATACAATTGAGGAATGGACATCTAAATGGCAGATGAGATTTAATACAAATAAATGTAAAGTTATGCACCTGGGAAGGAAAAATAGCCATGCAATTTATAATCTTAATTGAGCAAATCTAGAGGTATCAGATATTGAAAGGGATTTGGGAGTGCTTGTGGACAACCACCTAGGTAACAGTGCTCAAAGCCAAGCAGCAGCTGCAAAGGCAAATAACATATTAGCATGTATTAAGAAGGGTATAGAAGCAAGGGAAGCACATATAATTCTGCCACTATACAAATCTCTAGTACGCCCTCATTTGGAATATGGAGTACAATTTTGGGCACCACTTCATAAAAAGGCCATTTCAGAGCTGGAAAAGGTACAAAGGAGGGCAACAAAACTAATAAGGGGAATGGAGGGGCTAAGTTATGAAGAAAGCCTAACTAAATTAAACTTATTTTCTCTAGAAAAAAGGCATCTAAGAGGATATATGATTACCATATATAAATACATCCAGGGTCAGTATAAAGATTTGTCAAGGGGGCTTTTTGTGCCAAGAAGTTTTCAACTGACAAGAGGACATCATTGAGGTTAGAAGTAAAAAGGTTCCACCTTAAAGAAAGAAAGGGGTTCTTCACAGTAAGGGTGGTTAATCAGTGGAATTCAGTACCAGAGGAGGTGGTGACAGTGGATTCGATAGATAACGTTAAAAGGGGACTGGATTTATTTCTAATTAAAAAGGAAATTCAGGGTTATCCTGGATAATTAGAGAAAGAGTATTGATCCAGGGAGAAATCCGGTCGCCAGTATCTGGGGTCAGGAAGGAATTTTTTTTTTTTCCCCCTTTGAGAAGATTGGCTAAAGTTTCACTTTTTTTCTGTCTCCCTTCCCCTGGATTAATTAATAATTAAAAAAAAAAGTTAAAATAGTTGATTAATAATTAATTAACAACTAATTAATAAATAACTAACCCGCATATTGCAGATCAAAGGAGATCTTAAAAGGTTGAACTTGATGCACTGAAAGTCTTTTTTCAACCTTAATTACTATGGGCCTCATTCTATTAACGGCCGTAGGAGATGCGGGGCCGCAAGGACCGGCTGCAAGCTATTCGGCTATTCTATTCCCCTCCGGCCGGGGATTCCTGCAGGCTTGCGGCCGGCGCCTTGCTATCCCTTGCGGCCGCTCACGCCGGAGGAAAGCCTTTGATCTAAAACGGCTGCAAGAGTTTCGGCCGCAAGAAAAGCCCGGTTGCTATTCTATTGCTCCGGGAACCCTCTCTGCAAGGCTAAAAGCGAGCCGCAGCTTACTTGCAGGAAAAAGGTCCCGCTAGCACCAATTAAGCACATTATAAAGCTGAAATAAAGCCATCCTGCACTCTGAGGAGACTATAAAGTGATTGTAGGTGTTAGTAAAAATAGCACAACATTCCCCTACACTCAAATCCGTAAAAAAATAATTTTTTAATTTATGTCAGAAATCCATGTAAAAAGTCCCGAGGGCTTGGAGCACCTCAGACCCGCCCACGCTGCGGCCGGAAAATAAACAGTTAATGTAAACTCGGATTTGGGCTGATGTGCAAGCTTGAGAGGGGGTTGCTATTAATCCTCATTTCCCCCAATATGATCCCTAGCATTTACAGAGCTGTACAGTGCCGTCTTGAATTTATTTTTGCGTTTTAAGTTTTCTGAGCTTACGGCCGGTTGCAAGATATACGGCCGTAAGGGGAGATCCTTGCGGGGCCGTATAATTGAATTGCAAGATAACGGAACCCCCGCAAGGAATCGCAGCCTTGCGGCCGTTTTACGGCCGATAATAGAATGAGGCCCTATGTAACTATGTAACTATGTAACTATGTAACTATATAAATATATATATATATATATATATATTCTTTAACTGATATATATTAGTCCATATTTATGAACTACATTGCCATGTGAAAGAATTTACAAATTAAAGTCATCCTCCTTGTGGAATTCCTCAATTATAGCAAAAAGAAAATGATCTATCTGCAAAATGTAAAATTGTAATCTATACAAGACCTCAAATATGTCTCTATATTTTGCACAAGGTAAATGCCTGCACCACAAGGAAGATTGCTAGATGTACACTAACTTGAAAGGAGTTTTCCCCAATTATTCATCTAGAGCTTTGAGTTCTGGCTCACACAGAGGGTAGATCCACCTAACAAATTTTTTAGAAAGGAGATCAATGAGTCATATAAGAATGTAGTGCCTATGAGACTGGTTGTTGTAACAGGTCCAAATCTTATTGGTGTACCTTTAATAAGTGAAAAGTGTACTGGTTTACTATATTCTTGTGTGGGTATATGGTAATCCTGAACTAATTGGTTATTCAGGAAATTGGAACCTGCTCCAGAAGTAAGGATTCCTTTTTTCTGTAGCTGATATGGGACCTCATTCAATTAACGGCCATAGGAGATGCGTGGCCGCAAGGACCGGCCGCAGGATACGAGCGTATTTTATTCCCTTGCCCGCACAGCAGGAAAGCCTTTCATGTTAGACGGCCTTAAGAGTTTGCTATTCAAATGCTACGTGAACCCTTTCGTCAATGCCATAATTAGCTAAAACCGAGCTACAGCTTACTTACACCAAAAAGGTCTTGTGAGCACCGATTAAGCACATAAAAAAGCCATCCTGTACGTGATGAGACGCGAAAGTGATTGTAGGTGTTAGAATTCATAGCACAACATTCCCCTACACTCAAATCTTCCCCTACACTACAAAATTAATTGTAATTCATGTCCAATTTCCATGTCCAGAGGCCACAGGCTTGGAGCACATCAGACCCGCAAAGGCTGCCGGATTAGCCTCCGTCAATTCAGTAAATTGGTAAAATAGACCCACAGGTCGTAAAGGGCTTACTTACAAATCGTAGTATAGAAAAGCCATCCTGTACTTTTATTAAAAGTGAAAGTGATGTTTGGTCTTAATAGCTCAACATCCCCCTACTCTCAAATCTGCAAATAAAGAAATTTAATTTCATGTTCAATCTTCGTGTTCTATCTACCATGCAAGCCCGCACCGGTTTGAATAACGAGCTACGGGCTTGGAGGACAATCACCCTCCAAGGCTGCACGGGCTTGAATAACAAGCTATGGGCTTGGTCATTGAAGTCCGTGGGATTTGGACGGATTTTAAAATCAAAGTATAATTTGGCGATGTGCAAGCTTGAGAATGTTTTGCTATTAATCCTCATGCACCCTATTGTGTTCTCCATCATTTACAGTGCTGGATTGAATATATATTGGCTTCTACAATGCTTTGAGTTTGCGTCCTTCAACCTCCGAACCCGTACAGGTTTTAACAAGGACGAGCCCGCGGGACTTGGGACGGAAAATAAACTGGAAATTAAATATCGTATTTGGGTGATATGCAAGCTTGGGAGGGTGTTGCTATTAATCCTTATGTCCCCCATTATGATGCCTAGCATTTACAGAGCTTTATAGTGTTATCTTGAATTTATATTTGCATTTACAGTTTTCAGACTTTGCGGCCTTAAAAAACGCTTGCGGCCGATTGCATGATTTGCGGCCGGCCGTAAGGGGGATATCCTTGCGGCGCCGTCCATTTGAATAGCAGGGTAGCAGTAGCGCTACACAGAGCCGTAAGATGGCTGCAAGGAATCGCAGCATTGCGGCCATCTTACGGCCGTTAATTGAATGAGGCCCATGGACTCCACTGCAGAATAATGGGAGTAGCCAGGTGGATATAGCATTGATATGGAAGGGAAACAGAATAAGGAGACATGGGACAAGAAATCTTACCCTTTTTGGTAGCATTTTTTTTTAACAAGAGCCTAGGAAATGTCCAGGTTTATCACAGCATATGCAGAGATTTTTCCGTTTCATAAGTACTTCCTGTTGGAGACCAATGACCATAGGTGAGACCAATTTGCATTGGTTCTTCCAAACCCACTTATTTGGTGTAACTCTAAGCTCTGAGGACTTCCTTTACGTTACTACAGTATATTTACTGTATCTCTTCCATGGAGTTACTCCATAATACAAGATCTTTACATTTATTTAATTAATTTCAGTTTATATATGGTTTTGGCCACATCAAAAAAACACAAAAAACTGCTGTTATTTTGGTCTGAACTTTATGTTGACATCCAAAACCTGCTTCACTTGTCAGAACCATTGTTTTGAGTTGCTAAGAGCATAAGTTCATGCTGGATAGAGGATTCTCAAACTGTCAGAAAACATCATTGTTCTGTTGGTACCTAGGCTACAAAATCCACTTGTTTAATATGTGATATTAATACAATAGCTAGAATGCCCACCAAAGCCCCATTGTTTAGGTGTGAGACTAAGGCTGTCATGGTCAGGGTCAGTCAGTCAGAGCTCACTTATAGAGCATATAAACAACAATACAAATATATACAGCAAAAACATTATATTTGTAAAGGTTTATGTTCTTATACTTTCTGGTTTCTTTAGAATTTTGGAACATCATAAATTAATATTATATTTGTATGTATTACTTCAATTATATGACTTCTGGAATCAATCAAGAGTTTTTCAAAATTTGATACATCCTCTGTTTTACTTGACAGATTTGACAATACACTAAATTTGATAGCTGACATATCTTTTAATACATCTGTCAACCATTTGTCTTTTTCCTGTTTTTGTGAATGCATGAAAATTAAATATAGCACTCTGCAGGCGTTCATACAATCATCCAAGTAACTGCTTAAAAAGAGTTTTTTATTCAAAACATTTCTGAAAGCCACATACTATTTAGAAGAGTTTATATATAATTTTAATTTTCTTGTATTAAATATCCATTTCATTTTCAACTTCTTACAATGCTACACATGCATTAAATATGTTTAGAAGAAATTAAAATATTATGTAGGTGAAATGCATGCAATACACACCTAGATAAGAAATTACAGCTATCTATCATTGATCATTTTTATTTTGTTTCTTTTAACAGTTCAGTCTACAAGCAGTTTTAATATTTTATGTAAATAGATTATTGTGTTCCATTAATGTTATTTTTATTACTTCAGATTATTATTGCTTTGTCTCAAACATGCTCATTTTAATGCAAGACATAACATTTGGGAGTTCAGGTCAGTGTTAAATAAAACATAATTTAACACATCAATTATTTAGAAAATTAACAGCATGACAAAAATACAATCTATTATTATGTGAATTATTAACTGCTAATCAGAACACTTTGTACACAGTTTTGTTATCCTGCTTAAACACATTTACATCAAAGTGACAGTTGATGCTGCATTTTTGGACCAGGTCATTTAAATTGATTTATGAATTTTCACATCAAATAACAAACTATGCATATATACATTTGGACTGAGGCACTGTTCCAATTCTAAACAGTGGAATGAATAGGAGCAGAAAAGCTGGAGGGATAGTCCTAAGCAAACACTTCTTTTATTAAAATAGTTAAAAAAACTGCAAACACATTAAGCAAAAACTTGCAACAAAAATATAGATATTTTATTCTACTGGAATTATACTGATAAAAGCAATCAGTGTGCAATCAGTCAGCTCACTTATAGCTCATATAAACAATTATTCAAATATATACAACAATAAAAAAAGTTTATAAAATTAGAGTTTTTGATAATATAAAGAGGGCTGCAATAATAAAGGAGGAGATCCGCAAACATTGGGGGAGATTCACTAAGCTATTGCAGGGGCTATAAGGTAGTGTGAAGGGATGGAATGGCAAATTTTCCATAGGCATAACAGCCTTCTGCATAGCACATTATAGCACTTATAATATTCCTTTTAAACTAACAATGCCTAATCCTACTTTTTTAACACAACAAAGTAGCTATTAATACTATAAATTATATTTTCAGTGTGTCTACTTTGTTTGAGTCTTATCACTCTTATATTTTGTGATTTTTTTAAACTTTTTTTATTTATAAAGATTGGAAAATCCCCAGCAAGAGGTAGTAGTAAGGAGTAGCAATATCTTATTGGTATATTATAGAGTTAGTAAAAGAGATTGAAGAATGGGTGTGTAGTCTTCAGAAATGGCTTATACTCATGAGATTATGAAAAAAAATATATATTTTTTTATTATATTTTAAGGATTTACATACTTTTCATGGAGTGTTAAATTCTTAATTTGATCAAATCCAGAAGTCTAGAAATGACAGTTTAACTAATTAAAGATAGCTGACACTCAAAACAAAACCAACAACAAGGCAGCAAGGAAACCAAAACCTAAGGTGGAGTGCCGAAATTAGAAGGGAAATTCAAACAGATAGAATTGGAATATAATGTAATTGATTCTAATAAGATCTTATACTGTATACAATTGAATCATATAAGATTCAAATTAAATATAACTGAATCATAAAGACATGGAATCATAATAGAAATGTAAGTCTAAGTCAGATATATTTGATACTTAATGTAATTAATGAAATTGAACTGGAAATGAGGATATAGAACTAAAAGAGTTGAGATGCCCATATGCATAATATACAGTATCTGCCAGATTAATAAACCCAACATTGTGCCATAAAAAGCAAAGTACATGCAAGGCATGCAATATAGAATGAGAAGGAACACACTGGAAGGAAAGCCAATATGACTGATAGTGACTAGGCCAAATACAACCATGTGAAGGAGACTTGCAATTCCACTTTTAGTTTGTTCTCTTTATTAAAGGGATATTTACCTCACTATAAGTGCTCTCCATTATGTGAAAGACCACAATATTTTATATTAAAGTGATCAATTTAAACAAAAAATTAAACTAAGAACAGTTCGAAATGTGCAGTCTTAGTTTTGTTTACAAACACACTTCAGGCTGCTTCATGATTTACAGCATCTTTTGGGAACAGGGAACAGCCGTTCCAAGCTCTGTGTGAACAAAAAGAATTATGGTTTTACTCTGCTTTCAGGAATGTCATCAGCCATCAGTTAACCCCCAAGCAACATATTTGTTAGTTTCTAGCAGTTATTTCCCTGAAAAGATGAATGTGGGAAGAGTTAACCATCTTTCTGCTCTGCTCTCTGCACACTGCTCTTGCTGACAGTCTCTCTGGAGACATGCCTAATTCACATGTAAACAGAAATGAATGTATACACATATATATGTATATACATGTTTTGAGTAGTACATTACAGTGGTGTGCTCCAAGATGTGCTGAATTAACTGGCCATTTAACCATGTAGAGTAAGATTATGGGTTAACTCCAAATAGATATCCCACCTTCTACATTTGCGTATATTTTCCTACCTGGGTGCAACCTTAGTCCCCTACAGTCAGTGAAAAGAACGTAAATACAAAGGGTTCAGGGATGCCTTTTCACAAAATATAGAAACACAAACACCATGGAATGAATCACTGAATTAGAGAATGCAAAGATGTAGGACATGTTGCTCAGGGATTTTATGAGTGGGTACAGGGGTATTTAGTCACCCCCCGCTCCACCCCTAAAATATTATTCAAGAGGTTGAGAAAATTGGAGCTTATGCAGCCATGGGGTGGGCATTAATATTATTGTTTGTTAATTGTTAATGAATTAATTAATTAATTGCACAGTAAAATATTTGAATGGTTTTCTTTTCTTATGAATCCCTGCCTAACTTTTCTTTACAGAGCACTTTTGTAACACCAATAAAGTGGTCATTTAAGTAATTGTACAATTTTTTGCAGAATTCTGGCTAGTGATTAAATGTCAGAAAATTGGTACTTAAATAATTGCTTAAATAATTTAATTAAAAAAACAATGTACAGGATAGGCAAAGCTTGGTGTGTATCAAAAAGTCCACTGCTTGAATTAGTCCATGTGTTTAAACAAAAAACAGAAACACAGAGCCTCATTCAATTGCTGCGTTTTTTTCGCAAGCAGAGATCGCAGTTAAATTTGCTATTCAATTTGCGTCCTTTTGTGTGCTCGGATCAGGTTATGAGTTACGAGCTTGAAAAAATGACGGCCGTACAACTCGTAGTTTACACCATCCAGAAGCCTTTGATGTGTCACTTTTCGCAGGGCTAAAATCGCAAATCACTATTCAATTGCTCTCACAAACGTATCCATACTAGTAAACCGCAAATGGAGGAGAAATTCCTACATGTACTCGAGAGGACCCGCAAAGTGCAAATAAAACAGTAATCCTGCACTGTAAATTACGGGTAGAGCAATGAAATTAGAATTAATTGCACAACAGTCTCATGCATGCGCAAGAACAGGAAATTATTTTTATTTCTGTGTGTCAGTTCGGGGTTAAATGATCTTGGGTATCAATGAGTTAACACATATCAGGCCACTCATATGGACTAGAACAGTTTTGGCATTCATTTTAATAATTCTTCATTTTTAAAGTTGTGCGAGTCCGATGGCATATCGGACCCCCAAGCCTGATTGATTGACAAGTAATCTCCATGTTTTACTTCCGTAATTATGACAGTCTCATTTTCTATTGGCCGAATCGAAAGGGCCGGCTACAGGCTTGGTGAATTAATACGGTTCCCACAACTGCTCCGAACCCATGCATGGTTTACGGAGCTGGCTTCAGGATCGCAACTCGCAACCTGGAGCAATTGAATAGCTTTGCAAGTGGAGTCCAACGGGAGCCCACAACTCCGGTCGCAGACATATGGCCATCTGCAATCGAATTATAGGTGTGCAAATGTATGAGGCCCACAGTCAGGCACTGAAAGCAGATACCTATGTGGCAGATAGGCCCAGAAGCAGACTGGCAATAAAGGATATTTTTATTGTAGCAATGGCAGAGGTCCTCAGGAGCAGACTGGTAAAGTAGCAGACAACTATACAAACATGAAGCAGATGTCCTCAGGTGCATGCTGAGAACTGAAGGATGGAACCAGCATACAAGTGGAGGTGAATGCTGGAACTTGAACAGGAACAATGGCAGCAGCATTGTAGGATATAGCAGCTGCAGCAACTAAACAAACAGACCAAAGATCCACAGGAGATCCACAGGAGGATATCTCAGCCGGATGTTAAAAATGTAATTTAATACAGATTGGCCCATCACCTGTCAGTGACTAGGAGGTGGAGTTATGTCTCACAGGAGCAGAGCCATCCTTCTTAGGTCTCTCTCACAGCCTACTCACTCTGCGGGTCACTAAAGGCCATGGATTGACTGGAACAACTAGCAGGGCCTTCCTTGGCCTACCGAGAGGCCTACCAGAAATGTTACTCGTAACTCTGCAATTTGTCTACCTGCCAGGTAATTGTGGCAAAGGTTTTAATGGAACCCAAAATATCACTACTCTGTGTACATGTCCGTTACAGCATGATATTTAAATTATTCCTAGGATTTTAAGTGTCATATTAACTGTTCCTCCTACCATCCTCCTACCATCTTTCCACAGTCTTTGTCGCAGTTGACAATTCACTTCTTCTCCAGACTGTGAGCTCCCTTGCCCTCAATGAAACTGCATACTTATCTATCTAACTGCTCCTTTAGTGTTTCTTACTTGGGTACAACTTCATCACCATTACCACTCACTGTCATGGTACATCACAACTCTTTTCTGGGTCCCTTGCTGTTTTCTCAATTAGTACTGCCTTTGTTGGCAAATGCATTAGTACAAGTACTCATGGTTCCAGTGTCATCCCTACGTTGATTGCACCCAAGTCTACATCTCCTCTCCTGACGTATCTTCATTCCAATTCACTGATGTCACCAATTGTCTATCTTCTGTATGGCCACCCACAACTTTAAATAAAAGACTGAGCCTTTAATAGTTCCAAATAAACACATTTCTACACATATGCATATAACAATCTATTCAACTAGTTTATAAATTAAAGTCAACAGTGGAGTTTCAGTGATCATGAGAACGGTGAGGAATCAGCCCAGAACTACACGGGAGGATCTTATTAATGATCTCAAGGCAGCTGGGACCATAGTCACCAAGAAAACAATTGGTAACACACTACGCCACGAAGGACTGAAATCCTGCAGCGCCTGCAAGGTCCCCCTGCTCAACAAAGCAAATGTACAGGCCTGTCTGAAGCTTGCCAATGAACATCTGAATGATTTTTGGCATCAACTCAACTATCCGTGTTTGGAGGAGTAGGAATGCTGCTTATAACCCCAAGAACACCATCCCCACCGTCAAACATGGAGGTGGAAACATTATGCTTTGGGGTGTTTTTCTGCTAAGGTGACAGGACAACTGCACTGCATCAAACGGCCGATGGACGGGGCCATGTACCGTCAAAATTTGGGTGAGAACCTCCTTCTATCAGCCAGGGCATTGAAAATGGGTCGTGGATGGGTATTCCAGTATGACAATGACCCAAAACACAAATCCAAGGCAACAAAGGAGTGGCTCAAGACGAAGCACATTAAGATCTTGGAGTGGCCTAGCCAGTCTCCAAACCTTAATCCCATAGAAAATCTGTGGATGGAGCTGAAGGTTCGAGTTGCCAAACATCAGCCTCGAAACCTTAATGACTTGGAGAGGATCTACAAAGAGGAGTGGGACAAAATCCCTCCTGAGATGTGTGCAAACCTGGTGGCCAACTACAAGAAACGTCTGACCTCTGTGATTGCCAACAAGGGTTTTGCCACCAAGTACGATGAAAAGGTCAAATACTTATTTCCCTCATTGACCTGCAAATTAATTTATAACTTTTTTGTGTTTTTCTTTTTTTTCTTTTTTTATTCCTTCTCCTCACTGTTAAAATACACCTACCATTACAATTAAAGACTGATCATTTCTTTGTCAGTGGACAAATGTTCAAAATCAGCAGGGGATCAAATGCTCCCCCCCCCATTGTGCATATATATATATATATATATATATATATATATATATATTGAATATTGTAAATGTTATATTATCTAAAAATGTATTGGTTTAATCCATTCTGTTTGGAGACTTCTATCTAGAATGATAGAGAGAAGGTAGGGTAGGTTAGCGATGAAGAATGGGTGCTGAGAGTGGCGATGCCAATGGGATTAATGCACCAGACTAGTGGTGTATCAAAGTGGCTAGAGGTGGAAGTGGCTGTCGTGTTCTGATGCAAGGAGTTGATCCACAACCTCAGGTTCCTTCACAGCTGAATGTAAATTTTAACTGCTTAGGAAACCTGAGGCAATGTCGTGACCCCAATGTGAAATCCGGATGAGAAACCTGTCAATAAAAAAATCAGTGAGGGACAGTGATTGGTATTCGGGATAAAGGTGCAATACTGACTATGCATAGTCACTTGGGGTGCATCTGTGGACACAAGGTTTTGGCATGAGCCTTTCGGCATTGGGAGCAAAAATGGAAGAGCATGCAAGAGAATTAAAATTATTTCAAATGGGTGTGGGACTCAGAAAATGCACCGTGCAACCCAAGTGATCCTTCTGGGGTTGAATAGGTTGAGATGGGTTGAGGCTGAGGAGAAGAGGAATGTGAGAGGGCCAGGGGAGAGCAGTGGAAGGAGAGGAACAGAAGCCGGTGGCATGAAGGGGAGATGAAAAGTGTTGGTGCACCAGTGCTTTCACTCTGGCAAAATGCTGGCAAAACAGCTTATGATCCAAGACGGAGCAGTCAATAGTATATGCTGTTTTTGCTGTAAATGACTGATGATAATTGTAGTAGTTTAGTCCACAATATTTATGGGACAGATCCACCAAATACAAGTGGTCATCCAATTCTTGAAGACGAGCCAGGAATGCGGAAGACACAATATCCCTGTAAAAGATTAATGCTAAAACAAATTCAGTCACTGGCAATTTTCCATTCAGGTGCGGCTTCTTTGATTTAATGACCACTGACACGTCTCCTTGTTGTAGGATGGTATGAGCAGGGACACCAGGTTGACATCCTTCTCTTATCTCTCCTATTGTGGGCTGGAAATAAATGAGCTGGAAGAAGAGTTGGTGGAGCAGTTGATTACTTACCTTGGATAGTAGGCCTGGCTTCTGTGATAGGCTTACATAGTGTCAGGAACTTTTGGGTTCTCCAGATGTGTTATGCAGCCTTCTAGGGTAGTGACTGAGACTGTGACATGAGACAATTAATTTTGGTTAATCCATTGTTAGCCATCTGCAGGTGTGATTTCGATGCTGTACTAGGATCCGATAAAGGTCAGTAGCATGAAAGGGGATGCCCCTATCGCTCAATTCCTGAGCTTCCAGCCCTACACAGGCTACTGGCTGGGGAAGATTGACTCTGAGTGATGACGCTTTACGTGTCGTAAAGAGCTTGATCAGCCATGGTGAAAGAACAATTGACCTAAGAAAACAGTTATTGAGTTAGACATAGGACATAAACATAATAGTAGATAATGGACTTGCATTGAGCCTACCATTACTCGGGAGCAACAGTAGTAGGGAGAGATGGATGTTGACATCAGATTGTTGGCAACAATGAGACAATTATGTCAACTGTCTAGTGGGGTTCATTGACTGTCGATTGGGCATGTGTACTGGTATGAGTTGGTAGTGACTGTTGGTAAGATGAGAGGTAAGAGTGTGAGGTCAATGCTATAGCTAATACATAAGTTTGCTCGTTGTTGGATTAAGGGTGTATGGAGCTTGGACCTGTGGGATAGCATGGGGCATACCATAATTGTATGAAGCAAATTAGGAAATTAATTTTAGCTACTGCAGGATTTCATTGAAAACATAATATGAACGTTACAGGTGGGCAATGAATGGTGATTAATATCTGTGCATATGGAGTGTGTGATATGACTGACATTTGGAGCAATGGTGAAACGTGACAGTAAGCCATATGCTTGGACTTATGAGGATGACTTGACATCTAGTAGTGAGTTGCGCTAATATAATCTCCCAAAGGTGGAAAGAAATTCAATAGAAAACTGCAATGTGGGAAGATGGTGCATGAGAATGCAAGCAATATGTGTGGAAGCTTTATTGATAAATAATAGTTTAAGTGCTACCTACCTGGGCACTGGTTTTAGCCAGAAGGATGAGCAATGTTGTGAGCACTCCATTGCTTACCTCAGTCGGAAGCTTCTGCCCAGGGAGGTAGCCTATGCGCCAGTGGAGAAGGAGTGCTTAGTGGTGGTTTGGGCTTTCAATAAGCTGCAGCATTATCTATACAGAATGGAATTTACTGTGATCATTGACCACAAACCCTTGTTTTGGTTGTCTCAGGTGGCTGGGATAATGAACACTGAGATAATTGACACTAGCTCTGTAGCTACCTGACCAAGCTATTCTAATGGCCTTAATAGTTTTAAGAGGGCTATGTCACTTGTGGAGTTATGTTGATTTAAGTTAATTGGCCCATAACCCTGATTGTATGCCTGGAACTCCTAAGATCCCTTTCCACCAGGTCATTTGGCTAATATGCCTTTATGCTAATACAAATATTCGGTGATTACTACCACTTTAAGGGCAACCAGTAGGAACTTCCACTTGCCAACTACAATACCCAGTTCACTCCCAGTCCCAGGTCCTGGCTATGGTCCTGGACAGATACGAACTCTCTGTACGTGATAGATTAGGCTCCTTAGACTTCTATGGGAGATTCACATACTTGATTACGCTATCAAGTATAATTAACAAGGCTGTCAAAGCAGCAATTAAAATACTTATTTCAACAGACAAAGGTCAAGTGGCGTCATGTGCTCTTCAAGTGGGAACAGTTTCATCCTTTGTCCTGGGATTAACCACACAATAAGAAGGAACTTGACCTTTTTTTTTTGTGTCCCCCCATGCAATCTAATAGGGAGCCTGCATTTCCAAAATTGTTATGGAAGTCCTGGTCAGCCATGAAAAGTGAATACACCCAGGGGCCTCCTTAACTTTCCGTAGCCGACTCCCCTTCGACTCAATAAAGGTATCTCTATCCAAGGGGGGTTGGCTAGTGAGTGGGTAGTCATGACCACATAGTCTATTAAACTCACTGGGCCTTACCACTTTTCCCTCTCCGTTCAGGAGGTATTCTGAGGCTGCTAACCAGCCCCACCACCCTCCATTGCATCCCTGATTAGTGGAGAAAATGTTCCTAATAATCTTACACTTACACCCCCAGACATATGGTACACCACACGCGTTAGACCCAGACCCGTCATCCAGGCACCGTCTCCAGCAGTTACACTACCTAATCAACCCATGTTGTGCCCAGATCCTACCAAAAGTAGCTGAAGTCTTAGAACTCTTTGCACCTAGGTGGGGAAGGAGACAGGCTGGTACCAGGTCCTTGGAGACAGACCTGGCCCATGTGGGGAAAATCAAAGGGAGCAAAAAGTTTCAAATGTGTTTTTCCCAATGGAAGTGGCCCATTGGGGAAACCTCTGTATAATAATGTGTACAGGAAAATAAATAATAAATACATTTTATTAATATTATGCTCTGGTAGGTTTCATTTAGAGCAAAGGTGTTTATAATTTTTACATCATAAATTAATTTCTGTAACTTATCCTGGTACCCGGTAACTTTTCCTGAAACCCTGCAACTTGGCCCTGAAACTGTAACTTGCGAAAGCGGCAACTTGTCTTAGCCTTCGGTTAAAGGGCCACTTAATTTAGCACAGTTTGGACCACATCATAGAAAATATCTCTTAAAAACATGTTGAATTACTTTTTGAAATGTTTAAATATGTTTTTTTTTTCACAGAGAAATGTATAAATGAAATGTCTGTTTATAGTGGAGACTCTGACATGAGTGTTAACCCTTCACAAATTCATCTGTGCAATGAAATGACTGCTTGAAACTACTGAAAACTTACAGTTAAGGATTAACTTGCCCTGTTGCATTCCTGAATTGCAGTGAAAAACTATAACTCTTGTCTTCACACAGAGCTCCACCGGCCATTGCTGTTAATCATAGAACAGTCAGGAGTCTGTTTGTAAACAGACCTAGTACCATCCTTTTTTAGCTGTTATTATTGTAATTAGAAAAAAGCAATAGATAATTTTAACATAGAATATTGTGTATTTTCTAATCATGAAGAGCACTTATATTGAGGTAAATGGCCCTTTATCCTGTGTCTGTGGATAAGGAATCTATACAATCGATGGGTAGGATTGGTCTTCTTTGACTTTTTATGGCCAACAAAGAGAAGGTTGGGATACTTATCTATAGGTAATCAAGGCATCCCATAGTGAGTACTTTGTTAAAACAAAAAAAAATATATTGTGATCCAAAACCATAGTTGGAGTGGGGTTCTACATATTGAGCTAATATACTGTGATGAGGAAAAAAACGATACTCACACACTCTTTGTACTCCGACACCAGTCATAATAACTAAAAAAGCAGAGTCCTTCGGTAATGTTCTCATTATTAGAGTTTATTTTGAAAAAACGTGGATCAGTAGCAAAATACCCAAGAATTGCTTCCTCTGACTCACTTACTAACTGAAAAATAGAGAAACACACAGCTTTATACTGTTTACATAAAGACAATGGAATAATCCTCCCGCCCCCCTAGAAGAATGGGACATCCAATCCACACCCCATTGTTTAGACCTATGAAAGATTATTTATACAAGGTAGTCCAATAGAATAAGATTACATGCATTATACAAGTGTTACATCACCCTAGTTGCGCATAGCACATTGTCAGATATGGCATCCTGATCATCCTTGAGCTATGCCCTTGCATATGATTGAAAAACATAATTTTTTATGCCACAAAGTTGTTGCTGTCAGCTGAAACTACTAAATTATTGGTCAAGCAGAATTAACTATTTCACACCTAATGGAAAAATAACTGTATCAAGGCTAAAATTCACAAGTGTCACAAAAGTGATGAATGATATATATATATATATATATATATATATATATACTGTATATATATATATATATATATATATATATATATATATATATATATATATATATACTAAATAATATAAGGATATTTGTATTTTCCACAATAACTGTTATAGAGCAGTAAACATAGGGTCATGATGAATGTATATTTCCAAGAGAAGAATATATATAACCTTAGACTAAAAAGATCAATAAGATACTGGAACACTTCAAATAAAATTACATAATGGAATTATCATTCAGATCCATGGTTAGTATGTTATTCTACATGCTAAGCAACTCAGTGGTTATAACGTCCAAGACCATCAGAAGTGTATGTTACCAGAATATCTGCCTTGGATTCATAAAATGAGTAGTGAGCATGGCACTTTATGTCCCCATCTATGGTTCCTAAGGCAATAGGGTAAAAGATAAGTCTTTTTAAAGAAAAACTGAGTAGTTTATATTTTCATTTAGGCCCTTTGGAATGATGGTATCTAACAAGAAAGTCTATTTTTGTCTTTAAATAATTCATTCTCCATATTAACTTTCCTGATAGACCAGTACAATCTTCTGTAATATCCAGCATATAGTGTCCAATTTAGAATTATGATAAATCAGATAGTGTCTTGCCAGAGTAGTTAGGGTTTTACCATTTTCTTTACTATGTTTGATGTTACCAAGGTGTTCCCCTAATCAATGTCTGATATCACGGCTCATCATGCCTACATACCTTATTCCCACAAGGACAGTATATCACACCACTGTTACTGCCATTAATATATGTTTAATAATGTGTGTATTTCCTGTTCTGTCTTATTTGTTGTCTGTTGGCCATATACTGGCAGAACTTGCAGTGTACTCATTTGTGTGCGACTGGTGGTAATGTGTTATGCTTGGGATTATGTCCTGAGAAGTGACTTCTAATTGATTTTATCTCCAATGCTCTGACATATGTTCATCTATTCTGAGGACATGAGCATATTTATTCAGAATGTTATCAATTTTATTGTTGATTGAAAGTGCTTATGGACATTTCCAGCCTTATTAAATTACTATTCAGTACATTTAATAGGGCTCTATTTAAGCACACAGCATGTTTTTAGTTAGCGAAGACTTTGCTTTTGGAAAGAAGTTCACTAAATAAATACTTCTGAAAAAAAAATGCTGTGTGCTTAAATAGAGCCCTTTTAAATTTACTGAATCGCAATTTAATAAGGCTGTTCATTTTTAGGGCTTGATTGTTTCTTGGGGGTTAGTAGTTTATTTCTTGGAGCATGTAGGGCCCCATGGCATGCTAGTTTATAGAACTGTTGCTATATCCGCTAACCCTATGCAGGTCCGGATCTACCTTTTTGGAGCCCCTGGGCAGTAAAGTTAAGGCACCCATGCAAGTGTGCTCACAAAGTGTACTTGTAAAAACATATACGGTATATTATATATATATATATATAAATATATATATATATATATATATATTTATTTAATTAATATATATATATATATATATATATACAATATGTATATATATATATATATATATATATATATATATTTTATAGATAGATAGATAGATAGATATAGATATACTATATATATATATATATATATATATATATATATATATATATATATATATTGTGACAAATTCACTGTCACTCTCAGGGTCTGTGTCCTAATATCCAGCACCAAAATGGAGAAAGCAGGAGCCCTTTAAATGTTTTGCAGATTTGTGCTGTTTATTTGTCAGCATACAACAAAAAATAAAACAAAGAGAAAATAAATCCTAGCCTTTCCTTGAAGCCCTGCATATCTAAACTGTAGTTCCCTTACTATCTTACATAGAAGTGCAAACATACAGTCCAAACATAGGTAGCAGAGGTGTCTTTCCCTCTCCCCTCTCTCTTAGGCTCTGTATCTCCGGCCTCTCTTTCCAAAGCAGATCCCTCCCTCGGTCATCACCTTCAGGGACTTTCTATTTCTCTTTTCTGCATGCTCGCTCTTCGTAGCTTCTGGCTTTGGTCCATTAGTTTTCATTGTGGCCTCTGACGTCGGCCCTGCACACTTCAACACTCCAGCACTGTCAAACAGCTCTCCACCTGGAGACAGCAGCCGCTCTTGATTGCAGCCACCGCCAAGCTTTTTAAGGATCTTCTTAACCATCTCACTCCTGGGGAGAAGTCTTGAAGGGATCTCTACTGCCCTCTGGTGACACACCATCACAATATATATATATGTGCGTGTGTAATACAGGATTTAACATTTAAGTCTCTGTGACAAGGCAAGTCATTAGCAGTGGGATACAGTGGTAATATAAGACTATTTAATCACAAAATCAGGGAAGGGGTGTTCAGAGAAATGGATGTATGTAACAGTATCATAACTACAAATCATTTTTTTAACTCATTCATATCCACAGAGAAAATAATCTCCCACTCCTATCAACCAAAATATATATTTGCTTAGGTGGGGCATATGAGGCATATTGTCGAATACAAAGTAATTGTGCTCTAGGATAAATTAGAAAGTTTTCTTTTTTTTTTTTCGAACCATGGACTCCGTGCCTAGAAAATGTTTAATAGCTGAGCAGTCTACTTTATGATCAGTGGATGTTTACAGTGATTCCACATCACATGTAATCAAAAGAGTCGTGGACTTAACAGAGATCCCTCCCACTTTAATGAGTATGACCATTGTATCCCTGGTGTAAGATCGTAAACTTGTTACAAATGGTCTCAGAGGCACATAAAGGTGTTGGCTAGCGTTTTCACACTGGCTGCCCTGGCCAGATATAATCGGTCTACCTGACTGGTGTAAAATGGAGTTATCTTAAAGGCCACTGTAGTTCAAGAAAAATGATACTAATTTGTCAAGTATGTACCAAACCAACAACATCAGCAACTGTGTAAGCCATGAGCATAAAAGTGTTTTGGGAACGTCTAAAAACAATTTAAACTGATTAAAGCAATTAATTTTGTCTTTGCTGCATCACATCCTGAGAGATGGATCACGAAGGTGTGTCTTTGTAGGAAGGAGAGGAGAAAACAGGGAGAAGTCTTTCTTAGATAATAGGGATTGAAATTGATACCACCACATTCCCCTCACAGGCACAAAAGAAGGAATTTGCATCAGTAGCATGTTTTCTAATTAAAATCTACCCTTGTTATGTTTCCTGTTAAATTAAGGGTGTATAAAAGCACAAATAAATGTGGGACAGTCAATTTTGCAAGTCCTGAATGCTCATTGTTAGAACCTTGATCTGATGGATCAATGAGGAATCAAGTGACAGAGATCTACTGCTGCCTCTATTTCTATTCCTTGAGTAGAAGCATTGAAAGGTCTTAAAAACTGTAACTGGTGAACAAAGACAAGGTGAGAAGAAGACAGTGGGGACAGTAAACAAGCCAAAAAGATCAAAAGGCAGAGAGAATGAGTCAGCCAAGCCAAAAATCATACACAGGGGATTAGCATAAGGAAGCACCAAAACAATGCCAAGTATCTGCATACAATTTTTATTATAATTATCGTTTATTTGTAACGCGCCAACATATTCCGTAGCGCTATACATAAGTTAAGTTACAGGCAATGACAAGTTAAAGATTCATACATTGCAAAGAGCGGATGGCCCTGTCTTTGAGCTTGGAATCCAGTGTCCATAGCGCTTTCCCTAAAGCACCTTGCAGGATTGAAACTCGCAGACTTACAATCTAAAGGTTAAAGTTTGTATGTGGTACAGTAGGGAGAGAGTAGTGCTGAGCAGTGCTGAGCATGTTAGGGAGGAAGGTTATAGGCTTCTTTAAAGAGGTGCGTTTTTATTGATGTTTTGAAGGATTTAAGACAGGAGGATAGTACCTGAAACCCATGAAGGTTTAGCAGCAGATTTTAGCGATTAGTGTCTCTGATTAACAATCCAGTATTCAGGGGAATATTCAGACCAGTGTTAAGGATAGTATGTGCAGATCCGTGTGGTATACTCTAATGTACTGCAATGAAAGCACACTGTCTCAGGTTCGAATCAGCCATGACAATTGGTGACAAAAGGAAACAAAAGGTAGAGTTTGTTTAATAGACTTATAGGTAGGCAGTTCATAAGGAAGAAAGTGACTGAAAATTAAGAAGCTATTGTCCATGCCAATCTGGAGACATAGAGTATCATGTGCACTTCAGTGGCTCATTGTACAGATGTGCTCAAATATTCACCTTGGTGTAGTGCAAAGCAATTTATGGAAACAAGGTTCAAAACAACTACTGTAAGTTAATTTAAGTGCATATGGAAAGGAGGATGCTCCTACTTATCTACAAGTGTATTCGCTAAGGGAGTTGTTTGAACCTGATCTTTCAGGACCAAGCATATTAGTTTAACGTGCTTGGGAATGCCTGCTGATCCTTCCACAATGCTTCAGTGGGGGGGGGGGGGGGGATCAGCACATATGGGGGTGTAGGGGGAAGATGAGTAAATACCATCTAATTAAAAAATGTTTTTTATTTCTTTTAATTTTCTAACTTTTTTTAACAACCCTTGCTTCCTCAAATCCACCTCATCAGCCCTTAGATACACCACCCCAACTCATTAACATCCCTCCAGCTCATCAGAAGCCATGCCCCCCCCCCCACCCCGCCTTCGCAGTCCACTCTAATCTTACACCTCTTCTGGGGTAATTTTGATGGGTTAAGCTCTCCCTGTATGTACAACGTACGGAAATCAATGAGTTCTGAGGTAGTCTAGTATCGAGGGTCCACTGTATACATACTGATTTTCTCAGGTAGTCTAGTGCAGAGGTTGTACTGTATATATATATATACGTATTTGACTATATATGTACTAGACTACCTCAGAACTCATCGATTTCAGTACTCAATGTGTCAGAATGAGAAAAAATGACTTGGAACTTGACACCTCCTCTTTTCTTGTGTTCTCTCTTTCCCGCATCCTGTCTCACCAGGAAGTTAAGCAAGTACTGTGGTGTATTGTGACATGAATACAGTTTTTGCAATAGAATATGAAACTATTTTGAAAATATTTGTTCTAATGAGGATATTACTTGTTGAATTTCAGTTTTCAAGTTTCCTTCCGGCTTTACTAGACAGACTAAAATGTGAATAAAATGGTAAAAATATATTAAACACAGAACTGTCACAAAATATGCGGACAAATAAATCTGCAACTTTATAACAATTTCATCATTCTATTTTGACTTGGGGTATTTACAGGTTTGACCTGCCTGAGTTTTAGCAAGTTTTATAGTTACAGCCAGTAACTTCTACAGTTCCTGTTTTCCTGTGGTATCATTGGTGCTCCCTGGTGGTCGTTGTCCTGATACTGTTTCATATCTTGCTAGCAGGGATTTAACAGACCTCACAATTCTACTGGGTAGGATTGATCTAGGATCTTTTCAAGCCCAATCTAGCAGTACATCGTGACAGAGGGCATAATCCTGCTGGAAAACTTGAGGATAAGAAGGGAACAGTTTTTGTACCTGGTCCTATATACTGGCCTCATATTCTTTGACAATGATACGATCATGCAGGCCAATCATCAGACCTAATATCTTCCACGAGATGGCTGCCCAAACCATTGTTGTTCATTTAGTCATTCAGTCGCGTCAGATTATCCACGACACTATGGACCACAGCACGCCAGGTACATCTTGTTGTGTTTATCAATAAGGTGTGATACTTGAGTGGGTTGTCAGTTCCTGGGCCGTGATTTGTCTGACCACTCTATTATGATCTGCCCATCTTACATGGTTTAGCTCACAGCTTCATTGAAGTACACAAGCGACTTCATTACAACAAGGTAGCGATCCAGATGGAGCCCAAACCATTACTGATACCCAAAGATCTTTAACAACTGACAACAAACATCATGGGTTGATTGCATCCTTTGGCTTTCACCAATCATAAACTCTTCCAGATGTATGTAGAAAATAGGTTGAAAGATCACTCCATATTACTTTTTTCATCATTTGGGGATCTAGTTTTTGTGCTCCTTACACCAGATCATGCATCTTTGTGTGACTGACCTTGACACAAGAAGTTTCTGAATGGCAATCCTGCAATAAATTACAGATTTGTGTAGCTCACAACATACGGTTTTTATTAAGACTATCACAGAATTGAGTCAGCACCTCTGTGACACAATTGTTTTTACGCTGTCCTTGGTTTTTACCTACTACACTGAATAATTGTGCAGTTTTGTAACCAATGCACCTGCAAACCTGGCACTGATTATTTGGCCACTAATTGCCAGACCTCTTTTATAGCTGACTCATACAGCTAATTGGCAATCAACTTAACATGACTCATCCTTTGCAGCTGCATCTGTAATTGTATTTTTCTTCTTTTTTAAAATATATTTTAATATATATATATATATATATATATATATATATATATATATATATATATATATATATATACACACACATATGCAGAGTAAAAATATACTCATAATGCTAGTTCCATAATACAAGGCGGCCTAGTGCTCCCTGACAATGTTAACCTAGCAAGGGTTAAATCACTATCCCTCCTTCACTATCCTTTCTATCCCTCTTTTCTTTTTCCTCCTTACTTTTTAATAACATAGGGCGCTTATTTATGTACTATAACATAATCAAAAACATACACTGGCAGTGACTGGCTCAGTGAGGGTCTCCTTTGAATAGACAGCACCTGGTGTCTTGTTCTTGCAGCACCACTTATCGCTCCACCTTTCTATGTAGAGAAGCAGATCTGTAATTGTCACACTTCCTATATATTGTCTTGTCCAGAGCCCTCACTATATATACTTCACTGCTACTACTATATAAATATAGTAATATACTGTGCTTCAAATGCAAATCGTATCAGGGAATCAGGGAGAAAAATACTAGAGGGCAAATTCATGAATAAAACTGATGAGTGAGATATTGAAACCAATAAATAAAACTATAGCCCTTATCAGTAGGAATTTTCAGTAATACAACCAAATTCATTTATGATTAAAAATCGGACTCTATGCATAAGAAGTTATTCCTGTTTAATATCTAAGAGGACATTATATTCATCTCTGACCTTACTCTTTAGTATATTAACCTCATCATGAAATATCTTTGCATGTTCATAGTTTAGAATATTTTTCCCTTAATCTGGGATATAATAGGAAAAAAAGTAATATGAAATAATATAATATGGAATATCTGAAGGGCTTACTTAGTCATGCAAGGGAAGGAGGTTATTAATACAGACCCAAGGGAACTGTTTGCAAGAGAGGGATGTGCAGTGATGAATATCCTTTTTAAAGGTCATAGATAAATGTGTAGGACCTAATACAGTGAGATTTTGTAATTAACAGAAATTGTAGTTTTTTTGTTTTATTTAAAGCTCTTTTTTTTATGCCTGAAAAATCATAGTAACACTAAAACATGTAAAAGCATTCTATTTACTGATTAAAAGACTGGATGTCTGTCTATACCAGGAGGAATAGAATGTACTTTTGCTTATATGGCTACTTTATATAAAGTATACTTTTGGAAATAGTCAAAATTGTTTTAAAATGTAAATAAAATATACAGTATTAAACATTTTTATGCAATTAAACTGTAAAAGAAGCTACCATTTTCCATTCTGATGATATACAGATTTATCTGTACAATAGGAATGCTGCAGCTAAATTTGTACTACCGTAGTTATTGGCGTATACCCGGTATATGCTAATGACGTGGCGCGCATGTGACATCACATGCGCGCCGGGTCAAGGAGCGGAGCGGAGGCCGGAGCAGAAGCAGGTAAGTGAGGGGGAGGTATTTAGGGGGGTTTAGGTTGAGGAGGGGGGTTTAGGTTGAGGAGGGGGGTGTTAGAATGAGGAGGCGGGGTTAGAATGAGGAGGGAGGTTGAGGATGAGGAGGTGGGAGGGAATATCGGCGTATAACACGCACCTATCCTTTGCCCCCTATTTTCAGGGGGGAAAAAGGGCGTGTTATACGCCAATAAATACAGTACTTTCCAAAGAACTAATGGAAATTTCATTATTTTACAAGGACAAAAAATTTACAAGATGAAAAAATAGCAGAAAGAATCAGTTCAGAAAAATTGGAACCACACAATAAAGAATAATTGCAAAAAAATTGTCTATGCTAATAACCCATTTCCGAAACACTGCAGGAGAATGGCTACGAGTGACTGGGGCCAAATATCATGACAAACTTTTCTACAGATTTTTGCATTGCTGAAATATTACAAGTTAATCCGTCTTTTACACCAAAACCCTATTCTAGTAAGACTTTACGGATCACTCGCAAAACAGGGCATTGCCATAATTTTAAAAAGCTGAAGGAAATATTATGTGTTAGAAAGATCACTCATTAATGTTTTTAAAACCATTGTGGAGTGCTACAGCACCACTTAAAGGGACAGAAAACCACTCAAAACTATAGAAATGAATGAATAACATTGTAATAGGTACATATGTAATATTAAAAACCATACATTTCCACGTGTGACCCATCAGACAAATGGGAACCGAAAATGTTGTGCTCATAGCTGAGTAAATCTGATAAATAGACAAAACATGAAAAAATAGCCTCAGAAATCATATAACACCATTACAAACAATATGTTATAGTTACAGTCACAGAAACACAAATGTTCATCACATATATATTTGAACACTGACTACTGGAAATATTGCATCTCCACAAAACATAAAACATAGACCACAGTACACAAGAGGTTAATACAAATACCAATCAGCAACCACACATGGACCACATCAATGGACACACTGCATACAATACTCACGAACAGCAATGATCATGACCAAAGAACTATATTGGTAGAGATCATCTACGGCACATCCATGGGAAGGTATAGCATCTACACATTAACCTGGGGTGTCATACACTTTTTTCCACAAGGCTAAACAAAAAGGCATAACCTAAAAGGGTCAATAGCCCGGGGGGGGGGGGGGGTCAATAACAACTTGGACCTCCCCAAAGACATAATTGCAAGATTTGTGAAACAAAAGGACAGAGACATGATACTAAACAGCCACTAGAAAAAACATGGATCGCTCCCCAATGACTCTTGAGAAAAGAAGGGCAATGAAACCAATACTTGCAGCTCTAACCAAACACAAAATTACATTGCATTCATCTTTCAATATAAATTAGACACATACAAAACTCACTCACTTGAGGACAGCCAAACACTGCTCACCATTAATACAGAGAGAACACCAAGAGTCATCACAAACCTTACAGCTTGAACAAAGACCAATACGCTCATGGACAGACACTCCAAAACACAAAAGACCAAAACAACTAATGGACAATAGAGCAGAATTACTAAACAGACATGAAGAAAGACAATGTGAAATAGAGACCTGAAAGGGAAACATAGATCTGCTACCCCTTAAATATCCTATCCAGCCTGGTTAAAAAACTCAAATGAAGAGCAAATCAAAGACTATAATAGTCTTATTACTCTCACCAATTTCACTAACCTTAGGAGAAAAATTTTAGTCAAAATGTATTTGTACTACCAATAGTAATGTTATAATACCTCAACTACTTTTTTATTTATTTTCATTCCTGGTTATAACCAGAGATAAATTATTTAATATTCTCATTTCAGGGATTAAAGATGGAGATAGAATCAGACTCCCTACCCCAAAAGAAAGGAACACTAATGTTAGTGTTAAGAGAACAATTAATGTAATGATGATAATCAAATTGACACAAGTTAAAATGTTAATTTTATCTTTTTACTTCCCCTATGCCCTACACTTGAGCCACTTTACTCCAGAAGGTAACCTGGATCCCGCTTCCGCGAATTCCACTTCAAAAAAAGAGGGAAAATCAAAGCAAAAAAACTAGACACAACCTACTCCCAGGTAATTATCAATCTGCTTCAAGCCACACTGATACACAACCGCAATGGCAGATATAACATATCATTTTGTAACTCATAATGTACGGTGGTTTACCTCCCAGTTTAAAAGAAGGAAAGCTTTTTAATTTTACAAAAAATATAAACCTTCAGTAATATTCTTACAAGAGACCCATTTTGCTAAAAACAATGTCCCCTCTTATCTCCACAGAGATTACCCAACATTCTGCACCATTAATCAGGAAACCAAAAAAACAGGGGCTGCTATTGTAGTACACAAAGCCTTCCCATTCAAATTTGAGGGCAAGAAAATAGACAAGGAAGGGAATTATCTAATCATAACAGGGACAAAACTGAACAAAATGATATATCTAGTAAACATATACGACCTTACGACCTCTCCGCACAACTACTTAATGAAACTGCTTAACATGCTACATTCCTTAGACACAGGTAAAATAATAATAATGGGGGGGGGGGGGGGGTGACATACACTTAGCTCTCGACCATGGATTGGATAGATCCACAAACAACTTAAGCAACAGATATTCCCCCAAAATTCTAAAAAGAAATGACCTACTGGAGAAAAATAGTTTAGTGAATGCCTGGAAAGGACATCACCCCACGGAAAGAGAATATAAATATTTTTCACCCAATCACAACTAATACTCCAGAATAGATGCCATACTACTTGATTCAGGGCTGTTTGACTGCTCACATGTTGCCCTGCCCGTGGTCTGATCATGCAGCAGTGCTCATAAACATAGATCTAGGTCTGAACCTTAAATATCAATATACTGTATCTGGAGATTAAATAATTCATTAATTACAAATCCTGAATTTTAAACGCAAATAGAAGCAGATGTAGATTTATACTTCACATGTAATGACCAACCAGAAACAAAAATAGGGACTCACAAAGCGCAAATAAGAGGGACTCAGCTGAAAATAGCATCTACATATAAAACAAATAATCTCCTCAAAGAGGCTAAACTCTTAAAATAATTATACAAAACAACTAAGTCAGAGGTGCTCATCAGAGAACGAACTAACCTTAACAGGTAAGTTCTATGGACATGATAACCCACTCTGAGAGCAACTTCTTTTAGCTCACTTGTACCCTTCACAGGGAGAAATATCCAGTAGTATATCAGTCTGGTCCCACTCAAAATAGTGACCCAGACCCAAAATACCAGGCAATTTTAACCTGAACAGAAGAATCAGCAAACTCCAGACACATTTTGTCCTTTATGGGCCTCATCAGTGAGGTGCAGCTGAACTCCCTAAGGCACAGTGAGCAAGGGGTCGATGTCTGGAGTCCCCTATCATCTTTAAGGAGACTAAACCCATAAAGACTGAAACGCTTCTGGGGTTTGCTGTTTCTCCTGAGTTGTTTTGTCTTAAAAGAATTACACATACTAGAGAGAATAAAATCAAAATAGCTTCTCAAACTTGCTTAGGCAAAAAAAATTAAAAATCAGGCTAAAGATTGATAACATAATGTGAGCAAAAACAGAGACAGACATCAGAAAAACACAGCATACATTTTTCCTACATGCAAATATTGTAAATTATCAACTATGCTAGCTAGGAAACTGAGGTCCAAGCAAAATCAAAATCAAATTTACCAGATCAGAACCCTGGGAGGCCAAACAAAGATAAAAGAAACGTTTCTTAATTATTATCAAAAAATATATTCATCCCAATCAAAATCTAGTAACTTCACAATAAAATAATTTTTAAACAAATACAATATTCCATCCTTCTCAAATCAAGACCTGGAAAATCTAGTTGCTAAAACAACTGTCGAAGAAATTTTGAGAAACCATAAAATCTTTAAAACTAGGCAAATCCCCTGGGCCAGATGGCTTCTCCAACATTTTTTATAAAACCAACGCCAATAACCATGCTCCATACCTAAATAGATTATATCATAAAATCCTACGAGGGCAACAAATGCCACCCGAATTCAACCAGGCTGACATGGTGTTCTTTCTAAACCTGGATGAGACCCATTGGAAGACAAAAACTTCCGTCCAATCTCATTGCTTAAAATACTAGCAAAGTTGATGGCAACTAGATTCTCCAGTTTCTTACCTAAACTTGACCAGGTAGAATTTGTGCCGTTCAGACAGGCAGGGGACAATTTTAGGTGAATTCTCAACATATATCATATAGCCAAATCTAAGAATATCCCCTTATGCACAATAACCTGAGACTTAGAAAAGACCTTTGATTCACCGGAATGGTCATACATACACAAGGTCCTGGCCAAGATGGGCATTAAGGGTGACTTTATTAAT
Source organism: Discoglossus pictus (assembly GCA_027410445.1). Lineage (NCBI taxonomy): Eukaryota > Metazoa > Chordata > Amphibia > Anura > Alytidae > Discoglossus > Discoglossus pictus. The sequence continues at coordinate 248,553,642 of CM050167.1, forward strand.
CTACTTAAAACGTATTATAGAAATCCAATAGCGCACCTAAAACTACAAGGCTCAAATAGAGACCATCTCCATAGAAAGAAGGACTAGACAGGGGTGTCCTCTCTCCCCACTTTTATTCGCTTTAGCGATTGAGCCCCTAGCCCAAGCTATTAGGTCCACACCATGAGTAAAGGGAGTCATGGTTGGACTGCAACAATGTAAGCGCTTCATGTTCGCTGATGATATCTTGTGCACATTGGTAGATCCAGTAAACTCCATACCATTATTATGGACAGGGCGTATAAATGTCATTAAGATGAATATAACACCAAGAATATTATATCTATTCAGATCCTTACCTATACCAATTATTCCCAAAGAGTTAGAGAATTTTCAAAAATATATAACTATATTTATATCGAATAATAAAAGAGCAAAGACAGCCCATACACACATATTCAGAAATAAAAAAACAGGAGGGCTGTCGTGCCCTGACCTAAAATTATAACATAATGCGGCCCAGACCGCATTCATACTCCAAGCACACTCCAGAGAACAACAACCAGACTAAGTATTTCTGGAAAATTACCAAATGAAACCCCAAACATGGGAATCCGTTATATGGAATCCATCAATCCCTCCACATATACTGAAACATAACAACCCCATGATAAAGCTTTCGATAACTAACTGGAAAAGGGCTAACGCAAAAAATCAATTAGCAGCCAGATTAACAGAACAACCCTGTACACTTACATCTCAACCTATTTGGGACAGCTTGAGAGAGGATTCTAAACATTGGTGGACAACAGCTAAAATTGACAAATTATTGTAAAATAAAACATTTAATGATCACAATAATAAAAAAATGGGGTAAACTGCATGTAACGGAACCCATCACTGTTTTACGCTGTTTTATGGTTATTTAATTCTTGGTTAAAATATGATCACATTGCTATACTGTATGTATGTGGTCTCAGCGCCATTCAGTAATAATGTGTGCTCAGACCTAAGCTATCTGCAGATATGTTCTGGGTTATAAAATGTTGTTATTATATCTGTAAAAATATTGTATTGTGTGGTATGCAGTCACATATCTTTGGTCTCATACACTTGGTCAGGAGTTGCCATCTGCCACTTAATAGTATTTGCTAAACCACACAAGAGATAGCAGAACAAAAGGGTTTTAGCAGACGAGATGGCACCATGAACAATGGGGGTAAGGACTCTTGAATAATGAGATGACCTGGGGTTTCCCCATACTCCCAGCAGGGGAATAAGTGAGCTTATAGATGTTACTCTCTCCACCGTCAGAGGGAGAATGAGCAGTTAGCCACGCCTAGTGGGCGGCTCCTGGGGAAGGGGACTCCTGGCTCCCACGCATTAAACCTGTCTGATTGGCCAGAGGTAATTAGGGGTTGACCAAAGGTAGTCACTGCCCCTACTGTGTATGTGAAGTGTTTAAAAATGTGTTTTTGTTTTTAATAAAGCAGAGTTCTTTGACCCTTCAAAACGTAGCCTCGTCTCGTTCTTTGGGGGGGGGGGGATTTATGGTACAGTTACTCTGCCACATTTTACAGCACTCCTGGATTATACAATGGGATATCGCGGATGGGAATAAACATTTAATTACTGCACAGCACCTTGCTTCAGAAAAGGACGTCTCCAACGGCTGGTACCCTCTCACTACCGGGGTAGCCGTTACATTGGTTGGCAGCGGTGGGATGGTCCTTTTCATCCCCAACGCAAGTGCTGAATGGAATCCCAGTACGCTAAACTGAAAAGACCAACACTAAAGGATCTCTTGGAAACCAGAGGAAGGAGTGCCAGTAACAGGCCACGGAGAGAGCTGATAGCTGACCTACTGGAGCTGGACAAGATGGATCGATCCATGGAGGTCGTGGACCAACCTACCCCTGTCAGCGAGGAGGAGGAAATTACAAACCTGGTTCAGCGGAGATTATCCATGTACCCAGCAACATCCATGGAGCTAATAGATCAGCTGTTCCGGGAAGCGAGAACGGAGATACAAAATAGGAGGGGGCACGAACTTGAACTGGCAAGAGCTAGACAACCCCTGGCACATACAGTTCATACTCCCCCACCCGCTGCTACAGTAAAGAAAATACCGTTCACTGCCTTCAAAGCGTTTGTGGAAAGTGAGGAAGAAATTGATGGATATTTGGCTGACTTCGAGAGGCAGTGCTCACTACACCAAATACCACCAGACCAATGGGTCACTATTTTGGCTGGAAAGCTATCAGGAAAAGCAAATGAGGCTTTTCGGGCGCTTACTGAGGAAGATATTGCTCAGTATCGCCGGGTGAAGGCTGCACTGCTCACCAGATATGCCGTCACCCCGGAAACATATCGCCGTCGCTTCAGGGAGTCTAAAAAGAAGGCTGCAGACTCCCACATGGAATGGGCCAGCAAGATACAAAGGGTGGCATCACATTGGGTGCGAGGGTGCAATGCCAACACAGGAGAGGAAGTACTACAGCTATTCCTGATGGAACATTTCTTCCAAGATCTGCCGGCAGACATACAGGATTGGGTGAGAGATCGTCGCCCTGCTAACTTAATCGAGGCAGCACGTCTAGCGGACGAATACGCAGAGTCCAGAAAGGTGAGCCAAGGGTCCACACGACCAACCTCTAGAGCAGAGCCACGCACCTCAATGCCTGCTGCACGCACAGAATTTCGGGCCCCAGTACCCCCAGGACTGCCACGGCCTCAGGGGTCTAACCACCAACCCCGGGATTCTTACAAAATGACGTGCCATCGCTGCGGCAACCCAGGGCATATTGCTCGTTATTGCCCCTTGGGATCAGCCAATAACAACTGGAGGCGCCCGACCAATAACCCAGAGATCCCTTTATCACGTACCTCTGCTGCTCACTGCCTGGAAACCGAAGGGAGCCCTGAGGAGTGTTTGGGCATCCTGTACGAGGCAAACCCCATACAAGCTGCATCCCCAGATAGCCGCCAGCATCACCGCCAGGAGGTGCGTGTAAATGGACAGGTAGCACAAGGCCTAAGGGACACTGGCACTACCATCACGTTGGTGCAGAAACATCTTGTGAAACCAGAGCATGTATCTACCCATACTGTTGCTGTCCGTGTCGCAGGGGGGGCTGTTTTTCGCTTACCCACTGCCCGGGTACATTTGGATTGGGGAGTCGGGTCGGGAAAGACCACAGTCGGGATCATGGACAATTTACCTGCTGAAGTCGTGTTGGGCAACGATATTGGCCCCCTAGCCTCAGCCTTTTTACCCACGACTGCTGCTGCTTGTCCCGTGACCACCAGCTCACAGACCCGTACCGAGGACGATCCTACAACAGGTCGGGAGACCCAGGTAAGCCACAAGCAGACACTTAGCACTAACGCCACAGAGAGACCCATAGCGTGGGACACCCCCGAAGAGCTTGGGAGGGAAACTAGACAGGACCCCACCCTCCAAAAGTACCGAGCATTAGCCGACGATAGAGGGGATGAGCGGGAACGTTTTATATGGAAAGGGGTTTCTATGGGACAGAGATTGTGGCCCACCTTTTGGACACTGGGATCCTGGACTGGTGGGATGGGATCCTGGATTTTTTTGGGTGGGTGTACAGGGGAAGAACAGTGGGCCCTGTACAATAGGGGCCCGACCACGAGCTGGGGGAGGAATGTACTCTGCAACTTGGGATGGTTTTGCTAAAGGACTTCAGTTCATTTGGAAGGCTGAGGTTTTTCTGCCTCATTATTTAATTGTCTGAAACCAGTTTGTAAAATGTATTTTCCCTCTCCTTGAAATGTTTATTGCAGTAATGCTGATGGGTTGTCAAACTGTAGAAGTGACCAACAAATCGTTTTGTCCGGACATTCCCAGGCCGATCCGTTGGGATCAGACCGTGTATGCCGGCTTATGGTCACGGGGGAGGTGTGTAACGGAACCCATCACTGTTTTACGCTGTTTTATGGTTATTTAATTCTTGGTTAAAATATGATCACATTGCTATACTGTATGTATGTGGTCTCAGCGCCATTCAGTAATAATGTGTGCTCAGACCTAAGCTATCTGCAGATATGTTCTGGGTTATAAATTGTTGTTATTATATCTGTAAAAAATATTGTATTGTGTGGTATGCAGTCACATATCTTTGGTCTCATACACTTGGTCAGGAGTTGCCATCTGCCACTTAATAGTATTTGCTAAACCACACAAGAGATAGCAGAACAAAAGGGTTTTAGCAGACGAGATGGCACCATGAACAATGGGGGTAAGGACTCTTGAATAATGAGATGACCTGGGGTTTCCCCATACTCCCAGCAGGGGAATAAGTGAGCTTATAGATGTTACTCTCTCCACCGTCAGAGGGAGAATGAGCAGTTAGCCACGCCTACTGGGCGGCTCCTGGGGGAGGGGACTCCTGGCTCCCACGCATTAACCCTGTCTGATTGGCCAGAGGTAATTAGGGGTTGACCAAAGGTAGTCACTGCCCCTACTGTGTATGTGAAGTGTTTAAAAATGTGTTTTTGTTTTTAATAAAGCTGAGTTCTTTGACCCTTCAAAACGTAGCCTCGTCTCGTTCTTTGGGGGGGGGGGGGGGGATTTATGGTACAGTTACTCTGCCACATTTTACAGCACTCCTAGATTATACAATGGGATATCGTGGATGGGAATAAACATTTCATTACTGCACAGCACCTTGCTTCAGAAAAGGACGTCTCCAACGGCTGGTACCCTCTCCGGGGTAGCTGTTACACTGCAAAACAACTGGTTATCCCTTATATGCAGCAAAGCCCCACTAACCATAGGTGTCCTTGGATCTATTTACTCTATCCAACATAGTTATATAGTACTTTAGGTTGAAAAAAGACTTTAGTGCATTAAGTTCAAGCTTTTTCGATCTCCCCTGATCTGCAATACGCAGATTTATTGTTAATTGATCCAGAGGAGGGCAAACAGGAAAAAAAAACAGTGAAACGTTGAAACTTGTCTCAACAGGGAAAAAATCTAAAATTCCTTCCTGACCCCAGATATTGGCGATCAGATTCATTCCTGGATCATTACTTCCTCTTTATTTATCCAGGATAGCCCTTAATGCCATTTTTATTTAAAAATATATCCAATGCCTTTTTAAAGCGATCTATTGAATCCAATGTCACCACCTCCTTTGGTAGAGAATTCCACAGATTTACTACACTTACTGTGAAGATGCCTTTTCTTTCTTTAAGGTGTTTTTTTTTTACTTCTAATCTCAAAGGATGTCCTGTTGTCAGTTGAAAACCGCACAAAAAATTCCCTTGACAAAGCCTTGTATTTACCGTGGATATATTTATATAAGGTAATCATATCCCCTCTTAGACGTCTTTTTTCTTGAGTAAATAGGTACTTATTCCCTTTATTAGCTATCTTGCTCTTCTCTGTACTTTTCCAGCTCTAAAATGTCATTTTTATGTAGTGGTGCCCATAATTGTACTCCATATTCCAAATGAGGGCGTACTAGGGATTTGTTTAGTGGGAGAATTATATTTGCTTCCCTTGCTTCTATACCCTTCTTAATACATGCTAATATTTTACTTGCCTTTGCAGAGGCTGCTTGGCATTGAGCGCTGTTACCTAGGCGGTTGTCCACAAGTACTCCCAAATCCCTTTCAATATCTGATACCCCTAGATTATAAATTGCATAGCTATTTTTCCTTCCCAGATGCATAACTTTAAATTTATTTGTATTAAATCTCATCTACCACTTAGTTGCCCATTCCTCTAATTTATGCAAATCTCTTTGGAGGGACAACTTTGTGTCATCAGCGAAAATGGAGACACCACACTCCAATCCCACTTCCAAGTCATTAATAAATATGTTAAAAAGGAGGGGACCTAATACCGAGCCCTGAGGAACCCCACTTACCACATTAGTCCAATCTGAGTATGTTCCATTTACCACAACCCTTTGCTTCCTGTATTTTAGCCAGCTCTCAATCCATAAGCAACTATTTATGGCAATTCCTGTATCCCTTAGTTTGCTCAATAGTCTCCCATGTGGCACTGTATCAAAAGCTTTTTCAAAATCCAAATAGACTACATCCACTGATGTTGCCTTGATCCAAGTTCCTACTAACCTCCACATAGAAACTAATTAAGGTTGTTTCACATGACCTATCTTTCATAAATCCATGTTGGCTCCTACTTATGATCTTGTTTTTATATTATGCCTTATTAACCCTTCTAAAAGCTTTCCAACTACCGAAGTGAGACTCACTCGTCTATAATTCCCTGGATTTGCTCTTGCTCCCTTCTTAAATATAGATATCACCTCTGCCTTTCTCCAGTCATCTGGTAGAGACCCTGTGTTGAGTGAACCCTGAAAAATTAGATATAATGGTTTGGCTATTACAGAACCCAGTTCCCTCAGTACCCTTGGATATATTCCATCAGGACCTGGGGCTTTATTAACCTTTATTTTTTCCAACTTCTTTTGGATTCCTTCCTGTGATAACCAGTTATTTTGTGATGGTAGTGTAGCCCCATTATGTTGCAGTGACCCAACCACTGGTACCTCCCTTGTGTATTTATGTTCAGTATTTTTACCCGTCAGTTCTCTGTTCCAGTCTATACGTTGTATCGCTGCCCTTAGACCGTTAAAATCTGCCCTTTTAAAATTAAGAGTTTTCGTTAGCCTTTTACAGTTATGTTTTTTTGTAATTCAATCTCAAATGAGACTGCCCTATTTCAACATTTGATACTATATCAATATCATTTGTGATAACTAAATCCAAGATAGCTTCATTTCTAGTAGGCTCTTGTATAGCCTGGGTCAGATAATGATCTCCGAGTGTACTCAAGAACCTGCTCCCATTAGCTGAACTGCTATTCTCATTTATCCAGTTTATTTCAGGATAATTCAAATCTCCCATTATTAGAACTTGATCATGCTCAGCTGCCTTTCGAATCTGTAACAATAATTGCATTTCCTCACTGTCAATTATGTTTGGGGGTTTATATATAAGCATACTCCTACGAATATTCTTTTAGAATTTGCTGTTCTGCTATTTAACTCTACCCACAAACATTCAACATTACCGCTAGTTCCACCATAAATATATTGTTAAATTCAGTCTTAACATACAGACAAATCCCTCCTCCTCTTTTACCATTGCCCCTATCTTTCCTAAATAGGTTATAACCGTCCAGATTAACAGTCCAGTCATAAGAATCATCCCACCATGTTTCAGTAATGCCTATTAAATCCCATTTCTCATTAACTGCTAATAATTCTAACTCTCCCATTTTTTCTTGCAAGCTTCTGGCATTAGCGAGCATACACCTTATGTTATGAGTCTGTAGTTCTGAAGTACCTGCCAATGTACCTGAGTTACTTAGCAATACCTCCTTATTGACTGTACTAACCCTCCCCCATCTCCTTCCCCAAAACTAGTTAATACATTCCTTAACCCCTCTACACTTTCTATACCATTACTTCTGTCTCATCCCTTCCCCCCACCTACTAGTTTAAAAACTATCCCAGCTGTTCTACCATCCTATCCCCTAGCACATGAGCTCCCTCATCATTAAGGTGCAATCCATCCCTGCTATAGAGATTGTACCCAAGTGAGAAGTCAGCCCAGTGCTCTAAAAAACCCAAACCTTTCTTAATACACCACATTTTTATCCACGCATTAACCTCCCTAAGCTCCATCTGCCTCCCTGGGCTAGCACGTGGCACTGGTTGTATCTCAGAAAATACTATCTTGGAGGTCCTTGTCTTCAGCTTATTACGTAGTTCTATAAAATCATTCTTTAGGACAGTCCATCTTGCGCTAACTTTGTCATTGGTACCAATATGTACCAAGACCGCCGGTCCATTTCCAGCCCCTCCCAATAATTTATCTACCCACTCCACAACATATCGAATCCGAGCACCCGGGAGATAGCAAACTGTTTGATTGCTAGAATCTGGGTGACAAATCACCCTGTCTACATTCCTAATAATAGAGTCTACAACCAACAAAAAATGCCAGTTGCTCTGCGTATTCTGCCCTCCCACTCCTCCAGTAGAACTGTTCTCCCGGCTGTTAGAGGGAACAGATCTATCTGGCATTGCCATTCCTGAATGGACATCCCCAACAGTTTCACTCAATCTGGGAAATCTGTTGGTGCTTGCCAACTCCAAACTGGCCTCCCTCCTGCTCCTGTTACCCCTGCTTCCCCTTGTGACTGTAACCCAGCTACCTCCCTGGACATCCTCACTAGAGCCAGCTCCACCCTCCATGCTAGGCCCAACTAAACTGTGCTCCATGAGCATCAACCCCCTTTCCAGTGGAGCAATATCACTAAGTGCTGAAATTCTCCTCTCCAGTTCTCCAATTTGAGTTTCAAGATAGGCAACATGCTTAAACGTCTCACAGCGCTATGGACCCTGGATCATCTGTTCCAGTAGTGCAAACATATGACAGGATGTACACTGAGTGAGGTTGCCACTGGACGGACTCATAATTACAGTGGGTTAAAATGTTTTATAAAGCACTACAACGTTCTCCCCCTTTGCACTCCCTCCTTTTATTTAAACTCCTACACTTATACTAGAACTGCTCTTATGCTAGAAGTGTTCACACCTTCCCCTGTTTATATTAGGTTCTTACTACTTACCTGGCCACTGATCAATGCACAAGTACACAGCACACTTACTGTTCTCAGATCACAGAACAGAGGCAAGCAGACCACAAAAAGGCACACACTGATATACCTTTACATAGGCAAAACTAACCCCCCTCTCAGCTGCCCACTAATCACTGCACAAGTACACAACACACTTACTGTTTAGGAGTAATCACACATACTAAATGCCCAACAAAAAAATTAAAAACTAACTTTATGAAACAATGGGAATCAGACATGGGAACTTAATGGAATCCACATAAGTGGGGAAAATCTGCACAAATATAAACAAAGCCTTACAAAATTACAGTCTACTTAAAACTTCTATAAAGGTGCTGCACAGAGCTTATCTCATACCTGATAGATTACATAAAATTAACACACAAACATCTTCAAGTTGCTATAGACAGGTACATTTCTCCACACTTGGTGGGAATGCCTGATAGTTCAGAACATTTGGACCAAAGTCATGGAATTGGCATCTACCATTTTGAAGACAACAATACACCCTTCGGTAGACATGTGCCTATTGGGAGACTATTCTCCTCTACTACAAAAGCGACATAATAAATGGCTACAATTCCTGCTTATGGCCACGAAAAGCCACATTGCAAAAAAATGGAAGACACCACAACTTTACCTCCAAGAAATAATGCATAAACTAAATGTCATAATGATTAATAAAAAATGACTCATGTCATATCCAATACATATCCAATATTTACAGAAATATGGGATGTATGGATCAACTCCATACTCAATCACAATCATATAAAAATTACAAATATCACAAAACAATCACTAAAAAATTATATTAAAACTGTCTGAATTAATAACCTCTCAGTGGAAAACAGAAGCTGAACAGGTATGGATTCAATGACAACTTTATTGACAAAATTGTAATTTGGAGTTCAAACCCATTTGGGATAAAAGAAAGATATTAAATCAACTATGACTCACTCAAGTGTACCCCCCCCCCCCCCCCCCCCACTTACCTGAAAATTAGGGTTAGTTCAGTTTAGTTTAATATGATTTAGGGTAATTTAGTTATTATGTTTTACTGAATCTACAGCTACAGTTAAACAGAGAAAAGAAAAAAACGAAAAAAAAATGGAGGAAGGTCACAGTTAAACAAAAGAACTACAAAATGTTTTTATACAAAGACTTTACATGTGTGTTTAAATTTACAAGTATGAAAAGTATTATGTCATATAACTGTGAAAAAATAAAGATTAATGATTAAAAAGAAAAGCAAAAAAGAAAAAGGTAATCATAGGCTAAAAAAAGCAGCGGAGGAGAAAATCTAAAAAAAAGCTGTATGCAGAGTACAGTGCTAAATACTGTAGCTGTAACAATAAACCAACTCACCTGAACTTCATCCACAAGCAGTGCAAATCATTATTTATCTATCATGAGAAATCACTTGTCATCACCACGAGTAATGATGTGGCATCTCACAAGGAATGATTAGTTGTGACCACAATCAATGGGGTCAGAGTACTATCAACATCTGTATATGAGATTTTATACACATGGATATTGTATACAGGTGTAATCAGATTATAACTGATTGTTAGGATATCATGATGTCTGATCACATACCCATTAACACTGAGAGGAGACAAAGGTCAGCAGCCATAATGACTGTTGCTTACATCAGACAAAGGTATCTGTCTGATAGCCGGTGTGTATATAGTTTGCTCACATTATTTGGTAGCACTGCTTGCAGTTGAAGAAATTATGCCTAAAGATAAAAAAAGTTATTGCTAAGAGAAAAACAAAAATAGGTTCTGCACCTTCTCTTCTCAACAGCGTTCCTCAGTAACCATCAATTGGTGAAATGCTAAACATCACCCTACATATCCACAGAGAAGATGATCATGGACCATGTGATGGGGGTAGCAATGCTGTAGGTGTGAGCCTCTACTGAGGCTCCCTACTGAGCCTCCTGAGGCTGCAGCCCACAGAGGCCTGGTGGGAGGAGATGCTGGGATCCCCAGCATAGCATCTCTACACTCTCTCATCAGGACCAGCATCTTCCCCATGTTAGGCTTGGGATGGAGGTCCAAGTTGGCAGGAAGCTGTGATGGTGGCTGCCATTTGGGGAGGTGTTGTACTGGATGCTGATAGCAGTTGTGGTAGGCATAGTGGTGCTGGGCTTGGTGGTGGTGGTGCCAATGACGTGAATCAGTGCAATATATGGGCCCAGGTGGCGAATCTATCTGGGGAGGAGGGGGTCAGTTGAGTCAAAAGTCACTGGTGTGGTGGAAGGTATGGCAAGTAGTCCCCCCCCCCCACACACACTGACCGCATACATGGGAAGTCCTCCTCCTCATCTCTGGGCCTTCTGATTCTCTCCTGGGTTCCTCCTTCGGACACCGATCATGATGGGCGGGGGCACTGTTAGCCGCCTCTGGCTCCAACTGATCCGAGGTCCCCACCTCTAGCTCTGTAGTGAACCCTGACCTCCTGCCAGCTGCAATGAGAGAAGAATGGTATATGGTTCACTACATTGTAGGATCATTTGACTGATGTGTGTTCCTATCTATCTGACATGCAGCTATCTTGAACCTGAATGGTTCACTTATTAGTTAATGTTTGAAGCAATCCTTTGCAGCATGTTATTTGTTATTGGCTTATAAAAATACCTTGATTAGTGCTGAGGTCTAGCCTCTGCAGCACATGCATATACTGACACATTGTGTCATATGAACCAAGTAGTGACCATCTCTTAGCAATAGTTGTTAACATGCTGCTGAGAGGTCTTCCCCGATGGGCTAGTACACATCCATCCCGACAGAGTCTGTATCTGCATATGCTGCAGTGGCCACACCAATAACTGTGGTCTCAACTAAATGTATATCTATCTGCTATTTTCTGTGTCTGTTTGTCACATATATGATGCTGTCCACCTACTTGAGTAAGTATGCATGGTTCCTGGATTTGAGGAGGGATAGACGATCCATCCATGCCCAATGAAATCCAGGGAACTGACATTTCACTCTTATTGTTGTGCAGCATCTCCATGTTATTAGAGTTATCTATGTGGTGTACATGTGAATGCATGTTGGTGTATCTGATATTCACTAGGCAAGGAGGCTGGAACCGCTGTAGCTAAAAGGCCTGGAGCTCTGGAGATGGTCCCTGCATCCATCATCTCCTTCAGCAACCTCTCCCACCCCATGTACTGGACTGTCATTCTGGGGCCACCGCTTGGAGCTCTGGCGGCTCTGGTCTCTTCTTCCATGATCCTCCTGAACATTGCCTGTAACGATGGCTTACAGGCCTCACATCCATTTCTGAAAACCAAGCGCAGTAACTGCGGCTGCTACCTCCTTTAAGGCCCTGCCCCTGGGGCCGGCCTTAACTTCCAACCGCCCTGTAATGATATGGACATAGCACATATGGTGTTGAGGAGTACCACCATTTATTTTTGCCTTTAGTTAGTGGCCCTGTAGGCCTCTTTTGTCCTCCCTACTGTGGACTGGGACCACCACAGGAATAGGTAATCCCAACTAACCCTCCAGTCCTTCTCTCCTAAAACTACCACTCCCACCCTCCATACGTCTCTTTCCCTCTGCTCCACTCTAACCCTCCCTACCTCTCCTTCCCTCCACTCCCACCATCCCAACCTTTTCCTCCCCTCCACTCCCTCCCTCCATCTCTTCCCTCCCTACATCCTCTCTACTCCCTAGGGCCCCCTCTTTATCCTCCTCTCTTCCTCCTTTCTTCTTCACTTCTCCCCTCATCTCCCCTTCCTCCATCACTCACCAACAAACAATATAATGCATACAACTAAGTGTATATTTAGATATTTTTGAAATAAAAAAAAATGTATGTTCTATGTGTTTTTTATCTGATAGAGTATAGGGTCGGGAGTGTGTGTTTGTGGATGGAGTGTCCTAGTTATAAATGTATCTATGTGTATTATTATCCTATGTGTATGTATATTTTATGATATCGGTATTTCTGTGTATTGTAAAATTAAGTGTACAGTAGAATTTAATTATCTATAATAAGAAAAAGAATAGAAATCTGCACTCTAATCTGTCACTTCTCCTGCACTCTCTCTCACTCTAGCTCCCAAAACCTCCAACTCCTGTGACCTGTGTGCTAATTGAGGCTCACAAATATACACAGTATGCCTCTCAATCACTAATCCATTTACCGTTTTCCATTGGCTCCTATGGCTGTGGCGCAGCAAGAATATCCATACTTCTTACTTGATTGGTCTAATTTTGCACGGGTGCTGTAATTGAGCCCCTTCACTGCTAATGATGAAAGCATGATTTACGGATGTGAGCTCAGTGCCGTAATAATACACAAAGCGATTAGAAAGGGGGTCTTAGTGGTAAAGTGTACGACCACTTTCATGTAGCTGCATAGTGCTGCACAGTCAGTCACTAAAGGTTTGCAGTTTGTAGAAGACATGAGCTCTAAACTAAAGATGCTGCTTAACTGTTATGCAAGTTGGACCACTACACTAGCCTTTTAAAAAAAAAAAGATAAATAATTTAATATTATTAGTTTTTGAAAACAATGCTTTGCTATATAGAAGAACTAAAAAATATGGGATCTCATGTGATTATTTAAATAACAATGTCCCAGATTCGAAGAGTCCCAATTAATATCTTAAATTAATCTCACATTTCAGTTCATTGTTGCAAAGATTGTGATAGTAGACATTTGGCAGCAGTCTTATGCAAAAATGATGTGGGGAATTTACTAACCATCACAAGTGCATCTCACAACATCTCTTTATTTACTATTAACTATTTCCAATGTCCTATCTCAGCTCTTCTCACCTCATCTAAGTGGAGAAAATGTTTTGTAAATCTCCCCCTACAAGTGACTTCCATGTTCATAGACAAGCCTAATATGGTTATAAATTTGACATATTCATGTGCACTGGAAATTAAACATTAAAACTTTTACCTCTATTTCCCATGAGACTAACATTCCATGTCTAACCTAGCATGCTCCATGGTTTTCTGGTATTCATTCTCCTAAATGTACTGGGAATACTACTAATCTACCTACTATAATTTGCTAATTAAAGCTGTTCATCACATGCGGAATCTCCTGCTGTGCTTATTGATTTAAACTGGGACCTTGTGGGTTTCCATTATTAGTTTTATTGACTCTTCACTTATATGTAGATATGTATTTGTATATAGTACTGTACTATTTTGCTTTAGTATATATTTTAACATCTTGTCAAAATATATACTTAATTTTCATCTGTACGCTGTACCTTATTTAGAATTTTCCTTTTGTAATGTTTTCTTTTGCTCAGTTCACAGGAACATGGGGAATTTCTTCTCACTGAAGAAAAATAGTAAACAGCTTTAAAATAATGCCTAATTTATTCTCTAAAATTGCACAAGCAAAATAACACAATGTTGTAATTCATATTGAAAAAAAGAATTGTGAAATTATATATATATATATATATATATATATATATACACACAGTATATATATATATATATATATATATATATATATATATATATATATATATATATATATATATATTACCCAATTATAATTTGCTTGTGTTTCTATTACATGCTATATTGTACCAAGCCATTAAAATAATTTAAGTTAATGCAAAAAAAGACCATAAGCTAATTCAAGGTTTCATTAAAACACATCCAGCTGGGAACACATTGATTTAAACATTAATCTGTTGGTAAAAATATTGCATTTTGTATTAGCTCTAGACCCTCTTAGCAACAATGAAAGGGAAATTCATGCTTTTATTTTTTTTTAAGTGGTTCCGGATTGCATTTATATGATACTAATGCTAATTAAAGTTCTTTAATCTTAATATTGTGCATGACAAATGTATATTTGATAGATAGGGCTGTCTGGCTATCCATGTCAAATTCTGTCTTGCGAAACAGCCTGCATGTTATACAATCACTCTCACACAAATTAAAAATCAAACTAGTTTCTTTGAAGAGAGAATAATTCACTGCCTACTTTACACATGTTAATTTGAACTGTGTAATTTAATTAATGTGCCCACATAATGCTACAGTGCCAATTCATTTCAGCTTAAGATTTTTTATATACGTTTTCATTTTCTGAGCATTGTATAGGATATGGACGTCCCTAAATTATATAATGGGTTTTAAGGGTTTGTAATCCTGCCCCCTACAATTCTGGTCTATGCAGTTTTCTTTATATTTGCTGTTAACAATAAGTATATGGTACTGTTACAAGAATCTAGAATTCCTTGTAACACATCATTTTGTTTTCACAGCATTGAACAATTGTATTTTATGGCGTCTAGTATTTTCCATACGGTAATAATCATTATTATAACTTTATTGTGCAGAAATCCCATATCTGTTTTTGTTCAGGGTTAAGCATTTAACATGATATTGCTTTTCAGTCTCAGCGTAAAGGTTATCAGAGGATATTTCAGTGAAACAGTGAAAGATGCATTAAAACAGGATAACAGGTTCTGATATGTCACCCTAAAACAATTGTTGTGTGTTAAAGCCTATCATCAACATTTCTTGTTGTAGAAGTAAGGCTTGCAGTCTGTATTATGTGGAGGTTTTGTGAAGCTCATGGAAGGGCTACAGGGTAATGGGTCTGGAGGTTTGTCACAGAGGCCAGGCAAATGGATTCTCTCTGTGTATTTCACAAATTCAAATACAGAGCAGTAGCAATGCTATTTCAACATTTAGGGCAGGCCTATTATAGTTCTCACTAGAGCAGCGGCTCACAACCCTTCCAGTGCCACGACCCCCAGACAAAACCTCCCAAGCCATGGCAACCCCCAACAGCAAAACTACAGACCAGAATAGACAAAAAAACACATCCCAGATGGCTCCAGGCGACCCCTGGCAAATCGTCATTTGACCCCCGATTGGGTCGCAACCTGATGTGGACGAACCAAAGTTTTAATTTTAATTATATTATAATTAAGAAATGATTGACTAATTTATTTCAGAGAAATCACTAGAGTCTTAAATATATACATTTCTAAATCTGTTGTAAAGGGAAGATTACTTGGTGACTTCTTCATAACACAAAAAACCTAGACTTGTTGGCAAAAAAGGACCAAAAAGATCTATCTAGTCCGCCCATTTGATCTGCCAGAAAGATTGGTTTAATGTAGCCTCGGGAGACCTTTATGCCTATTACAGGTATGCCTAATTTCCCTAACTGTGTTTGACTCTATCACTTCAACTGGAATGCTTTTCCACTTATCTACTCCATTAATTCCTCAAATTTGAACTTTCTGTTAAGAAATACTTTCTCACATTACCTCTAAATCTTCCATCTTGCAACTTCAAATCTTGTTCTTGCATTACTGTTTTGTTTATAAAATCCCTTCATTCATTTGAAGCTTTCTATGACATGAATACCTCTCTCTTCTGTCCTCCACGTGCTATATATATATTATGGTCATGACGTGTTTCCTTGTACGTTTCGTTTTTTATACCATGTACCATTTAGTTGCCTTCCTTTGAAATGCTTCTAATTTGTTAATATCCTTTTGAGGTGTCCTTTCTAGGTGAGGTCTACATAGCGATCTTAGAATATATAAAATTCCAGCCTCGTAAGTCCAACGTGTAGCACGTAAGGGCAGCGTGCTTCAAATTTGGCAGTTGCTACTAAGTTAGAAAGGGCTGCAATCTACGAGGGAGAGAGGCTATTTAGTAGAACAATTAAGCAATCTCGTAGTTATGGGTTCAGATGGAGTCAATGGAAAGCGTTGCAGCACTGAAAAAGAGGAGGGTAGATTTCCCAGTCCTCGGTGCTTCAAATCCAGTTTGCGATCGGTCCAACAGGCCAGAAATAATGCTATATTAATAAAGCAGCAAACATGATATTCTATTACATGCGAGTTACAGTATATGTCGTAAAACATTGAATGCAGGGATGGATATAACACAAAAAAATCATGAAATACAGTATTTTTCTGGGCCTTTTGCGCACTTGAGAATGTTGTGCTATTAATTCTAAGACCTATTATCACTTTCCCTTATAATAAATGTACAGTAGAGTGATTTTATTTACATTACAAGTGCTACGTATTGTACATTTGCAAGTAGATAAGAACGTGTATAGGGGAATCAGTTTCATTTTCATGTGATCTGTTATTACTTTTTGACATCTTCTTTTAGGTAGCTGATTTATCAGTGTCTACAATTATGTAATGTTTAAATAAATATCAGCTTAGATTAGCTCACCTCAGTTAATTATATGTATTTGCTGATTTAGAAAAATTCTGACACAGGAGACAGATAAACATTTGTCAAAGAATAATGCTTCAAGAAAAATGACAATAAAGTGTATCCAAAAATAGGCTTAAATATGCATTTACATTAGTGAGAAAAAAATATGAAAATGCAAATAAATATACTGAAATTATGAAATACTGTCTTATTTAGATGGGTGTGAGAGTTATAAACTTCTCTTAAAACAGCCTGTTCTCTCCTCGTAATGTTACTGAACCAACTATACTTTTCTCTACCCTGGAGACTGGTGCTAAAGAAAATGTTGGTGTTTTATAAGTAAAGACTACTAATGGTAATAATAATATGCTTACTATAAAGTCTGCTCCTAATATTTAATCAAACTACATTTAGATTAAAAAAAAAAAAAAAAAAAGCTAATTTATATTGTGTGTAGAAAATTTACTGGTTAATCTGGTGGTATTTCAAACTGAAATGTCCTTAGATATGTGTTTTATTAACATATTCATCTTGCCATAAGGAAGTTCTTGTGAGACTTCAACTCTATAAATAGGATTATTATTAATCTCTACCTTTGGAATTTCCATTCCTTATCCAGGGATCTTCTACTTTGTAATTAACTATTACAGCTTTAGCTTCTTCTAAATGTCCAGTGGAGAGAGGAATTGAGGCTATTTCAGAAAACACTGCATTGTGTCTAAAATATAAATTTGAATATATGTCTAATTTATGATTAATAGACATCCAATAACGCATTTCATGCGACAAAAGTGTAATTATTGTATATTACAAATGGGTAGTTTTAGCATTGCCAAGTAAAGAAGTAATCTTTTATAACTGACTATTTCCTATTTTGTACAAACCAATGATCATGAATTATGTTGATTCCAGTATTTTGAATTTAAGCTATAGATCATATCTATTTAATTATCTTAATTTAAATGTGAATTGCTTGCATTGATATACATGATAGAAGTAACAAGGCATCAAGCTGTTTTTAAATGTATTCCTGCATTTAATTAAAATTAATAAAAACATGATGTGTGTGCCTATCAGAGTGTAAAATATATCTTTGTTTGCTTTTAAGTTCTGTAATGAAGCTATAATGCAAAGGATAATGCTGTTACCAAGTTACCAATGTCACTGATAAGGACTGTAGACAGATTAAGTCATTTTCTTCAGTACTGTTAATGCATTGGATGTTTTAAAAGTCATATGAAAACCAATAGCCTAAAAAAAAGGATTTCTCATAGGATTATATAGGTTGTATTCTGCCATAGGCCATTCAGATTTGTGTGACCCTCTTTCCCCTTTCTATATCTCAAATCATAAGTTTATGTGTGTGTTTTTTAAATATGTGATATGTCAGAAAGCATCAAGTAAACTTAAAGACAGAAGTACCAGTGCACATAGACAGTGCATATATACATTTATGTGAATATACAACCATATTTAATGTACTGCATTGCATCTTCAGACAGCCTGCTGTCCTTGAAAATGTAATGCCCAGGCCTATGCCAAGTGGGTCTAGGCAGAAGCACAATCCTGTTTTTTTCCATTGCAGCTAACAGTTGTGTATAGTGACATTAATCCCTTACCAATGTGCTGGGCAAAACCTAGGAGCCAGATAGCACTGAAATGTACTCCCTGACCTCTAACAAATTGGCAATTAAAATGTATTAATATACCCTTCACTTGATCGTAAGCAAATCTAATTCAGTTCCCCCAAAAAAATCTGCCTGGCTCAAAAACTTGATATAATTTTGATTACCTCTGCTCTGGCCTGAGCATACTGTAATCAGCTTTTGAAACATATTCTGGGTTACAAGGTCTTTCATTTTCATAAAATCTCCTTACATCTGTATGACTTTGCCCCAAAATGCCCTTAACATTACTTCCTATGTAGTATGTACAGATAACAGGCTCTTAACTGATGAAGTATCTATCTATACACTACTGACAACACTGATAAAAACATCATTTTCTGTATTATTTCAATGAGTCATCCATTCAGAATAATGCAATTTAATATAGAAAGAACTTGCATAATATGATTTAAATAATTTATGTTTTAAATAAAATAAGAATTATTTTCCATGATATTAAAATATTCAGGATATATTATTTTACATAATGACATCTTTACAGTGTATTAAACTTTTCAAAGGCATGTCATGCAGTCCTTCTGAATAATGAATCCTCATTATATATGTTGTTTTGGGAGGGAGTATTTCTAAGGGCCTTGATGACATAGACGGTATCGATATCTACATTTCCAAAACCCTAAGATATAACTGACTTAAATTTAAGGCAATAGAAACAGCAAATTAAAACATACAGTGCCTTGCTTTACTACCTGGAAGTAACATGATTGTTTTTTTTATTGTGAAGCAAACAACAAATAGGACAAAATAACAGAAAAGGTCTATGTGCATAACTATTCACCCCCCTAAAGTCAATACTTTGTAGAGCCACCTGGTTTTGCTCAAGAGTCTCCCTGTATTTAGCACCATCCATGGTGTTGTTTGGGTGATGTGAAGTGTTTTGTTTGCGCCAGACATAGCGTTTTCTTTGATGGCAAAAAAGTTAAATTTTAGTCTAATCAGACCAGTACACATTCCTCCATACATTTTGGGAGTCTCCCACATGCCTTTTCGCAAACTCAAAACATGCCATTTTGTTTTTTGCTGACAGTAATGGCTTTCTTCTGGCCACTCTGCCATAAAGCCCAACTCTATGGAGCATACGGTTTATTGTCGTCCTATGTACAGATATTCCAGTCTCTGCTGTGGAACTCTGCAGCTTCCCCAGGGTTACCTTAGGTCTCTGTGCTCCCTCTGTGATTAATGCCCTCCTTGCCCGGTCTGTGAGTTTTGGTGGGTGGCCGTCTCTTGGCAGGTTTGCTGTTGTGCAATGTTCTTTCCATTTAGTTATGACAGATTTGATGGTGCTCCTGGGGATCATCAAAAATGTTGATATTTTTTATAACCTAACCTTGACTTGTACTTCTCAACAACATTGTCCCTTACTTGTTTGGAGAGTTCCTTGGTCTACATGGCAGTGTTTGGTTAGTGGTGCCTCTTGCTTAGGTGTTGCAGCCTCTGGGGCCTTTTCAAAAAGGTGTGTATATGTAATGACAGATCATGTGACACTTAGATTGCACACAGGTGGACATCATTTCACTAATTATGTGACTTCTGAAGGTAACTGGTTGCACCAGAGCTTTTTATGGGCTTCATAACAAAGGGGGTGAATACATGCGCACATGCCAATTTTCTGTTTTCTAAAAAATAGTTTTATGTATATATTTTTCTCATTTCACTTCACCAACTTAGATTATTGTGTTCTGATCCATCACATGAAATTCAGATTAACAAAACATTGAATTTAAGACTGTAATGTAACAAAATAGGTAAAAAGTCAAGGGGGGTGAATACTTTTACAAGGCACTGTATGTTCAGCATAAACTTACAAAAGTGTTCCCAGTTGAATGAACTTTAACATATTTAGTCACTAACTGTCATCGTCTTTGAGACCTACTTCCCACGCATATTTTTAAACTGAAAGATGGATTAATTATGTGCACACAGAATTTGTCACCAGTTGTATACTTCATAATTCTGGTGGGAACAAAGTTTGTTCCAACCATCTACTGAGGGAAAACAATCTCTAGTTCTCATATGTTTTAAAACTTTAATAATAAATGACCCTTTCACACACGCTTAAGCATAGTGTTAACATAGAATAAAATTAGAGAATATTTGAAACAATACGAAATGCCTCACTTATACTTTGGTATCTTATTTAATTTGCTGAAGCAGATGACAGATACAGTTCTCATTGGCTGAAAGTTAAAGTCTTCCTAGGCAATAACACATTAATAGCAAATTAATCAGAATCAGGAACTTTTATATAAAAAGTAAGATGATGTGCTTTTCATACGACAGAAGTAATTATTTTTCTTTCTAATTAATTTTAGTGTTTAATACATCATAAAATTGATAACGTACAAACAGGATAAAGGAGAATTTGTTTTTAAATGTACAGTCAAGCTAAATTCTTTTCCATTTCCAATTATGCAGTTAATACTACAGCTGGCAAGGCAATAAATTAAAAAAGAAATGACCCTGGAATAAAATGTCATGCTAATGACATCTTAATGCAATAATGCTAACGTTTATTATTATCATTTCATTAATGTTCATGGAAGCTAAAATTAAATGGGATGAATCTGACTGACAATTCATGGTATGGAAAGCAAAATGTTTTCTATTTAAAAAGTTACATGAACAGATAGAGAATGGCATGAATCATGTGTGCACTGTGCAGCTCCTCCCCTGCTGGCTTGCCTTGCTGCGGAGGCAGGGAATCCCAAATTATGTAATCAAGATAAGCAGGCAGAGGAGGAGCAGAAGAGGCACAGCAATCAAGTACCATGGATCAGGGTAAGTAGCCACAAGGGAGGTAGGGGATCTAGGTGAGGCTGAAGGGGCATGTGGTGGGGGGGCATATATTTATATATATATATATATATATATATATATATATATATATATTAATTGTGTATCTAGCTGCGCTTCTGGATTAAAAAGCAGTAACATTTTTGAAACACACTTTAATACAATTATATAAAAATAAGAAATAAAATGTGTGCAGCTTTATGCATGCAGTCATCAGGGAGAGAAAGGTATGGTCAATAAAGTTTTAATACATAGTAAAACAAATAATATAAAAAGCTTACATTAGGTTTAGTAATGTCCACAAATGGAAGATAACTTCCTTCAGTCCTCTGTGTCTGTATCTCCACAGGTCAGCAGCAGAAGACATCCAAGTGCTGTGGTTCTGTTTCCTGCGTTGGTTGTCACAGGTGGAACTGTTTAATTACTCAACCGGTTTCACACTTGTGCTTCATCTGGATGGATAAGCACCTTAATCCCATAGAAAATCTGTGGAGGGAGCTGAAGGTTCGAGTTGCCAAACATCAGCCTTGAAACAAAGAGTAGTGGGACAAAACCCCTCCTGAGATGTGTGCAAACCTGGTGGCCAACTACAAGAAACGTCTGACCTCTGTGATTGCCAACAAGAGTTTTGCCACCAAGTAGTAAGTCGAAGGGGTCAAATACTTATTTCCCTCATTGACCTGCAAATACATTTATAACTTTTTTGACATGCTTTTTTCTTGAATTTTTTTTTGTTATTCTGTCTCTCCCTGTTAAAACACACACACCATTAAAATAATAGACTGATCATTCATTTGTCAGTGGACAAACGTTCACAATCAGCAGGGGATCAAATACTCCCCCCCCCTACTATATATATATATATATATATATATAAATTATATATATACATATATTACATATATATAATGTAGGTCCCCCCTGCGCTGAACCTGAACATTTTTTGCACCAGGGCCCTACCTTCACTAGCTCCGCAACTGAGAACTACATAATCAGTTCACCAGTAACTTGCAATTTTAAATCTCATTATCGTTGCAGGTAAAAAATCCATTCTGACCAGTTCCTGTCTTTGTAGCAAGCTGGGGACAATATAAAAAATTGCTATATATAAAAAGTTCAGAAGAACAGATTTCTCCCTCTTATACTTGCACACAAGGCAGCTTTCTGAGATGCCTCATACAGAAAGCTGCCCGTTTCAAAATGCTTTGCAACAGTTCTCTTAGCTGATAACTTTTAGGCACTCAGAGTAATTTCAGCCATATGTACTTATCTAATTATCCTCATGTTTAATTCTATTTCACATTTCATGTTCATCGCTTCAATGATCTCATCTTTCCATCTTCTCCTCGGTCGTCCCCTTCTTTGTGTGCCTTCAATCTTTCCCAGCATTGTCTTCTCATGATATGGCCAAAATATTTGAGCTTCAGTCTTATGATTATAGCTTCCAGTGAACAGTTTGTCTTGATTTCCTGAAGTACTGATTTATTGGATCTTCTCACAGTTCAAGGGATTCTAAGCAGTTTCGCCAACACCACAATTAAAAGCATAAATTCTATGGTGCTCAGATTTCTTTATGGTTTAGCTCTCCCATCCATATGTCTCTACAGGGAATACCATAGTTCTAACTATGCAGACCTTTGTTGATAGTGTAATGTCTTTACTTTTTACTAGCTTGTCCAGACTCGCCATGGATTTCCTCCCCAGAAGCAAACGTCTTTTCATTTCATGGCTACAGTCACCATCTGAAGAGATCTTGAATCCCAGGAAAATAAAATCTGTCACTGCCTCCACTTCTTCCCCCGTCTATTTGCCAGGAAGTGAGATTGCCGTTTGCCATGATCTTTGTCTTTTTAACGTTGAGCAGCAGGACAGCTTTTGCACTTTCCTCTTTTACCTGCATTAATAGGTCCTCTAGTTCCTCCTCACTTTCAGCCATCAGAGTAGTATCCTCGGCGTATCTGAGATTGTTGATGTTTCTTCCAGCAATACTGATTCCGGCTTTAGACTCATCCAGCCCTGCTTTACCCAGGATGTACTCTTCGTATAAGTTGAATAAATAAGGTGACAATATAAAACCTTGTTGCACACCTTTTCATATCTTGAACCTTTCTGTTGTTCCATGTTCGTTTCTGATTGTGGCTTCTTGGTCCAGATACAAATTACTCAGGAGGTAGATGAGATGATCAGGTACTCCCATCTCCTTAAGAACTTGTCACATTTTGTTGTGATCCACACAGTCAAATGCTTTAGCATAGTCTATGAAGCAGAAGTAAATGTTTTTCTGGAACTCTGTTGCTTTCTCTATTATCCATCGGACATTGATCTCTTGTGCCTCTTCCTCTGCGGAACCCGGCTTGCAGATCTGATAGTTCCTGGTCCATATATTGTTAGAGCCTAGTTTGTAGGTTCTTAAGCATTACCTTGCTGGAATGTGAAATGAGGGCAATTGTTCGATATTTTGAGCACTCTTTGGCACTGATTTTTTTGGGGTTGGGATGTAGACTGACCTTTTCCAGTCTATTGGCTACTGTTGAGTTTTCCAAATTTGTTAGCATAAGGCAAGCAACACTTTCACAGCATCTTCCTGTAAAATTTTGAATAGTTCAATTGGGATTCCATCACCTCAGGCAGCCTTATTATCAGCAAGACATCCTAGGGCCCATCTCACTTCACTCTCCAAGATGTCTGGCTCCAGCTCATTGGACAAACTATTGAGGTCATCACTGCTGTAAAGATCCTTCCCTTATAGATCTTCAATGTAGTCCTGTCACTTTTTTTTATATGATCTGCTTCTCTTAAGTCCCTACCATTTTGGTCTTTTTTCACACCCACTTTGGCATGAAAGGTTCCTTTGAGACGCCCAATTTTCTTGAAGAGATCTCTCGACTTTCCTATCCTGTTATCTTCTTCTATCTCTTTACATCGCTCACTGTAGAATGTCTTCTGGTCTCTTCGTGCTATCCTCTGGAATTCTGCATTCATTTGGACAAATCTTTTCCTATCACCACCACCTTTCACTTTCCTTCTTTCCTGGGCTACATCCAATGCATCATCTTTAATTTTTTGGATATTCTTTGTTGCCGTTTCCTGGATAATGCTGCAAACTTCGGGCCAGAGTTCTTCAGGCATTCTATCTTCTATGTCTAGTCCTTTAAATCTATTATTTACTTCCACTGCATATTCACAAGGGGTATTGTTTATTTCATATCTGCTTGGTCTGATGATTTTCCCTCTTTTCTTCAGTTTGATTCTGAACTTTGCAATAGGAAGCTCATGGTCTGAGCCGCAGTCAGCTCCAGGTCTTGTTTTTGCTGACTGTATAGAGCTCCTCCATCTTTGGCTACAAAGTATATAGTCAATCTGATTTCTATATTGTCCATCTGGTGATGTCCATATATAGAGTAGTATTGAGGCTGTTGGAAGAGGATGTTTGCTATAACCAGATAATTGTCTTGACAGAATTCTACTAATCTCTGACCGGCTTCATTCTGTACTCCAAGGCCAAACTTGCCAGTTATTCCAGGCACCTTTTGGTTCCCTACTTTTATGTTGACAGCAACATATTTTATTGGTGTTAATCTATGACATGTTGAAGATCTTCATAGAACTGGACAACTTCAGCCTCTTCAGCATCCATAGGTAGATTGTAATCTCAATGAGACAGTGTAAACATGTGTTGTAGCAATGTAAAATGTGCTAATGCACATTATTCACTGTGACATGCTATGTACATAAATGGTACAGCGAACATCCATGTTAATGCAAATACATACATGTAGTTTGTGTATCAACATAGTGTTTAGAACGTTTTCTTTTATTGTATTTATACAGCACAGTACCTTTTCTTTTTGAGTATTAATCTCAAAATGTAATAAGTCTCATATCTATCTTCTGACTAAATATTAGCTATTGAAGAGGTATTTTAGACAGAAAGTGAGATCAGGACTTGTTTTAGCACCTCACATGTTTCTTGATGCTTAACTGGCTTTAAATGACCACTGTAGTGTATTCACAAGTAAAGCTCATAAAAAATCAGTAGTCAGTTTAAAATAAATAAAAGTTACCGTAATATTTTTTCTTGATATTGAATGTCTCATGTTTCCTCCAGCAGAATGGCATAGTCTTCACCTCCCTGTGCCTACCAGTCCTGTCTGAAGGCTGGACTAAAAAAATATATCTGACCAGTCTACATTCTATTTCAGATTATGCTCAGTAAATGGGACAGGGCCATGATGGATTATTGTATTAGACCCTGCAGTGCATAAAGTAATGGAAGTTGTAGGTAGCTGCATGAAGTGATTGTGGGTAAAGTCTCAAGGAAATGCATACTCCACAAGCATTAAAGCATATTTTCTAATATGACAGCACACATGTGGCTTTGTTTTGAGTTTCAGCTTATTAATTTACTTTAGTGCTGGATTCATCCTTTAGAAAATTTCTACTTGGAAAAGAGAAACTCGGAAGACATAATTTCTGCATTTAGATGCAATTTAGTGTATCTTGTTACTTGTTAAGCTGTAAGCTTGTAACATGGTAGATAATTAAGAAGCTCTAAGGCCCTTATTATTATAGAACATACTTTGTGAAATCCATGATTTTTTTTAAAGACTGATTGTGCAATTTAAAGTCATTCCTACACGTATGCTTAAATGCAATCTGTATAATACATTTAAAACAAGATGCTTTTTTAAAGGTTAATCAAGGTTTACGGTAGATTCTGGTAACCACTGATTACAGTTTTTCTTTATAGCAGCTCTAAAAATATCCAGTCACAAATCTTTTCCACATAGCTACAGTATTTTGCTGTTTACATTGCACACAGAAATTAAAAGAATGCCAAGCTGACATATGTCTGCATCATACTCTCTTCAGAATAAATTAAGTTGCACACAGAGACTCTAAGTAAGTAAATACATTTTTTTTTTACATAATGTAGAAATCTGTATTATGAAAGAAATCCCACAGCCCTACATAGTTCAAGATAGTGGGGTTTTGCCATGGAGATAGGAGATTTAAAGTGATTGGTTATCATAAAATGGGAAGGATTGGTATAAATTAGGAAGGAGTGAATATATAATACTGGTAGTTTATAAAAATGGTTGTTCTCACTCTTTCTGACAGTTGGAACTTGGAAACACAGTATAACAACTAGGTGCGTAGATATATACCGTATATACTCGAGTATCAGCCGAGTTTTTCAGCCCTTTTTTTAAGGCTAAAAAGGGCCCCCTCGGCTGAAAACTCGAGTCACTCTCCCCCCATGTCTCTTTAACCCCCCCTGTCTCTCTAACCCCCCCGTGTCCCTCTAACCCCCCCGTGTCTCTCTACCCCCTGTGTCTCTCTAACACCCCTGTGTCTCTTTCCCTCTCCCCTCCTCATCCTCAACCCCCCTCCTCATTCTAAACCCCCCCTCCTCATTCTTAACCCCCCCTCCTCATTCTTAACCCCCCCTCCTCATTCTTAACCCCCCCTCCTCATTCTTAACCCCCTAAATACCTCCCCCTCTCCCTTTCCCCTCACTTACCTGCTTCTGCTCCGGCCTCCGCTCCTTCTTGACCCGGCGCGCATGTGACGTCACATGCGCACCACGTCACTAGCATATACTGGGTGCCGCCCCCCGGTATATGCTAATGACGAGACGTCACATGCTAATGAAGTGGCGCTGGCGCGCATGTGACGTCACATGCACGCCGGGTCAAGAAGGAGCCGAGGGGGGAGCAGAAGCAGGTAAGTGAGGGGAAAGAGAGAGGGGGAGGTATTTAGGGGGTTTAGAATGTGGAGGGAGGTTGAGGAGGGGGGTTGAGGAGGGGGTTGAGGATGGGGGGGTTGAGGATGAGGATGAGGGGGTTGAGGATGAGGATGGGGGGGTTTAGGAGGGAGGATGAGGATGGGGGGGTTGAGGGGGGTTGAGGAGGGAGGTTGAGGAGGATGGTTGAGGATGGGGGGGTTGAGGAGGGGGTTGAGGATGGGGGGGTTGAGGATGAGGATGAGGGGGTTGAGGATGAAGATGGGGGGTTGAGGAGGGAGGATTAGGATGGGGGGGTTGAGGGGGGTTGAGGTGGGAGGTTGAGGAGGGGGGTTGAGGATGGGGGGGTTGAGGATGGGGTGGTTGAGGAGGGAGGTTGAGGATGAGGAGGGAGGTTGAGCAGGGGGGTTGAGGTTGAGGAGGGGGGTTGAGGAGGGGTTGAGGATGGGGGGTTGAGGAGAGAGGATGAGGATGGGGGGGTTGAGGAGGGACGTTGAGGAGAGGGGTTAAGGAGGGAGATTGAGGAGGTGGGTTGAGGAGGTTGAGAATGGGGGGGTTGAGGAGGGAGTTTGAGGATGAGGAGGGGGTTGAGGATGAGGAGGTAGGTTGAGGATGAGGAGGGGGGTTGAGGAGGGGGTTGAGGATGAGGAGGGGGGTTGAGGTTGAGGAGGGGATTGAGGAGGGTGGGGGTTGAGGATGTGGGGGTTGAGGAGGGTGATAAGGGAGGGGGAAGAGACACAGGGAAGGGAGAGGGGAGAAGAGACACGGGAGAGAGAGGGGGGACACAGAGGGCACAAGAGGGACACAGGGGGCAGCACATTTCCCACCCTCGGCTTATACTCGAGTCACTCATTTTACCCAGTATTTTGTGGTAAAATAGGCGCATCTGCTTATACTCGGGTCGGCTTATACTCGAGTATATACGGTAATTAAAACAAAGTATAATTATATGTTCTTTGTGTTAAAAAAAGAAAATATGTCAGCTTTGTCACAGCTTACTGGGGCAGGGGGTGCTTGCCCACATATGAGATAAGAGCATTAAGATACGCTCCTGGTGGTGTTAGACCTCTTTGGGAAAGGGGTCCCCTTGAGCACTAGTGTCATGGGTGGGCAAATATAACAATTTTTTTTCCATAAACTGTTGGTTTAATTTGTTTCTTAATTATGGTCAATAAAGAAGCTGTGGCCTTATCTACCAAATCTACTTTGTATGGGGTTAATACGTAGTCGCCAATGCACATTAAAGAATGGTGTTTTCAAATTTAAATAGATTATAATGCACAACATAAGTTCAGTCAGTGTGGGAAAGCAATCCATCATATTATGGTCACTTGTGAAAATTGTGTTTGCCCAATAATTACTCAAAATAATATTTGCAAATACATTAAATATTTACTCATGCACAAAACAATTAAATAAATAAGTAATAATAATAAAATTAAAAACATACACAAAATTCTAGTAGCCCTGTAACATGACCCCATATTATCAATCAGTGGCATGATAAAAAAAGCTAAAGATAAAACTAATAAATCACCCCTCTAGCCTTCCCTAATAAAATATGTCACTCTTTACCTCATGCTGTAATCAAGTGGCAGAAAAGGGCCCCAAAGCTGTGCACCTATTCTACCCCTAAAACTAATACAACAATATAACATTAAGCCCCAACTCTCTTAAACCAACTAGAATAATTACATATAATAATACATTATTTATTAAAAAAACTAATAAATAATACTAATGCTTGCAGGGCACAAATTAGAGTGTGTGTTAAAATCATACATTGTGTATTTTATTTTTATTTTTCACCAAGGCCAGTGCTGAATAAACGAAATGTAAGACCAGTAAGACATAAGAATTATCAGCTTTAATCAGTAGCATAAGGTAATATGATTGGAATTTAAATATGTTTTACTGTTGTTTTTTTCATGCACTGAAATACATTATAACATATATTATTTCAATATTTGTTGGAACTCAAACTGCATTGGTTATGCATACATATGCATGCGTTTTAAATGCATTATGTGATTCAAATATGTATATACCCAATTTAACTTGAGCTTTAATAAGTTATTCTGCTGGCTAGCAGTTAATATAATCCATATACAGAATATTTACTAAGACGTGGTAATGCAAATTCTCCAAATCTAAGTTTCCACTAGTTAATTCCACACACATGCACACATTAGTGGCAAGCAGCAGTTAATTTCAAGATCATGTTATTCCAGTAATATGCCCATAAGTACTTTCACAGCAAGGGGTGTCAGAAAATGTGAACATAAATTAGCTACATACCCTGTTTAACAACTGGGTGGGCAGAGTGCATTAGAGACAAAACAAAACTTATCGATAAAATAAAATGAATATCAAAATATACATTTCCTTGAAATTATTATAAGATATATTTCTAGCAAAACATGCAACTCAATGTGACAAAAAAACAGATGCATATGCAGTGGCGAGACGGAAAGCAGAGACCTGGCTCCTCCCCTTACATTGACTCCACCCAACAGTATAAACCCCTCCCCTTAACAACATGTTACCTGTATAGACCCTGCCCAGTGACACAGACTCCACATACAAATGCGATCTCATAAAGAGAGACAGGGATAGAGATAGAGAGAGGGGGGAGGTAGTGAGAGAGGTGAATAGAGAGTTAAAGAGAGGGATAGAGAGAGAGAGAAGGATAGAGAGAAAGAGAGCAAGGGATAGGGAGAGAGGAAGGGATAGAAAGAGAGGGAGATAGAGAGTTAGAGGGATAGATTCTATGCCTCCTTTTCTATCCCTCTCTCTCTCCCTCTCTATCCATCTCTCCTTCTACCCCTCTCCTAGGCAAGTCACCAGCAGGAGGCTAGATGTGATAAGTCCATGTGTTTAACTGCAGCACAGAGGGCTAGTGACAGCAGCAGCTATTAAAAAAACAGAATATTGAACATGATAAAATTATACAAGAATTATACAATTAAGTAAGGGATGGGGGGATTAAGTCAGTGCATTCATTTTGGGAGGGCGGTTGCCCATTTGCCCCTGTGCATATGGACTATTCCTATTCCAACATAGGCCTCCATTCCATATCTCCCATAAAAAACAACTTAGTGAAGTTCACTCGTAAATCATTGCCGAGCTATGACATCATGCACATAGATCTAACCTCCAAGAAATGCCAAGTGCTCAATCTAACCCTAATAGCCTAAGCTCCAATACCCGCTGCCCCTTATGAGCCTGTGTATCCACTGGGATTCCCCCATCTAAAGTATTACTATTGGAGTCCTTATGGACGCCCAAGGCCCAAAAAATTAACCTATTAACACTCCAGTCCCAAAAGTATAACCAGTATAATCAGGATCCCCATGGCAGCTAATAATAACCTCTATACCCTGGGGTCCTTACATGCCCAATGTTAGTCTAAACTTTAACCATTTGGGTCTGTAGGGAACCAATGGTACCTAATATTAACTCATATAACATATAGGTTTGTACAGACTTTCAAGGTATGGTAAGATATTACTATGGGAGTCCCTATAGAACTACAGTTAACCCCTTTACCATGTGTGTCCTCAGGAACCACCATAACACCCTTCCTACCACACAGAGATCCACATGGGACCTCCAGGGACCCTAACCCTAAAATAAAGTATTGCTCCAGAACTAACAGTTTTTTGATCATGTCTTCACCTTACATACTATTTTTGTAGATCTTGATTGGCTAAAATATGTGTCATATGTCTGTCAGTCACAATCATGAGTTTAAAATGAATCCCGTCCCATATCTGCCTGGTTGAAAGTTTCTCGAATCACAATGCACAGATTTCAAACCGATTCTGATTGGCTAGAGGCAGCATAGGGGTTCTTTGGGATGGCTGCTGAGAGGGACTCGCTGCTACAAAGAGATAGTGTATGTATATATATATATATATATATATATATATATATATATACATATGCATATATATATATTTATATATATATATATATATATATATATATATATATATATATATACAGTTGATATAAAAAGTTTACACACCCCTGTTAAAATTTCAGGTTTCTGTGCTGTAAAAAAATTAGACAAAAATAAATCATTTCAGAACTTTTTCCACCTTTAATATGACCTATAAACTGTACAACTCAATTGAAAAACAAACTGAAATCTTTTAGGTAGAAGGAAGAAAATATATAAAAATAAAAATAATATGGTTGCATAAGTATGCACACCCTTAAACTAATACTTTGTTGAAGCACCTTTTGATTTTATTACAGTCTTTTTGGGTATGAGTCTATCAGCATGGCACATTTTGACTTGGCAAGATTTGCTGACTCTTCTTTGCAAAAACACTCCAAATCTGTCAGATTGCGAGGACATCTCCTGTGCACAGCCCTCTTCAGATCAACCCACAGATTTTCAATCAGATTCAGGTCTGGGCTCTGGCTGGGTCATTCCGAAACTTTAATCTTCTTCTGGTGAAGCCATTCCTTTGTTGATTTGGATGTATACTTTGGGTCGTTGTCATGCTGAAAGATGAAGTTCCTCTTCATGTTCAGCTTTCTAGCAGAAGCCTGAAGGTTTTGTGCCAATATTGACTGGTTTTTGGAACTGTTCATAATTCCCTCTATCTTAACTAAGGCCCTAGTTCCAGCTGAAGAAAAACAGCACCAAAGCATAATGCTGCTACCACCATGCTTCACTGTGGGTATGGTGTTCTTTTGGCGATGTGCAGTGTTATTTTTGCGCCAAACATATCTTTTGGAATTATGTCCCAAAAGTTCAACCTTGGTTTCATCAGACCATAATACCTTTTCCCACATGCTTTTGGGAGACTTCAGATGTGTTTTTGCAAAATGTAGCCTGGCTTGGATGTTTTTCTTCGTAAGAAAAGGCTTTCGTCTTGCCACTCTACCCCCTAGACCAGACATATGAAGAATACAGGAGATTGTTGTCACATGTACCACACAGCCAGTACTTGCAAGATATTCCTGCAGCTCCTTTAATGTTGCTGTAGGCCTCTTGGTAGCCTCCCAGACCAGTTTTCTTCTCGTCTTTTCATCAGTTTTGGAGGGAGCTCCAGTTCTTGGTAATGTCACTGTTGTGCCATATTTTCTCCACTTGATGACGACGTCTTCACTGTGTTCCAGGGTATATCTAATGCCTTGGAAATTCTTTTGTACCCTTCTCCTGACTGACAATGAGATCCCTCTGATGCTTTGGAAGCTCTTTGTGGACCATGGCTGTTGCTGTGGGATGCGACTAAGAAGATTTCAGGAAAGACCAACTAGAGCAGCTGAACTTTATTTGGGGTTAATCAGAGGCACTTTAAATGATGGCAGGTGTATGCTGACTCCTATTTAACATGATTTGGAATGTGATTGCTTAATTCTGAACACAGCTACATCCCCAGTTATAAGAGGGTGTGCAGACTTATGCAACCACATTATTTTTCTTTTTTTTTTCTTCCCTCCACCTAAAAGATTTCAGTTTGTTTTTCAATTGAGGTCACATTAAAGGTGGAAAAGTTCTGAAATGATTTATCTTTGTCTCATTTTTTTACAGCACAGAAACCTGACATTTTAACAGGGGTGTGTAGACTTTTTATAACCACTGTATATATAGTGACAGATCCAATGCCATGTCAGGGGTTCAGTGCCTTAGTTTCCAGCAGTATAACGGAGTACCCAGGAGGCAATTTATGTTTTTAAGGATTTTTACTGGATAGTTGTCAGTATACACCAGAAATAAACATAGAAAACAAAAGAAAAAACATAGCTTCCTTGAAGAACTGACTAAACAGTAGCTGCAGTTTCCTCACTGGCAAAACTAATGAAAAATAAAGTCCTCAATATACAGGCCTGTATGCTTGCCTGCTCCAACAGTCTGTGGGCATGCTTCAGGGTGCAGAGGTGCTGTCCCTCTTGACTCTCTGGTCTACCTCTTGAAAGCAGCTTGTCCCTTGTGAGACTGTAGTTTCTCTCACAAGTTCTGTAGACTCCAAACACATTCTTTCTGCAATCCAAAAATGGCAGCTCCTAGAAACCCATATTTTCTTTACAAGCCTGCTTTCACAGTTTTCACAATGGTAGACTTACCCAGAGTCAGCAAGCATTCCTGTCTTAGCTGACACTCACTGCTTAGGCCAACAGAGGCTAATTGAAGGGCCCTCTCCTTTCCCTGTGTGAGTCTTTTAAAAAATGTACCACATCTCCAATTAGCACAACTCCAGGGAGTTAACTCCCTGTTCCCTGGAGAGAATTCCTCAATACTTTGCGTCTTGCACCATCCACTGGGGGGCAGTCCGTCACAATATATATATATATATATATATAGAGAGAGAGAGATGTCGCGAATAGTTCGCCGGCGGACTGTTCCCGGCGAACATAGCATGTTCGCGTTCGCGGCGAACTGCGAACATATGCGAGATTCGACCCGCCCCCAATACTTTATCATTGAGCAAACTTTGACCCTGCACGTCACAGTCAGCAGACACATTCCAGCCAATCAGCAGCATACACTCCCTTCCACACACTTCTACCTCATGGACAGCAGCCATTTTAGAATCAGAACTAACTTGCAGTCTTACTGAGAGGAGGTAGAGTGTAGGTGATACTGCATCAATAGGGAAAACCATAGCTAGGCAAGTTTATTCAGTGTCCAGTGCAGTGCTGAAGGACTCTTGTGCATTATTATTATTATTATTACTACTATATAATGTGTAGATGTACCAGCTGGGCATGCATTATTATTATTATTATTATTATTATTATTATTATATAATGTGTAGATGTACCAGCTGGGCATGCTCTTGTGCATTATTATTATTATTATTAGTAGTAAAATACTACTACTAATAATAATAATGCACAAGAGCATGCCCAGCCGGTACATCTACACATTATATAGTAATAATAATAATAATGTAGAAGAGCATGCCCAGCCGGTACATCTACACATTATATAGTAATAATAATAATAATAATAATAATGCACAAGAGCATGCCCAGCCGGTACATCTACACATTATATAGTAATAATAATAAGAATAATAATAAAGCAGAAGACCTCCCGTGTGTCTCCCCCCCCACTCCCTCCCATGTGTCTCTCTCCCCCCTCTCCCCTGTGTCTCCCCCCCACTCCCTCCCATGTGTCTCTCTCCCCCCTCTCCCCTGTGTCTCTCCCACCCTTGCCTGTGTCTCTACCCCCTCTCCCTTCCCCAGTGTTTCTTTCCCCCCTCTCCTGTGTCTTTTCCCCCTTCCCTCTTCCCTGTGTCACTCCCCCCTCCCCTGTGTCTCTACCCCCCTCTCCCTTCCCGTGTTTCTTTCCCCCCTCCCCTGTGTCTTTCCCCCCTTCCCTCTCCCCTGTGTCTCTCCCCCCTCATCTGTGTCTCTTCCCCCTTCTCCCCTGTGTTTCTACCCCCTCTCCCCTGTGTCTCTACCCCCTCTCCCTTCCCCTGTGTTTCTTCCCCCCTCCTCTATGTCTTTACCCCCTTTCCTCTCCCCGGTGTCTCCTCACCACTCCCTCCCATTAGTCTCTTCCCCCCTCTCCCCTGTGTCTCTACCCCCCACTCTCTCCTGTGTCTCTCCCCCCTCCCATGTGTCTTTTCCCCTCATCCCTCCCTTACCCTGTTTCTCTTCCCCCCTCTGCCCTGTGTCTTCCCCCCCCTCTCCACTGTGTCTTCCTCCCCCTCTCCCCTCTCCTGTGTCTTCCTCTCCCTCTCCCCTGTGTTTCCTCCCCCTCTCCCCTCCCCTGTTAGCTTCTATATGCATACATACATACAATAAGAAATCTGTGGGGGGGGGGGGGGTTACCTGTGTACTGTATAATATTGTATTGCATTATGTTATATTATATCACTAGCGACTTGCCTGGCACAAATGACGGGGCAATAATAATAAATAAAAAAGTTTGAAGCCATGGCAATGCTGTTTGCCACACAATGTGATGCTTTTTGTACTCTGAGGACCTTTGGCGCTCATTGTGAGCCTCTTCCCTCGTGTCCTTCATGTTTCGTGCTTTGCAACGATCAATCTTCGCGCTTATCGCAAAGACAGATATATAAGTACAGTGTTAAATATATAATTTTTTTTGTGCAGTGTAAATTAAAAAAATTATTCAAGTCTCAGAGCATAATAAAGTGATTTAGATTTGTAACTGCTTTGAGAGTGCTATCGCTGGCAGCCAATGAGCAGTAATCCAGATATATAACTACAGAGTAAAAAGTAAAACATTTTAGTGTAGTGTAAAGTCTACATTTTTATTTTCCATTACTAATTAATACTTATTAAATGAATGCACGATAATAACTATTGTGAATGAACAAATGTATTAGGAAGTGCAAAGCGTTAATGTATGTAAAGTAACCGCAGTGTAAAATATGCTATTAAGCGTATTTTTTTATATATATATTTTTTTTAATAATAATGAATTAATTAATTACTAAAATACTTTACCTATTTGTAATTAATATATCCAGTGATCAATAACCTGAAGAGCTAACTAAAAAAGATTTTCCTAAAAAGCCGTACGAGGTAAAGATACACTATTAACAAGGACGCTAAATCATCTACACCCGCTTACCACATACACATTCCCCGCCATTTTACAACACTAACTTACACAATGCGGAAGTACCCAGCTACCCTAACGGCTTCCACTCGCGCACGCAGCCTATTTACACTACACACTGGACACATTGCTGACACTTACACAGCAGCTCCACAGCACTGAAAACCTACATTGTATGCTGCAGGAACATGAAAACAGATTGTCAGCTCTTCAGCACAATGCTTCCTGCATATATTACTTACAAATAGGTAAAGTATATTCATTTAGTAATTATTTCATTAGCATACAAAAATACATATACACAAAAAAAACATTATCACATTAAACATAAAAGCCATTCACTGCGCGCCTCACAACGAGCGCCAACGCTGCTCATAGCACACAAAGCCTTGCAATAAGCGCAAAAAACACATCACCTCCGACCAAAGAATAACAGCAAAAGCGCCTATCAGAAAAAAAATACAACCAACAGCCTTGCAATGAGCGCCGAAGGATATCCGACCGCCAACAAAATGAATGTCTCGTCCAAACCATTACCTGCCTTACAATCTTATTGCCGCCATTTTTTGACGGGCAAGTCGCTAGTAAATATATAAAGATCAAGATAATAAAAGTATCAGGAAATGTAACACAAAGATGCACGCGCGTCTAAATAATACGACAAATACGGATTTTTGTCATAAGTGATATGATCTCAGTATTGGGTCATAAACCCTAAACACTGGAATCTGTTACATACAATTTACTGATGATGTCATTAATGGGCTTCAAGGTGGGGGGATCTCTTTTCATACTTTTTGAGCGGTGCAAATCCAACATATGCAGAGCGGAAACGCCACATCTGTGGGACACACACAAAGGGGTTCACTTTGGGAGAAAAAAAACAAACAAATATGAAATATTTAATAATCATATTTTGATGTTACCAACAGATAAGGAAACGAAACTGAGGTTATTATATCTAATACTAGCAAGCCTGGGAGTACTGGGAGTAATAATACTGCAGCAGGAGGTCAGGACTAATGTCACCTATAGACCCCCAGACAGATAAAGGTCAGTACTAATGTCCCTCTACAGACCCCCAGTCAGATAAAGGTCAGTACTAATGTCCCTCTATAGACACCCAGTCAGATAAAGGTCAGTACTAATGTCACCTATAGACCCCCAGTCATATAAAGGTCAGTACTAATGTCACTCTATAGACACCCAGTCAGATAAAGGTCAGTACTAATGTCACTCTATAGACACCCAGTCAGATAAAGGTCAGTACTAATGTCACTCTATAGACACCCAGTCAGATAAAGGTCAGTACTAATGTCACCTATAGACCCCCAGTCAGATAAAGGTCAGTACTAATGTCCCTCTATAGACACCCAGTCAGATAAAGGTCATTACTAATGTCCCTCTATAGACACCCAGTCAGATAAAGGTCAGTACTAATGTCCCTCTATAGACCCCCAGTCATATAAAGGTCAGTACTAATGTCACTCTATAGACCCCCAGTCAGATAAAGTTTTGAAATGTTTCTTGGATTCATTGGGGCTAAAGGAGGTTTGGCCATCAGGTAGTCTAAAGATACCGTATATTATGTCCTCTCTTGGGGGGTAAAGACACTAATAATTACTCCAAAAAAATTCTGTTTTTTTATGTGGGCAAGGTCCCTGGTTAGCCCATTGGGTTATCTGTTAAAAAGAGTGGTGCAGAGACTGTGGGGGCTGTTAGCCTCCTTGTCCCTGTGTGGCCGTTTAGAATCGCTGCTGCTGCATGTTTCAGCTTTATTAAGGTGTAATTGTACAGCGTTTGACTCAAGTAGCTGCCTGTGCTGGGTCAGTTTGGCTTAATTGCTGGGCCCTTTTCCTGCCAAGATGGCGACCGTCAGTCCATGGGCCTCTATGTCCCCTTCACAACCTTTGTCCCCGCTTGTGTGCTTATTTGGGATGGCCCCCCTTTATATCTCCGACCCGTGGCCTTCTCAGGTCCCCCCCTCAATCTCTGAGTGTGGGTATGTGGGCTGGGGCGTTGAATCAGGCCTACCTTCTTCTCTGCTCGCTGCAAGATCAACAATACCTAATTTTTCAGGCATGTGTACATGCCTAATTTTTCTGGCCTCTGGTGCTGCACTGTGCCTTCAACAACCAAACCCCCAAAAAAGGCACATAACAGGGATTAAACTGATAGGAGTAGTACTACTTAACACACATCTCATATCTGGTGTAACAGTAGTGTACATTTAAAACAAAAAACATTTTTTCTACTGTAATAGATTGCATAGCAGTTAGTTGTCTGCAAGCGTGTGTGTCAGACCTACAGCGTCTACTCTGCCAACTTCTGCAAGTGCACAGTGCCACTCATATCTGTTGTCACAGTAGCTTGGACGCATAGTACCAATCTGTCAAAACCGGTAATGATGAATGAGGTCTGGAGTAGCCTGGTTCCCTTATCCTCTACAGGTTGAGACCTAATGTTTGGGTGACTCCAGACCAATACATGAGTACAAGCAGCACACAAACTCAAAGCCGCCATCCTCCTCCTGGTCCAGCATCATCAGCCACATCAACCACTGCTGTCCTCCTTGCCCCCTCTCAACCATCCGCCACTCCGTCTCTCGCCTTGAGCAGTTCCTGCTCATTTGCCCATAGTCAGGTGCCTGTAAAGGACATGTTTGAGCGTAAGAAGCTAATGTCTCAAAGTGCCCCAAAATTGAAGTGATACGACCAACAAAGCATCTTTTTCCATCTCCCGGTTCTAAAAATCCAGGCCTTATACACGCCCCCTGATATGTGCTGTAACAGGTTGTAAACTGATAAGAGTAGTACTACTTAACACACCTTATAATAATGCAGAGAGAGGCAATGCATGAGAGGAGTCTGAAAAAGAGGAGTCAGAGGAGGAAGGTGGCTTTGAGGAGGTGGAAGACCAAACACAGCAGGCGTCCCAGGGGGCTTGTTGTCACCTTTCGGGGACCTTGGTGTTGTACGTGGCTGGGTGGAGGAAAAGACCTTCAATGACATCAGTGAGGACATGGAACGGAACATGGCTAGCTTGGTATCCAACCTTGAGCAAATGGGGAGTTTGCGGTTGTGCAAATGGACTGTTTGCGGTTGTTTGCGGTGCGTTAAACGGGGAGTTTGGTCTGTCACTGTGAAGCGGGTGTAACCCTTACACTACCTGATCAATAAAACATCATACCTGATGTTTTAAAGCACGTTATTCCAAACAATTTAGGAATGTTAGGTAATTTATGCCCTTTATGGCTTAAAACCAGACTCTGTATCAACTATGTAATTTTCCGTGGGAGTTTTGCCATGGATCCCCCTCCGGCATGCCACAGTCCAGTTGTTAGACCCCTTGAAACAACTTTCCCATCACTATTGTGGCCAGAAAGAGTCCCTGTGGGTTTTAAAATTTGCCTGCCCATTGAAGTCTATGGCGGTTTGCCGATGTTCGCCGGTTCGCGAACATTTGCAGCGGTTCGCGTTCGCGGTTCGCGAACCGAAAATGTTATGTTTGCGACATCACTATATATATATATACTGTATATATATATATATATATATATATATATATATATATACAGTATATCACAAAAGTGAGTATACCCCTCACATTTTTGTAAATATTTTATTATATCTTTTCATGTGACAACAGTAAAGAAATGACAATATGCTACAATGTAAAATAGTTAGTGTATAGCCTTTATAACAGTGTGAATTTGCTGTCCCCTAAAAATAACTCAACACACAACCATTAATGTCTAAACTGTTGGCAATAAAAGTGAGTACACCCCTAAGTGGAAATGTCCAAATTGGGCCCAGAGTGTCAATATTTTGTGTGGCCACAATTATTTTCCAGCACTGCCTTAACACTCATGGGTATGGAATTCACAGGTTGCCACTGGAGTCCTCTTCCACTCCTCCATAATGATATCACAGAGCTGGTGGATGTCAGAGACCTTGCACTCCCCCACCTTCCGGTTGAGGATGCCCCACAGAAGCTCCATAGGGTTTAGGTCTGGTGACATGCTTGTCCTGTCCATCACCTTTACCTTCAGCTTCTTTAGCAAGGCAGTGGTCGTCTTGGAGGTGTGTTTGGGGTTGTTATTATGTTGGAATACTGCCCTGCGGCCCAGTCTCTGAAGGGAGGGGATCATACTCGGCTTCAGTATGTCATAGTACATGTTGGCATTCATGGTTCCTAAATGAACTGTAGCGCCCCAGTGCCGGCAGCACTCATGCAGGCTCAGACCAAACATATATCAATATTTGTCTATAGGTGTATAAATGTTTTCTATAATTTATTGTGTTGATTACCCCTATATGCATTTACTTGATGATGTCAGATACTGTCTCTACTCTTTCTGCATCGCTGTTTACGTTCAAACTGAGGGTTTCATCTCATATCAGTGTTTTTGTGTTCTTTGTACCTTATCTGTTTATCTGTAATTTATGGATTATTTCAATTACCTTTTCTCAGTATAGATGTATACTTTTGGTGGTGGGAGTGTCATGGTCTGGACCTGCATGAGTGCTGCCGGGCACTGGGGAGTTCAGTCTTTGACAAGATTAACTTTACATTGTGGGAGGCCATCCAGGAGGAGATTATTGATATCATCAGCATAGATATGATACCAGAACCCAACAGAGCCTATTAGTTTGCCCAGAAAAGCAGTGTAGATTGATAAAAGGAAGGTACCTGAAACAGAGCCTAAATGCATCCCAACAATAAGTTGTAATTGTCATGAAGCTGTTCCC
This sequence comes from Discoglossus pictus, assembly GCA_027410445.1. Lineage (NCBI taxonomy): Eukaryota > Metazoa > Chordata > Amphibia > Anura > Alytidae > Discoglossus > Discoglossus pictus. The sequence continues at coordinate 248,594,004 of CM050167.1, forward strand.
AAGTATGAGACACTAAAGGAATCGTTATATAACACTGGATTAAGGAGAAAGTAGTGTCACAGAGGAGAGAGACTGGAGAATAAATGAGCGGTCAACTGTTGTTAACTATATCAAAGGCAGTGGAACCGCCCAGGAGGATAAATAGGCAATAGTGTACTTTTGTAAGAGGTTTGATGACAGAAAATGACTTAGTCAAGTCTCTCTAGTAGTTTGGAGGCAAATGGAAGAATGGGTTAGAGTTTGCGATAGGGACGGAAGGAGTTGTGAGGAAATAGGTTCAAGTTGACTTCTTTTTAGATGAGATACTGAGAGGAGTTAAGCCACCTCAACTTGACTGGGGTGAAGAAGCTGAGTGATGCTGAGCTAAAATGCAGTGTGGGGAGGGTGCAGGTGGGCAGAGGAGGGAATTAAATGTTTAAAACAGTTGGATGATAAAGTGGATAGGAGTGATAAGAAATATGATTCTTTGTCAAGGTAATGTGTAATATTGTAGGAACAAAGAATTAGTAGTGGAGGAAGTCTGAATGATCCTGTTCATTGGTGCAGGAACACTACTGAAGGTATTGCAAGTGTTAGAATTGTAGTTAATGGAATTAGTGTGAGATGAAGAGGCTGTTAGAGAGTGCTCTCCTACAGGCTTAGCCCCCCTGCCGGACAGCACTGAGCAGGAAAGAAAGGAAGGCAGTAGCGTGATCCCCCTGGTGGAAGGTCCCTATGAAATGTGGCTGGTGCTGTGTGCTACAGACTGAGAGATGGCTGTTACTGCTGTGGTTGGAGAGCTGCTGGAGAACCTGTTTGAACCCCTAAGGAGGTGAGAGCTGCTTGGGGATTTCTTTCAGCTTCCAGGAAGGGCCTTAGTGGCAGTGGCTGGGTCAGGAGGAGAAGGCGAGGGGGCTGCCTATATCGAGACCTTATGGTAAGGGAGTAAAGTGGGACCTCTAATAATAAAGTATTGGGCTGTTAAGTCTCATGTAGGAAATACCTAAGTTGTTGTGCTTTAGGAAGCACCAGCTTTCTTTTTATATGGGACTAAGCAATAAGTAACCAACAAAGAGCAATAAATAAATTGGAATAAAAGAGGTTTTATTGTTGAGGGGAATGGAATATTTATAAAAAGATATATAAAGTGTAACCTGAAAATTCTCCCCTGAAGAAAATTACTAGTAAGAAAGAAAGGAACCTGTACAAAGAAGACAGAAAAGAAAAAGTCTGGTCTGGATAGTGTTTAAAGTCAGACTTAAAGATAGTTGCTGCATCTTTTGAAGCAGACAAGCATCTGTGCTGTGGAGGTGGAAGCTGGTTAATGGTGTTCACTGAACATCTAAAAGTGAGAAGCTTCCTGTATATAAGAAGTGTCCAGGTGGTGGTGATTCTGGCAGCCCTGCTATATAAGGGCAACACCCTAACATTCTGCTTAAAGCAATCTGAACAGTAAAAGACTGGGACATTTTATTAAATATTACTGCCAAGTATTTTGGGGAAGCCTCACAGGACAAAGATATATTTTAACTGATGAGTTAAAAAAAATGGAAATAAAGTTTTATTTCAGTTTTATTCAAATTAGTTGTTATTTGCAAAAATACAATCACAAAGAAGTGTTCCTTTTTCTCTTACTTCATTTATGAGGTTTATTAAACAAGGTGTGGAAAGACTATATTGAATATATTTTATTTTTGATTTTTTGATAGGTTCTGGGGATAAATCTCAGATGTACAAAGAAATCTTGGTGTTATATATATTTAGTAAAATTCTCAAGGAATATATGAATGAATGATAATTGGAGACTGTGAACAAAATCTTAGTAGTGTTAAGAAAATACAGGCTTTAAAGAGGTTTAAAGAGCTGCTTATTTATGATTAACTTATTTATGGTTAACTTAAAGACCTGAGTACAACTTTTGCAGCCTTATTAAATTGCAATTTGGCAAATTTAAAAGGGCTCTATTTAAGCACATAGCATATTTGTTTTACAGAAGTTTTTCGTTAGTGAAGACCTCTCTTTTAGATAGAAGTCACTAACGAAAAACTTCTGTAAAAAAATATGATATTTGCTTATATAGAGCCCTTTTAAATTTGCAGAATCGCAGTTTAATAAGGCTTTTTTAATGCCTCCTTGGTTTGGAAGAGGTTTTGAGTGGAAGGTCTGAGGGGAAAGAGGGGGAGTTGGGGGGGGTGGGCGTGGAGAGGAAGAGAGAGGAAAAAAGGGGCCTGCACAGACCGAGTATTAATAATTAACCTTATACAATTCTGAACCTATACGCCCCATCAGAAAACAAAACAAATCCAGAAGAGAACAGGCTATGTAATAATTTATGGGGATTTAAATGTATGCACAAACTATGATATGAACAGAACATTTGGTAATAATTATATTCCAGATGCTACAATATTGAGTGGCAAAAAAATTCAATAACACACTGATGAAATATGGGCTATATGACTCTTAGCGAGTTTTACATCCTGAGGAAAGAGATTTTACTTTTTTCTCATACAGACACAATACATACACAAGGATAGATTACTTCCTTGTTGATTGATGTACAGTAGAAAATGTAAGTGAAATAACAATTGAACCAATAGATTGATGATTAAAATCCATTTCCGCCATGATTAAAATCCATTTCAACAAAACTCAACAAATAGACTATAATTATAAAAGGAATATTGATATTACCCTGCTGAAAAATATGCAAAACAGGGTTACTATAAAAAATTAAATAGTGGAGTTTTTTAATATCAACGATTACTCTATTGATTCTTATTAATTGGAAGTCCCATAAGGCGCATATAAGAGGATTACTTACCTATTGGGCAATACATGAGCGGAAGAAGAGAGGAATACCATTAAAGAGTCTATATATTAAATTAAATGAGTTAGAAAGGATGAATAAGCAAGCCCAGGATAAAGATTGTGGTTCAGAAATAAATATAAAAAAAAAAAAAATTAAGAAAATTTCACAAAAACAAATAGATAATAGAATGTGGCTTACTCAGCAAAAAAAAACTGTCACTGGGAAATAACGTAGGAAATTTTTTGGCTAATAAGATAAAGAAATAAATGTTTCTAAAAGTATAATTAAATTAAAAGATCAAGATGGGAGAGAGAATGTGTTAAGCCAAAAGAAATTGGTGACATATTTTTTAAATTCTATAGAGGGTTATATAATCTAGAAGAAAATTCAACAGTTACAAATTAAACAATTTTTGGACAAATTAAACTCCCCAAAATTAAGGAAGAAGAACGTGAAATATTAGAGAGAGAGAGATAGCAACAAAAGAAATAGAAGAAGCAATAACTACACTTAAACTCAGTAAGTCCCCAGGTCCGGATGGTTTTCCAAACCTATACTACAAATTGTTCTCTTTCGTTTTACGTAATCATTTAAAAGATACATTTAATGAAATAAAATGTTCTGGCAAAGCAATTATAAGAACTACCACCCAATTTTGTTACTCAACACAGATATAAACGTTTATGCAAAAGTACTGGCAGCAAGACTGAATCCTCTGTTGATAGAACTAATTGATGCAGACTAAACAAGTTTTTATAAAAACTAAGAAAGGCACAGATAACGTGAGAAAATTGCTGAACATAATAGCATATGCTAATAAGTCCCAACGATTGCCCTGTCTCTGGATGCCGAAAAGGCATTCGACAGGGTAAACTGGGATTTCATTAATCTTGTGTTGAGTGAGTTTGGTACGCAGGGAATTAAAACCTTTGTATACAAACACATCAGCTTATGTATTAGTGGCTTATGGTACCAGACAGGGCTGCCCTCTCTCTCCTCTAGTTTTTGTGCTGGTCTTAGAACCAGTGGCTATGGATAAGAAATACTGAGAAAATTGAAGGTTTGGAGACCAGAAATGTAATTAATAAAGTAACCATGTTTGCAGACGATGTTGTGGTGACCATTGCTAATCTACTTAAATCTCTGAAATACTTTTTTGAATATATAAATGAATACATTAAAATGTCTTATAAATTAAACTCATTAAAAAACAGAGGAATTATCAATTAATATAGATTTAGAAACAAGATCTTGTCTCAGAGAGAATTATCCTTTTAATTGGCAACAAAACAGGTTTAACCAATTAATTAGACAAAATTATGATAAAGTATGCAAACAAATTGGGGATATACTGAAAGATTGGTCAAAATTAAAGTTGTCATGGTCTGGTAGAATACCTGCGATAAAAATGTCAATACTACCCAAAATTACCTACTTGCTTAGAAGCATTCCTTTGGAAATCCCTCAAAAGATACTGTTAAAAATCCAAACTTTAATAACAACAAAAAAACAAAGGATAAAATTGGATATACTATCGAGAAATTTTATCTTGGTGTAATACCAAATACATGATGAAACATAATATAATTGAAAAAGATCTTACAGAATATTGAAAACTAGATTACTTAATTTGGAGTAAAGATAAAGATAAAAAGGATGTAAAAACACCTTCCCCAGTGATAAATGTTCTGGCTAAAACTTGGTTCAAATATAATATTAAATTGGGATTAGTAAGGTTTCCCTCTCCGGTATCTCCTATAATAACCCTAAATGAAAGACCTTTTACATTTAGTAAAATTAACTGGGAGAGATGGAACCTTAAGAGGTTAGCAGACTTGTTCTCAAATGGGAAAATAAAAACCTTTAAAGTACTGAGGAGAGAAAATGGTCTCCCAGGAGAAAAATGGCTGGAATATAATGCTTTATTTAAAGTTTTATCTAATCATGAGTATAAACAACTAATAAAACCAATTAGGAAATTTTAAATAGAAATTATAAAGGAAGGGAGGAAAAACACAATAAGACAATTTAACATTTTAAGAGATATGAAAGAAGTAAAAAAAAAACTATAAAAATGAGTAAATGGGAGGAAGAATTGGAAAAGCAATGGAGCCATACTTCCTGGTATAAAGATTTTGAGGTGACCGCCAATACTGTAAAATGTGTTAACTTAAAATAAAAGTGTTTTAAAGTTATCCAAAGAAAGCAAAGGAAACAATATAGATCTTTGCTGGAGATGTGAATCTGAAGCAGGTTCTTTTGAACACATATGGTAGAAATGTAAAATTGTGTATAGTTTTTGGTCTTCATTTATAGATAATATAGATTGTAAAGTTAAATACATCTTAGTTCACATCTTATTAACCATGAAATGGCTGATCGCTTTTAATTGGGAAAAAAAAACTCTTCCCACGTGGGGAGAAGTAAAAGATATAGGGCCTCATTAAATTAGCACTCGTAGTTCCCTCGGTACTCGCAAAAGACAGTATTTTGCTGTTTGCGAGGACTGATTCCTCAATACATCCTTCGCAGCCTGCTTCGCTAGATGACACCAAAAAATATCCGAGAATTTGACTCCATGAGAGCTACGTAGTAACACGCAGCCATAAATCTATGAGAAGAACCTCGCACCTCGGAAGAATCCCTACGGGCACAAAAAAGTGCCAGCAAGGGCTCTTAAATCCTATACGTGCGGCCTCGGAGCAGCCCCACAGCCGTCTGATGCTCCCCCTGCTCTCTAAACACATCCCCATGCTGCAGGGGTCCCTATAGAGACCCCTGCAGACTACCCAAATTAACTTGCAGCGAGGGGCCCGGATCGACATTGATCAGGCCCCAACGGCACACTATTAACCAATTCCGGCTACGGGGGTACTGCAAGTACCCCAGCGGCACCTAACATTAACCCCCTCAATGCTCGAGGTCTCCATCGGAACGCCCAAAGTCTCTACAATATTAACACCTTGCTGCAGAGGTCCATAGGGACCCCAGCAGCCCCCCACATTAACCCCTTGCAGCGGGGGGTCACCGATCTGCATAGATCAGGCCATCGTTGCATTGAAAACATTTTTATTTCCCGCCGCGGGTCCCATTGGGACCCCCAAAGTGTCCCCACATTAACCCCTTGCTGCAGGGGTACATAGGGACCCCTGCAGCCCCCCTCCACATTAACCCCTTGCAGCAGGGGTCCCCGATCGGCACCAATGATGATCCTGCTGCATTTCCAAATTCAATTTCTCGCCTTGAGGGTCTGTAAAAGGCTGTAAAGGTCATGAAAGGACCTGTGCTAAAAAATATTAACCACTGCTGCTGGGGGTACTATAAGTACCCCTCCAGGCAACTAAAATTAACCCCATCACTGATGGGACTCTAAACAGACCCCCATGCACACTAAATTAACCCTGTCACTCATGGGGGACAATACAGACCCCCATAAGCCCTTAATGAACCCTATAACTCATGGGGCTCTATACAGAGCTCCATGAGCACTTAAATTAACCCAATAACTCATGGGGCTCTATACATAGCCCAATGAGACTATAATTACCCCCCTCAGTCCAATAGGGGTCTATATAGACCCCTATAGGACATTATTAACCCCTAGGTTATCCCTACAAGTCTAAGCACTACACTATTAACTCTAACTATACCCCATTAACCCATACTAAACCCTATCTAAACCTAACTGGGCCTATCTAACACTTACTGGGCCAATCTAACCATAATTGGGCCTATTTAAACCTATCTGGACCTAATAACCCTAACTGGGCCTATTTAACCCCATCTAGCATCACTTATGAGGGTCTACACAGATCCCCATAAGCCTCCATCTAACCCCATCCGTTATGGGGGTCTATACAGACCCCCATAAGCCTCTAGTTAACCCAATCAGTCCCATAAGGGTTTCTATCTATACCTAACCCTCTATCTAAACATCACCCCCTATCTATACAATACCCCTTAAATCTAAGCTAAAATCGAATAAATAAAACCACTTACCGTTGCAGACGTCCCGTCTGATCGCACCCCTAGAAAAAAAAAGGGACATCAGACTATTACAAAATTAAACATTACATAGAAAAAATAAATAATACAAATACAGTATTAAACCTACCTTTCCAACATGTCCCCGTCCATCTTTTTCTGTCCTCCGGCTCGGCCCCTGGAAAAAAGATACATAACATTAGTATAACACATCAAACACAACAAATAAAAAATAAACATAAATTGAAAACTTAGCTGCCCCCAATGTCCCCGGCCTTCTCCTCTTCTGCCCCGGCTGGGCCCTTGATAAATCCACGCTCTAAAAAAGAATGGAAAAAACTGGAAGAGGAGCTCCAGACACTAATGAGGCCTCCAGAGCCTCTTCTGGTATGAAATTAGCAATGATGCCATCAGATTGGCTGAAATGTGACTGACAGCCTTTTTAGCCAATCAGAAGGCGCCAAGGTGTTTGATGTGTTATTCTAATGGTATGTATCTTTTTTCCAGGGGCTGAGCCAGAGAACAGAAGAAGATGGACGGGGACATGCTGGAAAGGTAAGTGTTAATACTGTATTTGTAATGTTTCTTTTTTCCTAGGGGGTGCGATCAGGTAAGTGGTTTTATTTATTCTATTTTAGCTTAGATTTAGGCGGTATTGTACAGATAGGGGGTGATGTTTAGCTAAGGGGTTAAGTATGGATAGGGGGTAATGTCTACATAGGGGGTTAGGTATAGATAGGGGGTTAGGTATAGATAGGTAGTGATGTCTAAATAAGGGTAAATGTATTGTAGTTAAGTGTATATTTATAATGTATGTATTACTGTACGGTTATGGATATTTGCTTATGCCTTTTTCTTTGCAGGTGTGTATTTATTTTTTATGTAGTGGCAGGGGGGGTTGTGATGTTTTTTTTTTGTAGTGAGGGGGGTTTGTGATGTCCTTTTTTATTTTGTGTACCTTAGGTTTTTTATTTTGTATACCTTGTGGCCGGGATTGACTAATAGTGTGCCGCGGGCCCTATAAGGAGGCGTGGTGGGGAATTTGAATCTTTTAAATGCAGCGGGGGCCTGATCTATGCCGACCGGGGACCCTCCGCTGCAAGGGGTTAATGTGAGGGGGCTGCGGGGGTCCCTATGGACCCCTGCAGCAAGTGGTTAATGTGGGGTCACTTCAGAGGTCCCGATGGGGACCCCCAGCATAGAGGAGCGTTCATTTTAGGTGCCAGGGGGTACTTGGAGAACCCCCCACGGCAGGGCTTGTATGTGGGATGACTACATAGACACACTTAACTTACTTATGGCTTTAAAGATCGATATGTATTGACGGGAAATCAGTATGTATGTTTATGTTTTGTATATGTAGTTGTGAGTTTTATGTAAATAAAAAAAATAAAAAATTTAGTTGAACATATTTGGGACATCATAATGTGATGGGACCAATTGTGTCAAGTGCTGAAGACAGTACATGGTTATATTTTTAAGTAGCAATGTTTTTAAGCAGCAAAGTAGCAATGTCCTTTGGCCTTCATATCAAATGGAGCTTGCAGCCTCCCGGTAATAGTTTATTCCATAACTCCTTGAAGATTTTTATTTAGTCTTATTTGAATGGTGGCTATACACCACTATTTTTGGATATTACCAGACCAACAGCCCTATTAAATTCCAAGCCCGTAGTGGCATCGGCAAGCCTGCAAGGGCTGCGGGCTTGAAATTCATGTGCATTACAGAGCTATTAAATTAGACCTTGCCCCGAGTTATGTAAGAGACGCAAACCGTAAACCATTATCCGCGCGTTTGATGTGCGGCCGTGAACATTATCAATTAGTCAAAACAGTATTTACAGGGTTTAGATGGAGACAATGGCAACAGAGATTGTCATCATTACGTCACTGAAAAATGGAGGTTGGATTTCAAAGCCTTACGGGCTTCAATTACAGGTTTTGATAGGATCCACATTCCAGAAATATCGCAACCCGCCCTTACCCCACAAGTCGTCGGCGGATTGCTTTACGGGGCAATTTAATAGCCGCAAGTCATGCTGGCTATGTTACGGGCTATGATTTTCAGTGTTGAGGGAATTTAATAGAGCTACAAGAACTTACTGTGAAATGTGCTGTCATGCCTTGTTCATGCTTAGAGCTTGAAACATAACAGCTGAAGCCTTATCTAGTTAAGGAAGTGCCTAATATGGCAGCACCAGGAATATTTATTGTTCAGTTAAAAAATTCCCATTATGAATCCAACAGAACATTCCAAATTAAATCTCTATTTAACAGACCCTATGATGATCGCTATAATTGATTTGCTAAATACGTATCATGAACAGAAGCAGCGAACCAGCCCTTCTTGCAATACCACCCTGAATGAAGCTATACAGCTTGACAAATGGTATCACTAAATACAGCCCATCTCTAACTCCCACAGCTTCCTTGACCCATACAAATAAGCACCGCATAACTTTAACAACAAGGAGGGACTGCTGAATTGTTGTATGTAAATTAATTTGCAAAATCAATCAGCTGCAACCAACCTGCAAAGTGACCTGACATTAACATTGGAGAGAAAAGCAGTGTTTTCCAGAGCATCCATGAATCAGACACTAGTGATGATATAAACAGTTACAGTTCAGTATTTTTCTTATGGAGCCTGGGTAGGAAGGTGTTGGAGAGAACAGAAATTCATGGATTCACTCTCTCGATGTCTGCCACATAAAGTGCCACTTGCACACAGTTGATGGCTGAGTTTCAGACTGAACTTTGCAGCCTTACTATTTAGTGCCCAGACAGAAATGACATCATATTATGGGCCCCAGATCAGCAAATAAATTGGCTGGCTTAACTGATTTACAGTTTTGGCTTACCATTGGTTTGTGCAACCTCCTAACTTAACAATTTTCCTTTATGCTTGCTCCACAAAACAGTCAGTAATGTATACAGTGGGATCTCAGGACAAGTTCCAACTTTTAACTGTTGGCTTACAATATAATACTGGGAGCACATATTACTCCATCTGCATGGCTACTGACATGACTAAGCCATCCTATCGAAAATCATATCTATAAATATAGTATGGGTTAATCTGCTGCTATCTGGTATAGAGTGATATGGATAAGGTTACCAGTAATAGCCTCTTCTGAATTGCTACCTTGTCATGGTGAAGGGGCTTGTGTATCTTAGGGAAGCTGTGAGCTATACCATATAGGGTCACCCAAGATCGGCAGGCCATAGCTAAGAGGTCAGACAAATTGTCTTCCTCAGTAGATCTGGAACTGGCAAACCACTCCAGTAGTATCTTTGCTCAAAAACCTTATGGTTAAGCACAACCAGACGCAAGATGTGCCTGGCGAGGTCCATAGGGTCCCATAGTGTCGGAAGAAAAAAAGAACTATGAACACAATGAACTGTGTAAAGAAAAGCCACTATGTTGTATGTATTCTCATGAACACGAATAAAGAAAAATGTTGTCTTTTTTACATACAGTGCCTTGCAAAAGTATTCACCCCCCCCCCCCCCCCCCCCGCTTCACAACCTGGAATTAAAATGGATTGTTTGAGGATTTGCATCATTTCATTTACAGAACATGCCCACTACTGAAGATGTTTTTTTTTATTGTGAAGCAAACAACAAATAGGACAAAATAACAGGAAAGGTCAATGTGCGTAACTATTCACCCCCCTAACGGCAATACTTTGAGCTTGCCACATCTTACCATTGGGATTTTTGCCCATTCCTCCTTGCAAAACTGCTCTAGCTACTTCAGGTTGGATGGTTTGCGCTTGTGAACAGCAATCTTTAAGTCTGACCACAGATTCGCTATTGGATTTTCTACTGGATTTTAACTAGGCCATTCCAACACATTTACATGTTTCCCCTTAAACCACTCGTATTACTTTAGCAGTGCGTATTGGGTCATTGTTCTGCTGGAAGGTGAACCTACGTCCTAGCCTCAAATCACGCACAGAGTGGTACAGGTCTTGCTCAAGAATGTCCCTGTATTTAGCACCATCCATCTTTCCCTCAACTCTGACCAGTTTCCCAGTCCCGGCTGCTGAAAAACATCCCCACAGCATGATGCTGCCACCGAAATGTTTCACAAAGGGTATGGTGTTCTTTGGGTGATGTGATGTGTTGGGTTTGTGCCAGACATAGCATTTTCTTTGATGGCCGAAAAGTTCAATTTTAGTCTCATCAGACTAGAGCACCTTCGTCCATACATTTTGGGAGTCTCTCACATGCCTTTTTGAAAACTCAAAACATGCTATTATGTTTTTTGCTGAAAGTAATGGCTTTCTTCTGGCCACTCTCCCATAATGCCCAACTCTATGGAGCGTACAGCTTATTGTTGTCCTATGTACAGATACTACAGTCTCTGCTGTGGAACTCTGCAGCTTCTCCAGGGTTACCTTAGGTCTGTGTGCTGCTGGATTATTTTTATAACCTAACCCTGAATGACTTGTTTGGAGAGTTCCTTGGTCGTCATGGCAGTGTTTGATAGTGGCTCCTCTTGCTTAGGTGTTGCAGCATCTGGGGCTTTTCAAAAAAGGTGTGTATATGTAATGACAGATCTTGTGACACTTAGATTGCACACAGTTGGACATAATTTCACTAATTTTGTGACTTCTGAAGGTAATTGGTTGCACCAGAGTTTTTTATGGGCTTCATAACAATGGGGGTGAATATATATGCACATATCAATTTTCTGTTTTCTATTTCTAAAAAATAGTTTTATGTATATATTTTTCTCATTTCACTTCACCAACTTAGGCTATTGTGTTCTGATCCATCACATAAAATCAGATTAACAAAAATTTAAGGCTGTAATGTAACAAAATAGGTAAAAAGTCATTGGGGGTGAATACTTTTGCAAGGCACTGTATATATATATATATATATATATATATATATATATATATATATATATATATATACAGTAGGGGGGGGGGGAGTATTTGATCCCCTGCAGGTTTTGAACGTTTGTCCACTGACAAAGAAATGATCAGTCTATAATTTTAATGGTAGGTGTATTTGAACAGTAAGAGACAGAATAACAAAAAAAAAGAAGAAAAATGCATGTAAAAAAAAAGTTAAACATTGATTTGCAGGTCAGTGAGGGAAATAAGTATTTGATCCCCTATCAATCAGCAAGATTTCTGTCTCCCAGGTGTCTTTTATACAGGTAATGAGGTGAGATTAGGAACACTCTCTTAAAGGGAGTGCCCGTAATGTCAGCTTGTTACCTGTATTGAAGACACAAAAAAACAGAAGCAATCAATCAATCAGATTCCAAACTCTCCACCATGGCCAAGACCAAAGAGCTGTCCAAGGATGTCAGGGACAAGATTGTAGACATACATAAGGCTGGAATGGACTACAAGACCATCGCCAAGCAGCTTGGTGAGAAGGTGACAACAGTTGATGCGATTAATCGCAAATGGAAGAAACATTATGCTTTAGGGGTGTTTTTCTATTAAGGGGACAGGACAACTTCACAGCATCATAGGGACGATGGACGGAAACATGTACCTTCAGCCAGGGCATTGAAAATGGGTTGTGAATGGGTATTCCAGCAATGACCCAAAACACACAGCCAAGGCAACAAAGGAGTGGCTCAAGAAGAAGCACATTAAGGTCCTGGAGTGGCCTAGCCAGTCTCCAGACCACAATTCCACAGAAAATCTGTGAAAGGAGCTGAAGGTTCGAGTTGTCAAACATCAGCCTTTGAATCCTTGGCTTGGAGAGGATCTGCAAAAAGGAGTGGGACAAAATCTCTCCTGAGATATGTGCAAACCTGGTGGCCAACTACAAGAAACGTCTGACCTCTGTGATTGCCGAAAAAGGGTTTTGCAACTAAGTAATAAGTCAAAGGGGTCAAATACTTATTTCCCTCATTGACCTGCAAATCAATTTATAACTTTTTTGACATGCATTTTTCTTGTATGTTTTTTTGTTTTTCTGTCACTCACTGTTAAAATACACCTACCATTAAAATTATAGACTGATCATTTCTTTGTCAGTGGATAAATGTTCAAAATCAGCATTGGATCAAATAGCCTCCCCCCCACTGTATGTATATAGTGACAAGTTAGCCCTTCAGAATCCTCTTGTCCTCTTATAACAGCTCTCACAGTAAGAATCCAAACTGCCAAGATAAGTTTTAGGAATGATTTTATTAAAACAAGATAACAAGTTACGTAATGATGAAAATGAAAACTACATATATAATCTGACTGACTTCAAGAACACCCTCTCTATACCTGGCACAGGAGGAAAAACACAGCCAGCCCCTATAGTCTCTGTTTCATATAGGGATGTTTTTCTTTGCTGGTAGCAATAACAGCAGGTGGAGCACTGGCCCTCCATTCACTCCCAATGTTCCACCCAAGGACCCTTAGTTTTGCAGTTGTGGTTTACTGCAATTAAAGTCCAAACACACAGTCTTTTCCCTGGGGTTTATATATACAGTGGATATAAAAAGTCTACACACCCCTGTTAAAATGTCAGGTTTCTGTGCTGTAAAAAAATGAGACAAAGATTTTGTGATAATGTGACCTATAAACTGTACAACTCAATTGAAAAACAAACTGAAATCTTTTAGGTAGAGGGAAGAAAAACATATAAAAATAAAATAATATGGTTGCATAAGTATTCACAACCGTAAACTAATACTTTGTTGAAGCACCTTTTGATTTTATTACAGCACTCAGTCTTTTGGGTATGAGTCTATCAGCATGGCACATTTTGACTTGGCAAGATTTGCCCACTCTTCTTTGCAAAAAATCTGTCAGATTGCGAGGGCATCTCCTGTGCACAGCCCTCACCCCACAGATTTTCAATTGGATTCAGTTCTGGGCTCTGGCTCGGCCATTCCAAAACTTTAATCTTCTTCTGGTGAAGCCATTCCTTTGTTGGTTTGGATGTATGCTTTGGGTCGTTGTCATGCTGAAAGATGAAGTTCCTCTTCATGTTCAGCTTTCTAGCAGAAGCCTGAAGGTTTTGTGCCAATATTGACTGGTATTTGGAGCTGTTCATAATTCCCTCTATTGCTGGTGGCAATGTGCCAAGTTGTATAACCATTCCCATTTGGTGAACTCCCATTATTTTTTGCTATTCATCAATTTACATTAGTCTGGTGTATGTTCCCCTGTTCCTCTTCTGGATTGCTAAGTGGTGGTTGTGAAAGGGCTTGTGTACCTAAATGAAGCTGTGAGCTATACCATGTAGGTCCACTGTAGGTGGGCACGTCATAGCAGAGTGGTCAGATAAGGTCCAGTATCACCTGTCATGTTGTTATCAGGCCCTCAGGGGAATGTTGATACTCCACAGTATCACTAATTGGACTTTGCATGTGTATTAACCCTTTATTTTGATTAAACAGGATATATATATTATTATATACTATCTAATGCTATTATGACTATTATTATTGTTATATGTATTGATCTATTGCATAGTAACTCAGGATTATTAGTTAGCAGATACAGGAATGTGACACAAATGGGATGTATGTGGATGTCCCAAAACCCCAACCATTGAGCACACACTGACATGGTGTGAATGGTAAAACAAAGCTTTATTTCATACACAGAGCACAATCAGAAATGGACAAGACTGTGCATTAATATCATAGGTGTGGTGTGGGTGGATACTGGAAGGGCAAGAGGTTATGCTTGTGAACAAGGGGATACCCAAAGGGGGTAATGTCATAGTCTTAAATAAGCATGATGCATAGCACCTACCAGGGTCACATGTGGCCACTACACCACTGCAACCAGAATCTGGTGAGAAAAAGGATCTTCCGAAATCACTCCATGTAATTGGAGAAACCAGCCATGTGCATGGCACTTATAACTTGTCTATATCTGCTCAATTAATCAGATCAACATAACCATGGATAATGTCATACAGATCTAATCCACACACAGTGTTTTGTCAGATATCAATGAATAATCAAAAAGCAGAATATGTGACACCGAAAAAGGGGTTTGAGGAACATGTCTCCATGGTCGTGAGATGGGCTATTAAGACCTACAGAGACAAGAACAAGATATCAATCAGAACACTATTCGGATTGACTTCAACATCTCATTTCAACGGCATTCCACATTGAACATCAATTTCAGAAATATTACACATAACCATACTGTGCACACTCTGTAGCCAGCCATTAGTATGCAAACATTAATACAAAATGATATTCATTGTGGAGTGTGGATGAGGAGGACTTAGGACAGTGGTTCTCAATCCCCTCCTCAGGAGCCATCCGACATGATTTATGGGAAACAATCAATGAGGCAAATACTATTCAACAGGTGGTGGAGCCTTGAATTGCTTCACATGTGTATTCCTGGGGGGAGGTTTGACAACCACTGACCTGGGGGACGTTCTCACCTACTTCCTCTTTCTGAGCACTGGGCCCACCCCTTCTATAACCACAGGCTTACTTGCTCTACCACGGCCAGGAGGTGTTAGATTGAGGGGTGCATCCAACTGGGATTGCTGTGTAGCAGCTGTCGTTGGCGGTAAGGGGTGAGATGAGGAGGCTGTAGGCTCTGGCTGCGGTGGGGGAGCCTGTGGAACCGAAGCCTGGAGTGTAGGCACCGTGGGCTTCAACCAACTGCACCAGCCGAGCCAAGTGTTGTGTCTGGGCTTGTATGTCCCTTTGAGCCATTTGCTTGTACCTCTCCATCTGAACATTATGCCTCCTCACCTCACCATATATTGATCGGATGCTTTCCGCCTGCCCGGTAGTATTATCATTCTGTTGTGCCAGCTGAGCTGTCACCTGTTGGACTGCTCCGATCTCGCGCTCAGCAGCCAAGCGGATGTGCTGATGTCACTCAAGGTGCCTGGTGGGGGACATGAGTTCTGTCTCCGCTGTTGGACTCTGGATGTGCTGTGGTGAGGCCAGAGGTGATGCCCATTGTGATGGTGTACACCGTAGGGATAGGGATGGTGTTTTCAGTAGGGATTCTGTTTCCATTAGAAATTGTGCTGTTGCCAATGGAGATGATGCTGTTGCCCATCTG
This sequence comes from Discoglossus pictus, assembly GCA_027410445.1. Lineage (NCBI taxonomy): Eukaryota > Metazoa > Chordata > Amphibia > Anura > Alytidae > Discoglossus > Discoglossus pictus. The sequence goes on from CM050167.1 coordinate 248,609,804, forward strand.
TATTGTGTTGGACCAGTCTGTTGGGGCAACAATAGCTGTGACATCAACAGCTGCCATAAGAGCGGGGGCAACAATGGCTGCGACATCTGCTGAGGCAACAATGGGCTACGACATCTGCTGGGGTAACAATGGCTCCACCATCTTCTGGGTCTACTGCTGGGACAACCACTGCTGGGAAAACCATTGCTGTGGCAACATCTGTTGTATCCTGGTCAGGAGTGGGAGGGGATTGGGGTCCAGCACATGTATTGCTTTAATGTTACAAGGTTGCAGTAGTGGGCCTGTTGAGAGTGGTCCCCATGAGCTAGACAGCCCTGCAGATGGTTGGTGGCTTATTGAACTTCTAGTAATTTGAAAGGACTGGGAACATGCCCGTGATGGGGTGATTCCCACAATGGTCCTGCTGCTGATGGTCCAGCCTCCTGTGATGGGCCCTCTGCTTCCTCCACCACTACCTGTGTTGGTGATAGTGGTGCCTCTGGTGGAGCCACTGCCTGTGTCTCTGCGGGTGGGGTATGCCTCCTGGGTACTGAAATGAGAGGACAATAGTGATGTCACGAACATAACATTTTCGGTTCGCGAACCGCGAACGCGAACCGCCGCAAATGTTCCCGAACCGGCAAACATCGGAGAACCGCCATAGACTTCAAGGGGCAGGCGGATTTTAAAACCCACAGGGACTCTTTCTGACCACAATAGTGATGGGAAAGTTGTTTCAACGGGACTAACACCTGCACTGTGGCATGCCGGAGGGGGATCCATGGCAAAACTCCCACAGAAAATTACATAGTTAATGCAGAGTCTGGTTTTAAGCCATAAAGGGCATAAATTACCTAACATTCCTAAATTGTTTGGAATAACGTGCTTTAAAACATCAGGTATGATGTTGTATCGATCAGGTAGTGTAAGGGTTAGGCCCGCTTCACAGTGACAGACCAAACTCCCTGTTTAATGCACCGCAAACAACCGCAAACAGTCCATTTGCACAACCGCAAACTCCCCATTTGCACAAGGTTGGATACCAAGCTAGCCACGTCCCGTTCCTTGTCCTCACTGATGTCATTGAAGGTCTCTTCCTCCACCCAGCCACCAAGGGTCCCCGAAAGGTGACAACAAGCCCCCTGGGACGCCTGCTGTGTTTGGTCTTCCACCTCCTCAAAGCCACCTTCCTCCTCTGACTCCTCTTCTTCAGACTCCTCTCACTGCATTGCCTCTCTCTGCATTATTATAAGGTGTGTTAAGTAGTACTACTCTTATCAGTTTAATACCTGTTACAGCACATATCAGGGGGGCGTGTATAAGGCCTGGATTTTTAGAACCAGGAGATGGAAAAAGATGCTTTGTTGGTCGTATCACTTCAATTTTGGGGCACGGCACGTGCAATCAAAGGTGCCACAAGATAGGAGTGGTGTGTTTGTAAGTACTACTCTTATCAGTTTAATACTTGTTACGTCACCTATCAGGGGGCGTGTATAAGGCCTGGATTTTTAGAACCCGGGAGATGGAAAAAGATGCTTTGTTGGTCGTATCACTTCAATTTTGGGGCACGGCACGTGCAATCAAAGGTGCCACCAGATAGGAGTGGAGTGTTTGTAAGTACTACTCTTATCAGTTTAATACTTGTTACGTCACCTATCAGGGCACGTGTATAAGGCCTGGATTTTTGGGACCGGGAGATGGAAAAAGATGCTTTGTTGGTCGTATCACTTCAAATTTGGGGCACTTTATGACATTAGCTTCTTACGCTCAAACATGTCCTTTACAGACACCTGACTATGGGCAGATGAGCAGGAACTGCTCAAGGTGAGAGACGGAGTGGCGGATGGTTGAGAGGGGGCAAGGAGGACAGCAGTGGTTGATGTGGCTGATGATGCTGGACCAGGAGGAGGATGGCGGCTTTGAGTTTGTGTGCTGCTTGTACTCATGTGTTGGTCTGGAGTCACCCAAACATTAGGTCTCAACCTGTAGAGGATAAGGGAACCAGGCTACTCCAGACCTCATTCATCATTACAGGTTTTGACAGATTGGTACTATGCGTGCAAGCTACTGTGACAACAGATATGAGTGGCACTGTGCACTTGCAGAAGTTATATCATCCTCATCATCCTCCCCTGTATCTCTTTACCCCCTCCCTCATCATCCTCCCCTGTGGCTCTTCCCCCCCCTCCCTCATCATCCTCCCCTGTGTCTCTTCCCCCCTCCGTCATCATCCTACCCTGTGTCTCTTCCCCCCTCCCTCATCATCCTACCCTGTGTCTCTTTCCCCCCTTCCTCATTACCCTCCCCTGTGTCTCATCCCCCCTCCCTCATCATCCTCCCACCTCCCTCATCATCCTCCCCTGTATCTCTTTACCCCCTCCCTCATCATCCTCCCCTGTGTCTCTTCCCCCCTCCCTCATCATCCTCCCCTGTGTCTCTTTCCTCACTTCCTCATCACCCTCCCCTGTGTCTCATCCCCCCTCCCTCATCATCCTCCCACCTCCCTCATCATCCTCCCCTGTATCTCTTTACCCCCTCCCTCATCATCCTCCCCTGTGTCTCTTCCCCCCTCCATCATCATCCTCCCCTGTGTCTCTTTGCCCCCTTCCTCAGCACCCTCCCCTGTGTCTCATCCCCCCTCCCTCATTATCCTCCCACCTCCCTCATCATCCTCCCCTGTATCTCTTTACCCCCTCCCTCATCATCCTCCCCTGTGTCTGTTTCCCCCCTCCATCATCATCCTCCCCTGTGTCTCTTCCCCCCTCCCTCATCATCCTCCCCCCTCCCTTGATGATAAGGGGGGGAAGAGACACAGGGATAAGTGTGAGGGGTGTTAGGGTAAGGGGTGTTAGGGATAAGGGTGAGGGGGTTAAGTGTTAGGGTGAGGTGTGTTAGGGCTAAGTGTGAGGGGTGTTAGGGTGAGGGGTGTTAGGGATAAGTGTAAGGGGTGTTAGAGTGAGGCATGTTAGGAATAAGTGTGAGGGGTGTTAGGTCTTAGGGATAAGTGTGATGGGTGTTAGGGTTAGGGTGAGGGGTGTTAGGGATAAGTGTGAGGGGTGTTAGGGTAAGGGGTGTTAGGGATAAGGGTGAGGGGTTAGGTGTTAGGGTGAGCGGTGTTAGGGATAAGTGTGAGGGGTGTTAGAGTTAGGGTGAGGGGTGTTAGGGATAAGTGTGAGGGGTGTTAGGGTTAGGGTGAGGGGTGTTAGGGATAGGTGTTAGGGTGAGGGGTGTTAGGGATAAGTGTGAGGGGTGTTAGGGTTAGGTGTTAGGGTTAGGTGTTAGGCTGGTGGGTGTTATGGATAAGTGTGAGGGGTGTTAGGGTTGGGTGCTAAGGTGAGGGGAGGATGATGATAAGGGGGGAAGAGACACAGGGGTGTCCTGGCAGCAGAGATCAAAAGAGTCCTTCAGGACTGTATTGCACACTGTGTACAGTAGCCTAGCTATGGTTTTCCCTATTGATGCAGTATCACCTACACTCAGCCTCCTCTCAGTAAGACTGCAAGTTAGTTATGATTCCAAAATGGCTGCTGTCCATGAGTTAGAAGGCTCTGGAAGTGAGTGTATGCTGCTGATTTGCTGGAATGTGTCTGCTGACTGTGACATGCAGGGTCAAAGTTTGCTCAATGATAAAGTATAGGGGGCGGGTCGAATCTCGCATATATTCGCAGTTCGCCGCGAACGCGAACATGCTATGTTCGCCGGGAACAGTTCGACGGCGAACTATTCGGGACATTTCTAGAGGACAATAGTATTTGAGTATTGTTTCTCTGAACAATTGTTTGCTGTGTGTTTCCATATCCCTGACATCATGGTCACTTGTAATTGGCTGTGGTGATTGTTTCCCACAGATAAACATTGAGCTGTATCATGATCATTGTGGATCATGGCTTATATCAATATATATATATATATATATATATAGTTGGTTTGGTGTGTCATCTGCAGTTCATTAGGACATGTGCTCATCTGAATCTGCTGTGCAGTGTGTGAGACTGGCCAATCTGTGACTATTGCTGAGCAATGGGTGTTAACATGCTTATGAGACATGGTCCAGGTTAGGCTAGTACATGACACACACATGCAGTCCCTCAGAGTTTTTATCTGCATATGCAGTGTGCTCACCCATATATGTACTCTCTATTGGATGTAAAATCATTGTGGATCTACAGCTATACCTTGTTTAATGCTGGGGATAGCTTCCAAGCAGTTGGAGTGTTAAGCGACACTGCTTTAAAGTGTGCAGTGTAACATGGAGAAGATAGGGATAGGGGAACTCATTACAAAATATTTACAATTGCAATTGATATTTACTGTATACTGCTTTGTTTTATATTAAATTTGAACAAACAGCAAATATAACACTGACGCAAACTGCATTTGCAACTGCTATTCAGAATCTGTGTTAACTACAGGTATTGGACTGACATTTCATTGATAACAATTAGGATTATAATATGATGATAATATAATATGTTATAATATTTACATGGTAATTAACACCCCATATATCTGTAGTGAGAACCAGAAATCTTACAGTGCTATTGTATGCCAGTTATCTATGTGTGTGGGGTTCATGTGCATATGAGGGTGTGCTGGTGCATATGATACTCACTTTGCAGGGTTTTCTGATAGCTAGTGTACAACTGTCCTGGAAGGCTTACTACAGTGGCTGGCTCAAAAGACTCCTTGATAGTTCGCTCCCATCCACAGTATGTGATGTTGAGTGGTGGGCCACCACCAGTCCCACAGGCTGCTATGACCTCCACTGCCATCTTCTTCTTCACCTTCATCTGGGAGTCATCATATCGGTGTTTAACTGACCGAACATAATGGTTTCCAACCACTAATAAAGCCAAAGCTGCAGTCACCTAATTCCAGGCACAGGCCTTATCGCCAGGCCTCATATCCCTACCACCATGGATGATGCTATGGTGGGCTTGCACTTCCCTGAGGAGAGTTTCTTTCTCCTCTTGGCTATAATTGTGGGCCCTCTGCTTTGGCACAACCTCTTGCCCTGCCAACTGTGCCTGGGGTTCCTGGCATCCCTGTTCTCTCCCTTGGCCCTGCCCCATATCCCCAATACCTCCCCCCAGGATCAGGCCCCTGACCCTCTGCTCCTACACCTTGTGTGCCTACATCTGGGGGCACATGCCTCCCCCCTCCTTTTCTCCTCTACCTGTTCCTCTCCTCCCTGACCAGCTGCCTCCTCTCCCTCTCTCCAAACCTCTATCTCTCCTCCTCTTCTCACTCTCCTCCTCCGGTGTTCCCCTCTCTCTTTCCTCACTCTCCTCCTCTCCTCACTCTTCTCCTCCTCCGGTGTTTCTCTCTCTAACACTCTCTATTTCTCTCTCCGGCACTCTCTATTTCTCTCTCTGGCACTCTAACTTGCTCTCTCTAACACTCTTTATCTCTCTCTAACACTCTCTATCTCTCTCTAACACTCTCTAGCTCTCTAACACTCTCTATCTCTCTCTAAAACTCTCTATCTCTCGCTAACACTCTCTATCTCTCAGTCTCTGTCTAACTCTCTCTCTATATATATCTCTCTCAAATACCCACCATCGCCTAGACCTGTGTGTTGACTTTCTCAGCTACAGCACAGTCAAAGAATTACGGTTTTCACAGTCTTTTAAAACAGTTCCGGCGGCATTGATTGGCATCCGCCACTTCCTATTGGTTAATTGATCTGTGACGGGATAGCAACTTACGGCCTTGACTGATTTTGGCATGCTTCATCGGATTGGATACCCGGAAGCGTTACCGGTGAAAACAGGCTTTACAGGCTTGAGGCTTTTGGCCCGTAACTCGCGCCCTTACTTAATTCAATAGCTATGGATTTGGAGATGAACACACCCGCAGACATACGGCCTACAGCGATAGAGTTGCAGGCTTGCAATTGAATGGAGGCCTATGTTTGTTGTGTATTAATCACTGGGCAACCTGGACTTCCCTGTCTGTCTCACTATATAACTTGCAGTCTTCACAATAATAGAGGTAACAGAGGTCATGGAAATCTTTTCAGTCCATAAATCCATTCTCTGTTGGTATTTCAGCTTAAACAAGCAAATCAAACAAAACAATGACCTCTCACATTGAGAAATAATTGCATATATATTTGTTTTGCACTTAAAAATATATTTATCTATTGTTGTTATCTTTGCAAAGCATTCTGTCTGCATTTCCTGTTAATTACCATTACATTTATACAGGATTTGCTTAATACTTCTCCATTCAAAAAACTACTTTTGTAATGTCTAAAACATGCTCTTTTAAATGCATGAAAAAACTGTTCTGTACCATATCCCTTTAAGTCTTCTAACATTCTGAGCTATATTAAATGGCCTCAGTGGTCCCATTTTTTCTTTATAGTATTTTGCAAAACTAGGCTTGGTAAAGGCAATTTTTAAGGAAGCAAAACAAATCAATACCACCAATAAATATTTACCTCTTAAATGCATTTATTATTGAGTGCAAAATTCCATTTTCTTTTCTGAGCTCAGATGGTCTTCTAGAAGGGCATGTCCTTGTAAACTAACTTTCTGTTAGTCCTGCATAAGGCCCTTGAACTTTTACAGTTTTCTATTCTGCAGATGGAAGCTTTCCCTGCTTATATATTCTCCTCCATTTTGCCCATTATGAAGTGTAATTCTTCAATAGTATACTTTAAATATAGGACTACAGTGCTCTTTCAACCATTTTTTCCCCTGAAAACTGTTAACCACAAACATTTTCACAATAGTAGAAATTGTTAGAAATTATTCTACTAATGTCAAAATTGCCCCTAAGGATGATTTTTCGGAATAATGGGTGGAAGGAATAGCAGATTAATCAGCATTACTAATGTTGTAATTGTTCTTTATTACTGCTTCCTTTTCACTCTATAATAATAAGATTCGCAGTGCCTTCCACTTAGCCCTTTCACTTTTGTATTTCTGACAGTACAAATGCTTTAAATATATGTTCTGCCTTAGGATTTTGTGCCCTAGTTGCATTATTTTGCACATATTATTTAATTAGGGATACCACTCAATAGATCATGATTGTATTATATATTTGAAGCACGTCCTTGGGAGTATCATAATTTTAATTTAGTCCATTGGCAATATAATAAGTAAAATATTAGAAAAAGAGACAACGCATAAATACAGAGATCATAGCATAGATACTACAGATCATAGTCTCCCACAAGGACCCCTATAACTAGCAAAACACTAGTCAATCAATTAAGATTATCTTAGTAGCAGTTGATAGCTGACAAAACATGAGGTGTACGTTTTAACTCATTCATAATGGAAATGTAAGAAAATTGGTCTTGATATGTTGATGAATGGTTCTGAATTTTTAATAAGTGACCTGCAAGTTAGTCTGCTTCTGCTTCTGGGTCTGCTCCTGGGGGTTATAACTTTGACAGGTTATGGCATTCAGCTCAATCTGCAACAAGTGAGTCCTTTAAGATACAATTGAGATCTCTTCAAATTGCCTGTATTAGGACTCTTTTCCTGCTGCAAGTCTATGTCCTGTCTGGTTCACTGCTGCAGATACAGTGTCCTGTTCTGCTACAGCTGCAATATCATGCACTACTGCTTCTGTTCCTGTCTGACTGGGGTTCTGCCAGTGTCCTGCACTACTGCTTCTGTTCCTGTCTGGCTGTTGTTCTGTCAGTGTTCTGCATTACTGCTTCTGTTCCTGACTGGCAAGAATTCTGCATGTACTTTCTGCTCTGTTCTGTTCCAGCTTTCACCTCCACATGTGTGCTGCAAATGGACTGATGGCCTTTTGACTTAAAGGGATACTCACCAAGTTTTGTATATCCTGTGTTTTGTTAATTAAATTCAATTGTCACCTCACCCCTGATGGGGCTGAATTTATAGCACCCAGTTTCTGAAATGTACTTTCTTTTCAATTAGCTGACAAGCTCTTGATGATCTTTTTTAATTCCTTCACATTTTGTTTCATTCATGCTCTAGTCTGTAGGATTCTCAGTCTTCCAAAGTACTTTGTATAAAAATGTCATGTGTATGATTGTTAGCTCAAGGGCAGGGTTGTCAACTCCTTTGGTATCAATCTGCTACATTATGTATTGTTATAAGCATGTTTTACTATACCACAGCACTGCAGAATATGTTGGCGCTATATAACTAAAGAGATGATGATGATGATGAAGAGATCTTGACACAATAAGCATGTCTTAAAGGTGACCATGTGGAGGGCATGCACTAAATTTGTGTGTATTGTACTTTCATGTAGACACATTTCTTGGGATATACTATACAAACTTTTATAATAAATTAGAAAAATATATTATATAAATATAAATGTTCAACTTTAAAACTGTAATATCTATTGTTATTTATTTAATTATAGTTTAAGATTATTTTAGTTGAGATGTTGGGGTATACTGAACTTTTTCATGATAATTTTAGGTACTCACAAAGCAGTAGTGGTTGTGAAGGTTATGATGTAAACATAATTTATTCTATTTCTATAACTACAATTAATAGTTTTGTAAAAAGAAATATTAAAACTGATTTACAAGTAATTAATTAAAAAAGAGCTCAGTATATAGAAGCCATCCAAAATGTTAATGATGTTTCTGGGCTTCCAAGAAAATGTATCTTGTTAAAGCCAGATTTCATTATTATCCAAATTTTAAGAGATTCTGGAAGGTAAAAGGATTTCCTTACATCTGGAAATGCTTCAATCAGGCATAAGTGAATAATCAGATAGTGATTTGAGTAGCAGAGAATTAACTACCCAATTCTAATGGATCATCATGTTTCTGCATAATATTTAGAAAAATATTTCAGTGTTAATAATTGCATTTCTATTACGTTATGCTTGGTTAATTTCAACCTTGAAAAAGGGCTACTGTCAGATCTCTTTTGAAAACAAGTCAAAATTCTAAATTGCCTTTGCAATAAAGTATTAATTCATAGCTATGCTTTTTGATCTCCAAAGAACTCGTTCATGACATTTGCTAAATTTCATATTTATTGAGCCACGCATCCAAGATCAATCAATATGTAAAGTATGCATGTGATGTACAGAATTCATGCTATCTCTCTCAAGGCAATGATAATATATAGATAATTGTTAAAATCCCATCATATGTACACTGGAAAATATATATTAAATATGAATCACTCCAAAACAGAAATGCATGTGTTGTTCATATATAGGTGAATTAAATAAATACAAATTTATGTAAAAGCCAACAACTAGCATAAGCTTAGGTTCAAATTAATATTTTTAATAGTATAATTTAAACCGAGGTAGATTTATGTGAATATAAGGAAATCAATGAGGCTTGCAAACAAACTATTAGACTGGCTAAAATTGAAAATGAGAAGTTAGTTGCAAAGGAGACTAAAACTAGCTCTATAATATTTATTTATTATAAATAATGGGAAGAAGGCCAGGAAGGAAGCTAAAGGAACATTACAATGTGACACAGGCCATCTGATAATTGGTGACCAGCAAAAGGCAGATGAGCTAAATACGTTGTTTTCTTCAGTATATACAAGGGAGGTGCCAGTGGTTGGGACACTGCAACAAAATGGGGATACACTACCATCACCAAATAATTGGTTAACGCAGGAAGATATCCAAATGAGACTGGAAAAAATAAATGTGAATAAAGCCCCAGGTTCTGATGGAATACATCCACGTGTACTGAGGGAACTAGGTCTGAAATAGCAAAACCATTATATCTAATTTTTCAAGACTTACTCACCACAGGGTCGCTACCGAATGACTGGAGAAAAGCAGAGGTGATACCTATATTTAAGAAGGAAACAATAGCAAATCCAGGACATTATTGACATGTAGCCCTCATATCTGTAGTTGTGGAGCTGTTAGAAGCATTAATAAGGGATAGTATACAAGAATATGTCTATTGAACAAGATCATAAGTAGGAGTAAACACAGATTTAAGAGGGATAATTCATGTCAGACAAATCTAATTAGTTTCTATGAGGAGGTACAGTGGTGGGGGGGGGGGGGGAGGGAGTATTTGATCCCTTGCTGATTTTGATCATTTGCCCACTGACAAAGAAATGATCAGTCTATAATTTTAATGGTAGGTGTATTTTAACAGTGAGAGACAGAATAACAACAAAACAAAAAAAAAGGAGAATAACGCATGTCTAAAAAGTTATAAATTGATTTGCAGGTCAGTGAGGGAAATAAGTATTTGATCCCCTATCAATCAGCAAGATTTCTGGCTCTTCAAGGGAGTGCTCCCAATCTCAGCTCGCAACCTGTATAAAAGACACCTATCCACAAAAGCAATCAATCAACCTGATTCCAAACTCTCCACTATGGCCAAGACCAAAGAGCTGTCCAAGGATGTCAGGGACAAGATTGTAGACCTACACAAGGCTGGAATGGGCTACAAGACCATCGCCAAGCAGCTTGGTGAGAAGGTTACAACAGTTGGTGCAATTTTGCGCAAATGGAAGAATCACAAAATAACTGCCAGTCTCCCTCGGTCTGATACTCCATGCAAGATCTCACCTCATGAGAACAGTGGGGAATCAGCCCAGAGCTACACAGGAGGATATTGTTAATGATCTCAAGGCAGCTGGGACCATAGTCAGCAAGAAAACAATTGGTAACACACTACTGAAATCCTGCAGCTCCCGTAAGGTCCCCCTGCTCAAGAAAGCACATGTACAGGCCGTCTGAAGTTTGCCAATGAACATCTGAATGATTCAGAGGAGAACTGCGTGAAAGTGTTGTGATCAGATGAGACCAAAATCGAGCTCTTTGGCATCAACTCAACTCGCCCTGTTCGGAGGAGGTAGAATGTTGCCTATAACCCCAAGAACACAATCCCCACCGTTAAACATGGTGGTGGAAACATTATGCTTTGTGGGTATTTTTCTGCTAAGGGACAGGACAACTGCACTGCATCAAAGGGACGATGGACGGGGCCATGTACCATCAAATCTTGGGTGAGAACCTCCTTCCCTCAGCCAGGGCATTGAAAATGAGTCCTGGCTGGGTATTCCAGCATGACAATGACACAAAACACACAGCCAAGGCAACAAAGGAGTGGCTCAATAGGAAGCACATTAAGGTCATGGAGTGGCCTAGCCAGTCTTCAGACCTTAATCCCATAGAAAATATGTGGAGGGAGCTGAAGGTTTCGAGTTGCCATCAAAGAGGAGTGGGACAAAATCCCTCCTGAGATGTGTGCAAACCTGGTGGCCAACTACAAGAAACATCTGACCACTGTGATTGCCAACAAGGGTTTTGACACAAAGTACTAAGTCAAAGGGGTCAAATATTTATTTCCCTCATTGACCTGCAAATCAATTTATAACTTTTTTTACATGCATTTTTCCTGTTGTTTTTCTTTTGTTATTCTGTCTCAAATTGTTAACATACACCTACCATTAAAATTATAGACCGATGATTTCTTTGTCAGTGGACAAACGTTCAAAATCAGCAGGGGATCAAATACCCCCCCCCCCCCTCCCCACTGTAAGTAGGAACTTGGATTTTGTAAAGGCTTTTGATACAGTTCCACATGGGAGACTATTGAGAAATCTAAAGGATACAGGAATTGCAGTAAATATCTGTTTATGGATTGAGAGGTGGCTAAAAGACAGAAAGCAAAGGTTTGTTGTAAATGGAACAAACTTAGGTTGGACTAATGTGGTAAGTGGGGTTCCTCAGGGTTCAGTATTACATCCTCTCCTATTTAACATATTTATTTTTGACTTAGAAGTAGGATTGGAAAGTATTGTCTCCATTTCTGCTGATGACACCAAGTTGCGCATGGTAATTAAATCAGATAATTATATACTTTCCATCCAACGAGATTTGCATAAATTAGAGAAATTGGCGATGAAATGGTAGATGAGATTTAAAACAAATAAATGTAAAGTTATGCATTTGGGAAAAAAAAATAGCCATGCAATTTATAATCTTAATGGAGCAAATCTTGAGGTATCAGATATAGAAAGGGATTTGGGAGTGCTTGTGGACAACCACCTAGGTAACAGTGCTCAAAGCCAAGCAGCATCTGCAAAAGCTAGTCAAATATTAGCATGTATTAAGATGGGTATAGAAGCCAGGGAAGCAAATATAATTCTGCCTTTATACAAATCCCTAGTATGCCCTCATTTCGAATATGGAGTACAATTTGGGCACCACTTCATAAAAAGGACATTTTACAGCTGGTAAAAGTATCAAAGGGCAACATAACTAATTATGGGAATGGAGGAACTAAGCTATGAAGAAAAGCTAACCAAATGAAACTTATTTTCCCTAGAAGAGAGAATATGATTCCCTTATATAAATACTGTATATCCAGGGTCATACAAGGCTTTGTCAAGTGAACTTTTTGTGCCAAGAGGTTTTCAACTGACAAGAGGACATCCCTTGAGGTTAGAAGTAAAAAGATTTCCCCTTAAAGAAAGAAAAGGGTTCTTCACAGTAAGGGTGGTTAAACTGTGGAATTCTCTACCAAAGCAGGTAGTGACAGCGGATTTGATAGATAACTTTAAAAAGGGGTTAGATATAATTTTAAATAAAAAGGGCATAGAGAGTTATCCAAGATAACTAGCGTGGGAATATTGATCCAGTTTCTCACTGTCTCAATTGCCAATATCTGGGGTAAGGGAGGAATTGTACTTTTTATTCCAATTATGAGACAATTTGCAAAGTTTTAATGTTTTTTTTTTTCTGTTTGCCTTCCTCTACATCAATTAGCAATTATTAACAATTAACAAATAATCCACATAGTATAAGGATCAGAGCAACCTAAAAGGTTGAACTTGATGGACTAAAAGTCTTTATTCAACCTCAAATACTATGTAATTATACACGTTATCAAAAATCAGTAGCCTAATTTCATGAAAACAGTTATGGGAATGACTTAATAATAGTTAATATTAAATAAATAGTTGTGAGCATACGAGCCGTTGCTCACGCTTGCGGGCTTGCGTAGTGGGCTCGCCGAAGGCACTCCTTGCCAGCAACTGCGACCCTCGCAAACTTTACGTCGTAGCGCAAACAAAATACGAGACACGTTACGACCCATTACGACCTCGCAAAAAACGCCCGCAACACGCGCACATCAAAACATGAAAAATACAACAAATACATAAAAAGCTTACTTACAGGAAGAGGGAGCATCCATGACCTCGAAAACTAAAGTTACACCTCAATTTAACTCAAATTAAAACAGTTTAGACACAAAAAAAATTATCTAAGCGAGAGAAAAAATGGCCGCCCAAAAAACGAAAACGAGTCTACAGCAGTCTAAAGACGCAAAACACCACCAAACACCTGCGGATTTGCCAAAAACACCTTCAAGATTAGAAAACAAGGATGCATCCCGCGCAGCCCCAAAAACATTACAAACACAACAAATACAAACAACAAACACATAAAAAGGTTACTCACAGCAAGGGGGGGGGGCACCGAGGACCTCTGCAAGTAAAGTTACATGTCCATTTAACCACAAATTTCGGAGTTTAGAGACCCGAAAATCACATAAGCGAGAGAAAAAATGGCCGCCGAACAAAATGAAAACGAGGCTAAAGGTCCCTAAACACGCAAAACACTACCATAAACACGCAAAACACCACCAAACAGCTACGGATATTCTGAAAAAGCCCAGCAAACAAATACGGATATTACGAAAAGCTTGCACGACATAGAAAACGAACGACGATACATCAGCCACATGATATACACCAAACACCCTTAGCTCACTTACAATTTCATGGCCATAATTTTTTGACGGGCAATATGGTAGTCACATATATAGTTGTGAGCGTACGAGTTGTTGCTAATGCTGCGGGCTCGCGTAGCGAGCCCGCGGCCCTCGCGAAGCGAGGGCCGGGGCTCGCGCAGCGAGACGCGGGCCTCGCGTAGCGAGGGCCGGGGCTCGCGCAGCGAGTCGCGGGCCTCGCGAAGCGAGGGCCGCGACTCGCACAGCGAGTCGCGGGCCTCGCGTAGCGAGGGCCGCGGCTCGCGCAGCGAGTCGCGGGCCTCGCGTAGCGAGGGCACTGTGCCAGGTTCTCAGTTGCTGGCATGGAGCGCCGAAGGCGCTCCTTGCCAGCAACTGAGGACCCTCGCGAAGCGAGGGCCTCAGTTGCTGGCATGGAGCGCCGCAGGCGCTCCTTGCCAGCAACTGAGGACCCTCGCGAAGCGAGGGCCTCAGTTGCTGGCTTGGAGCGCCGCAGGCGCTCCATGCCAGCACCTGAGGACCTCGCAAAGCGAGGTCTTCAGTTGCAGCAACTGCGACCCTTGAAAAAAAAAGTTTACGTCCAAACACATTACGACACTCGCAAACAACATACGACACACGTTCAAACACATTACGACACTCGCAAACAACATACGACACACGTTCACACACATTACGGCCTCGCAACACTCGGACGCAACTCGCGAACATTACAAAATTACAAACACAATACATACACACAGCACATACATAAAAACCTTACCTACACAAACAGGAAGCACCCAGGACCTCAAAAATGCAACTTACAACTTAATTGCACTCAAAATAAAAGAGTTTCGACACTAAATAGTTTGTTAAGCGACAAAAAAAATGGCCGACGAATAAAACGAAAACGAGGCTACACACGCAAACACCATACGAGACACGTTACCACACATTACGACTTCGCAAACATCGGACGCAACACGCCGACATACAAACATTTAAAACTTAACAAAGACACACAACAAACACATAAAAAGCTTACCTACAGCAAGAGGAACCAGCCAGCACCTCAAAAAAACAAGTTACACCTACATTTAAATCAAAATAAACACTTTAGACACTAATACCATCGCTAAGCGAGAGAAAAAATGGCCGACGAACAAAACGAAAACGAGGCTTCAGACGTAACTACACTACACTTACTCGCAATAATGAAACACATGCTATGCGGAACGTATCACAATCATATTAAACACCATTTTGAACAGTAATACGCCTAAAATGGCGGATGGAACGCAAATTGTAAGCTGGAACGCAAATAGCGCATGCGTATTGCGTTCTAACGGTCTCACTTTCCAGAACTTTCTA
Source organism: Discoglossus pictus (assembly GCA_027410445.1). Lineage (NCBI taxonomy): Eukaryota > Metazoa > Chordata > Amphibia > Anura > Alytidae > Discoglossus > Discoglossus pictus. Next base: position 248,624,841 of record CM050167.1, read on the forward strand.
CAAGTTTATAAATACTGGCTATTTCAACTAAAAAATACATTTCTCCTCAGGTGATCAACGGAGTGACTTCTGAGATAACTGCTGCTTTTACTTGAGAAGACAATTCTTTACTAATTTACTACTTTACATTGTGCAAATTACAACTGACAGGTAAGCTATAATATATTACATTTTATTATCAGGTCAGGTCAAACAAATAAAAAAATAAACTAGGATTTCTGTAGTCATCATGTATGGCACATTTATGTGTATAGGCTCACAAAAAAAATTAAACAGAGCTTTATGTATAGTGACATCTGACACGCACATATATGTCTATAATGTATAGTTACATGTGACACGCACATATATGTCTATAATGTATAGTGACATTTGACACACACATTTCTGTGTATTGCCCCTTCATAGTGACATGTGACACGCACGTATATGTGTATAATGTATAGTGACATGTGACACGCACATATATGTCTATAATGTATAGTGACATCTGACACGCACATTTCTGTGTATTGCCCCTTCATAGTGACATCTGACACCGACATATATGTCTATAATGTATAGTGACATGTGACACGCACGTATATGTGTATAATGTATAGTGACATGTGACACGCACATATATGTCTATAATGTATAGTGACATCTGACACGCACATTTCTGTGTATTGCCCCTTTATAGTGACATCTGACACCGACATATATGTCTATAATGTATAGTGACATGTGACACGCACATTTATGTGTATTGCCAATGCAACAAAATTAGCTTACAACAAAATCAGTAAACAACTACATTTTAATGACATTATATCTCATGTATACTGATATGTCACACGCACATATATGTGTATCATCTATAGTTACATCTCACACACACACATTTATGTGTGTTGGAAAAAAAAAATATAAGGTTAATTTAACCATTTAAATTTGACTCATGTATACTGATATGTCACACGTACACAAAATAATTACATTAAACTATGTAATGTGCTTCATGTATGTGACATATGTGTGTAGCCCCCAACAAAAAATAAGGTTAATTGAATTAATTTACTGCAATTCAATACATCAGATAAAGCTGAATCTTTCTATTTCTTTTCATATTCAAACAGACTCTGCATCAACAGCGTCTCTCAACAATTTGCACCGTGCACTGTGAAGCACAATCCCTTTTAAAGAACACCAACAAATTTGAAGAGGTAAGATACAACAACACATTACATGCTCAAAAGGCCATGCTTTGCTAGATGACAAATTATAAATATACAAATAACTATTTCACTTTCTTTTTCAAACAGACACTAAAAGAAGACCGGCGGATTAAGATTGGCAGGAGGGGACCGTCTGTCATTCAAAACTTCTATCAAGGTAAAGTATTAAGTATAAACAAGAAATAACCATGAGCCTTATTCAATTGCAACTTCCTCATTTGAATAGGGCTCTATATAAGCACATAACATTTTTTTTATACAGAACTTTTTAGTTACTGAATTTCTAACCACAATCAAAGTTTTCAATAACTAAAAACTTTGCTCAATAAATATGTTATGTGATTATATAGAGCCCTCTTCAATTGGCAAAATTGCAATTCAATGAGGACCTATATGTCTTTAATGGCCAAGGGCCTCACTCAAATGTGATTTGCCCATTTCAATAGGGCTCTATATAAGCACATAACATATTTTTGAAACAGAACTTTTTAGTTACTGAACTTCTAACCACAATCAAGGTTTTCAATAACTAAAAACTTTGCTCAATAAATATGTTATGTGATTATATAGAGCCCTCTTCAATTGGCAAAATTGCAATTCAATGAGGACCTATATGTCTTTAATGGCCAAGGGCCTCACTCAAATGTGATTTGCCCATTTCAATAGCGCTCTATATAAGCACAGAGCATATTTTTTCAAGGAAATTTTTCTTTTGTGAACACGTTCCTTTTGGATACAAGTTCACTAAATACAAAATTCCGTAAAAACATATGCTCTGTGCTGATATTGAGCTCTATTCCATTGGCCAAAACACAATTGAATGAGGAGCTCACAATATAACAAATGCAGTAACCAAAGGCCCTTATTCAATTGCTATTTTGGAAAATTAAATATGGCTATAAATAAGAACTTTTAGGCCCTTACTCTATTTTAACAAATATATGTGATGTGCTTATTTACAACCCTATTCAAATTTCTACATTGCAATTCAATTACGGCCTTAGAGTACTATTACATTGTAAAAAATGCAATTGAATGAGGGCCAAACTATGCAACATATGGTACACACAAAGGCCCTCATTCAATTGCAATTTGCCCAATTGAATAGGGCTCTAAATAACAACATAACAATTGCTTAAAACTAAGGTTTTAGTTAATAAAAAAATATCAAAAATACAGTTTTTCAATGACTACAACATTATTTTAACTAATATGCTATGTGCTTATTTAGGGCACAATTCAATTCGCCAAATCGCAATTCAATGACACACAAACTGCTACACACAAAACAGAATTTCTTATTAAATTTTTAACAACCTATAAGCCTTACAAATAACCAAAAATAAGAATAACAAAAGTGTTGTGCACCTAATAGCATTGTATAAAAAAGCACACAAACTCATAGCAAACTATATTAACATTCTTCTTTAATGTTTAACAACCTATAACCTGTACAATCAAGAAGAAATTAGTTTTGCACAAGTGATGCGCACCAAACAGGATTGTCAAAAACTAACACAAACACATAGCAAACTACATTAATTATATTATTTCATGTTTCACTAACTATAACCATCCAAATAAAGGTTAAATAAGTATACCACAAGTGGTGCGCACAAAACAGGATTGTACAAAAACGAACATAAACACATAGCAAAATAAATTCATATTCTTATTTAATATATCACAACCCACAAGCCTTACTAAGAACCTTAAATAAGAATAACAAAAGTCTTAGGATTGTACAGAAAGTTAAAAAAAAAATATTTGAAAAAAATAACCATAACTGATACAATACAGCAAAATTAATACATTTTTTACTTATTTAAAAGACATTTCACTCAAACAACATTTTCTATTTTACATTACAACAGATACTGCGTGAAGACAATCGGACGAGGACTTTTTCCACAGGACCGGACCATCGGACGAGGACTCGGACCAGACCAGCAGACGAGGAATTTCAACACAGGACCAGACCAGCAGACGAGGAAATTCAACACAGGACCAGACCATCGGACGAGGACTTTCACCAACTGACCACAACATCGGACGAGGGATATCGCCACAGGACCACAATATCGGACAGGGGCTATCGCCACAGGACCACACCATCGGACGAGGACTTCCGACAGAGGACCACACCATTGGACAACGATTTTGAAACGAGGACCAACAAACATTCGGATTTAAATCACACTTCAACCAAGGTAAACTATAATAACTACTAAAGTATAACACTAAAGAAACTGCTTTCAGTTGCATCCGTCTCAACAGAAAAATAAATTAATTAATTTACTATCTCCCTTATTTTATTTAAATTGCTACTATGCAATACATAGCTCAATAACCACATCACTTTTTTTTTCAGCAAAGAAGTTTTGCAGTGGTAAATATCTATCCACAAACAAAGTTTTTAATAAATAAAACCATTATTTTAAATAAATATGTTACATGCTTATTTACAGCAGTATTCCATTGGACAAATTCTGAGCCACTGAAGACAGGAATTATAAATTTAACTAAATATCAATGATACATTCATGATTTGCCTTTTATTTCAACAATTGTGCACAATAATCTTTAACAGGAATTACAAATTTAAATATACACAATTACATTTATTTGTTTCCGTTTACAGATTAATATGGCTGATAACGAAACCAAAGAAGAGAAGAAAAGACGTCAAACTAGAGAAAGACAAGAGAGATGGGCCGCCCAGCAGACACCGGAGGAGAAAGAAATTCGAAGAGAAAAAGAACGCAAAAGACTTGCAAATAAAAGAATATCAGCTGCAAAAATGAAAGATACAACCAAAATAAATAAAAAAATAATAAAGCATTTACAAACTGTTCCTAAAACATCAGATGACATTTTACAACATACCAGTCAAGACAGACCAAAAAAAAAAACTACAAAAAAAAAGCATTTACAAACTCTTACTAAAAACTTACAGGACATTTCAACCAAACAAGTCCAACATATACCAAGAAAATCTACGAAAAAAACTAAACATTTAGAACCTGTTGTTGAAACATTTCATGACTTTTCATCTGATGAATATCAAAGTCAACATCCAATATGCGTTGCAAATTGTCCTTTAATGAAGTCTTTAGCAGTAGAGGTTCATAGTTGTGGGGACATGACTACTCAATGTCAATTTTGTGAGGCTTATTATTTTAAACAGGAGAGACCCCGAGATGGACAATTTATTAGTTGTTGTCAAAAAGGAAAGTTCAAACTTCCACAAAGGAAACAATTTCCAACCTATTTACTAAATATTATGACTGAACCTACTTTTCCAAATTACAAAAATTTTAAGACAAACATAAGATCCTACAATAGTGCCATATCATTTGCATCTATGGGGGCAACATTGGCTGCTAATGTACCAGGACATGGTCCTTACTGTTTTAAAGTCCAAGGACAAATTTATCATCGGACTTCACATTTACATCCAGAGGAAGGAGAGCAAAGAAAATTCGCTCAACTATATGTCCTAGATACAATGGAAGCTGTTGACCAACGTATGCAGATGGAAGAAAATAAAAAATGCTTACCCAGTGTTTTTATAGAGCTAAATAACATTATGGACAACAATCCCTACAGTAAAGCTTACAAAAAATTGGCAGAAGTAGAAAATGAACAACTACTTCATGCACAAAGACATCAATTACCCATGCCAAAGGTTAATATGGTGCTTAAAAGAGACAGACATACTGATAAACGTCGTTATAACTTGCCAACATCAAATGAGGTTGCAATGGTCTTTCACAATGATGAAGGAGAACCACCATTTCAAAGAGACATTAGAGTATATCCCAGAAATGAGGACCAACCATTTATTAATATTAATATCTTAAGTCCAAATTTAGATCCAATGACATATCCCATCTTTTTCCCACACGGAGAAGCAGGTTGGCAACCAAAATTAACCCTTCCCAGTTACCCAAATGCTAAAGCCAGAATCCGAAATAATGTTTCTATGCTTGAATTTAAAGTTGCTCAAATTGCCATTAGAGATGAATTTAATCCCATTTTATGTGGTGGAAAACTAACACAACAATGGATTATTGATTCATATTTGCAAGTTGAGGCAAATAATTTAAACTTTATAAAATATCAACAAGATAAACTACGTGTAGAACAATATTGTGGACTCATGGACTATGTTGCTGACGTGGCTACAAGCAGAGACATGACAGCTGGCAAAGCCATCATTTTACCATCTTCCTTTCAAGGATCTCCTCGAAATATGAGAGAAAGATACAATGATGCTATGGCTATTGTGACAAAATTTGGAAAACCAGATTTATTTGTGACATTTACATGTAATCCACAATGGCCAGAAATTAATCAAAATCTACTTCTTGGACAAAGTGCTTCAGATCGACCAGATTTAGTAGCCAGAGTTTTTAAGATCAAATTAAATGAATTAATACGTGACTTTACTATAAATCAGTTATTTGGCAAATGTCTTGCTTATGTATATACCATTGAATTTCAAAAAAGAGGCCTTCCACATGCACATCTTCTCATAATACTTCAAGAGAAAGATAAATTAGATACTTCGGACAAAGTGGATGCAGTCATAGTTGCTGAACTACCGGATCCAGAACTATATGGTAGACTATATGAGATTGTTACTCATCGCATGATTCATGGACCCTGTGGAGACCTTAATCCACAATCACCATGTATGGAAAATAATCAATGTTCAAAAGATTTCCCAAAAGATTATAGAGACAAAACATATGCCAATTGTGATGGATATCCACTTTATAAAAGAAGAGAAGGAGATAGTGCCATTATTCGTGGAAAAAAAGTGGACAATAGATATGTAGTACCCTACAATCCACATTTACTCATGAAGTACAACGCCCACATCAACGTAGAAGCCTGCACTTCCATCAAATCCATTAAATATGTCTACAAATATATTTACAAAGGTTACGATGCAGCTACTGTAGTCGTCAAAAGTGCAGACAACCCTGAAAGTAGTGAGTTAGTACATGATGAACTTGCATCTCATGTAGATGCTCGCTATGTCAGTGCGCCAGAAGCTATGTGGCGGCTTTTAAAATTTGAAATGCATGATAGATCACATGCAGTATATAGGTTAGCAGTACATTTGCCACAACGACATTTAGTCTATTTCCATTCTGGAAATGAAATGAATGCATTGGCCCAAAGTGAAGATCGTCACACTACACTAACTGCATGGTTTGCATTAAATTCCACTGATGCTCAAGCAACACAATACTTATATATTGAAATTCCATATCACTATGTTTTTGTGAATGGATTATGGAGAGCAAGAAAAACCAGAGGCAATAAAATAATTCCACGAATTTACACAGTCAGTCCAAGAGATGTTGAACGATTTTGCTTACGGATATTACTTTTAAATGTTCCAGGAGCACAAAGTTTTGAACAATTAAGAACTGTTAATGACATTGTATATGAATCCTTCCATTTAGCTGCAAGAAATAGAAACTTACTCGCTGATGATACAGAGTGGGAAAGATGTTTAGAAGAAGCAGCACAATGTCAAATGCCACGACAGATGAGAGAACAATTTGCTTTTATTTGTATCTTCTCAAATGCTCCAAATGCATTAGCTTTGTGGGAGACTTTTAAAAGTAATATGGCTGAAGACTTTATGCGACGATACAATGAACCAATTGCACACTTAAAAGCCTTAATGGAAATTCAAGAAGTCTTTTTAACTCATGGATTAAGTTGTGCAAGTTTTAATTTGCCTGATCCAGGTCTAATAGATGACATTAACTTTGAAGACTATGACATTCAACTACAAGCAGAAAGAACACAAGAAAGACTTGCAACTTTAAATACACTACAATTGCAAGCATTTCATGCCATTAAAAATGCTATAGATGATGACATGGTGACAGAGCGTTATTTCTATCTTGATGGACCTGGCGGATCAGGGAAAACATATTTGTACAATTTATTAATGAGTTCAGTACGAGCACAAGGACAAATAGCAATGGCGTTTGCCACTACTGGAATTGCTGCACTTTTATTAGAAGGTGGAAGAACTGTTCATAGTGGATTCAAACTGCCAGTGCCTATTTTGGAAAATTCAGTGTCAGATATTCGCATGACATCCTTACAAGCAAAGAAATTGAAGAAATGTAAATTAATTATAATAGATGAGGCCACAATGATGTCATGCTATGCCCTCCAATGTATTGACCGTTTGCTTCGTGAAGTCATGGATAATATTTTTCCATTTGGTGGAAAGGTAATTTTGTTGGGTGGCGATTTTAGACAAACATTACCTGTCGTTGTACATGGAAATCGAACAGACATTATTGAAACATGTATAAAGTCAAGTACAGTATGGAAACATTTTACCCATCTTCAACTGCAACAAAATATGAGATCAGAAGGCCAAACTGATTTCAATGATTGGCTTATTAAAATTGGAGAAGGAAGAACAGAAAAAATACTACATTTACCTGACGACACTGTAGAGATACCACCTCATATGATTTGTCAACAAGATATTATATCGGCAATATTTGAAGGGAGCATAAATAACGAAGAATATTCTGAGCTTGCCAACCAAGTCATACTGACGTGTAAAAATAAAGATGCATTAATACTCAATAATGAAATCTTAAAAAAAATTAATGCACCACAAAGAAATTATCACAGTGCTGATTCTGTACTTGCTGATGACAATGAAAGTCAGGCAAACTTTTCAACTGAATTCATTAACTCTTTAACTCCTTCTGGAATGCCACCACATATTTTGCAGCTAAAGAAAGGTGCAATTATCATGTTACTGCGAAATATGAACCCCAAAAAAGGCCTATGCAAGGCACAAGATTAATTGTTCAACAATTAAAGGACCATTTTATAGATGCTGAAATTTTAACTGGGACCCATAAAGGAGAGAGAGTTTTCATACCAAGAATAGATTTAGCACCAAGTGAAAGTAGTCTCCCTTTTATACTTCAAAGAAGACAATTTCCCATTATTATGGCATTTGCCATGACCATTAATAAATCACAAGGTCAGACTTTCAAATCTGTGGGTATTTACTTGGAAGAACCAGTTTTTGCACATGGTCAATTGTACGTTGCGTTGTCACGGTGCAAAAATCCACAGGCTATTAAAGTTTACATTGAAAACAATGAAAGTCAAGGTGATTTATTAGAAGATGGACGTATTTTTACTAAAAACATTGTCTACTATGAAGTACTATAACTTTGCAGGATACAAATTCAAGATGCCAACATTTTTTAAAAGCATTGCAAAATACTTAACAATTGGTTGTTTAATTCAGTCATAATTAATGAAAGTACTGTTTAGGAATGATTCGCCTCACAAAATACTTGCCTTGCATTGTTAGTAAAAATTATGTTAAAATGTTAAGTCACTATGTTAATGTTTCTAATGTTACAAGTTTAAAAAATATATTTGCAAGTTATTTCATTCAACAGATTACAAAGTGGATGTTAGGAGGTCAAGCACCTTTTAAGTCACAATGTAAATATTGTCTGTTATCTTAAGATTACTAACTACATTAATGTTTATCGCCAGTTTATGTGCTCAGTAATGAATTACTTTAATTACGTACGTTTTAAGCAGAGTTTTACTGTATGCCTTCCTCTACATTCAATGTATATTCAAGTTAACAATTATTGTGATAGAAATTGCATGTTAATACTGATTAATTTAAAGGTCAATTGTTTTTACATTCAAATGTTAATACTTTTAATAAAAAATTAGGTTACAAAATGTATTCGCTATGTTCCTGTTTATAATGTTCAAAATTATACAAATGTTTTGTCAACTTCTAAACTTACATAAAAAATAAAGTTAAAGTTTCAAAATAGATACTTTGAAGGTTATTGCTTACATATATTTTAAACTTCATGTTAAAATTCGCAACGTTTCAAGAAGGCTTTTTACTTTTTGCTTTCCTATTCATTCAATGTATATTAAAGTTAACAATTCTTCAGATACAAATTACATTTTAAAAAACCATTACATCAACATTTTACAAAAATACACGTTCATATTAAAATACTTACAAGTGTCAAAAATATATGTTAATAACTAAACAACTTGACAAACATATACATCACATTGCCGTCATTTTTTGACGGGCAAGTCGCTAGTATTAAATAAAAGTGGTAAAATATCAAGCATTACTGTGAAGCAAAATAAAGATTTTAATGAGACAACATGCCAATCTTGCAGTTAATTTGGGCTTGTGCTGTTCTGACTTTATACCTCTAATCTCCAGGTCCTCATGAACTCAGAACCTGGTTTTTAAGTGACATTTCTTGGTGCTCTGTACTTGACTCTGTGAATAGACTCTTTAGATTCACTGATACTGAAGTGACAAGGATAAAATCTAGTTTTTGCTTTTGCACTTTCCTCTGGTAATTTGTATAATTTTTCAATCTGTGTTAGACTACATAGAACAAGATACTTTTTATAACTAATAGCCTACAAATTAGTTTTTTACACTGACTATGTGTACAGCCCAGGTCTGTATCAGACATGTATGGAAGATAAGTATTTAGATTGCATGTATTTCTCTATTCCTGTAATAATATAAGTATGGATTTCTCCTGTGGTTTGTGGCACTGTCAATGGAGCCAAAAAATACTGCCCACCACGCAAAATATGATTATATTATATAATACTTTTAGATTTGGTTGGGGTCTTCACTATCAATAATGTGTTACAGCATTTGGAAGAGAAAAGTCTACAAGGTTCTGCTGTCTCTCCCTAGATGAGTCAATAGTCCCTTAGACTATGAGTGAAAAAGGTTTTCTATCAACTGAGGTGCTTGTTGAGCATATGGAGAGAGATCCAGGAAGAGTAGAACTCTCCTGCCCAAAATATACTGATATACAGAAACAAAAACAAAATAGATGAGCTTGGTGGGTAATGGGGAAGTGCGAGAGTCCACTAGTCCTAATTAATGTCCTTTGACTCTCTATTGCTGCGACAAGTGTATTGCATCCCTGCTCAGTTGTGATCTGACTGTATAATTTTACCTGTGCTATTTTAAAGTTAAGTTTCACCTAAACAAAAACTACTCTTATAAGAGGATAGAAATGATAGAAAATCAAATGTGTGTAAAGGTTTTAGCACTGCATTTTATTGCTACAAGACTTCTGTATTTTAGTTGTTGAGAGCTGCTGCAAAAAAACAAAACATGGTTGTAACTTGCAGCTGCAGCTTGATTGGTACTTGAGTTAGCCCTTGAACTTTTGACCATACATTTTATATAGATATTTTCTAAGAGCAAAGCGAGGCGAGCAGTTGAGGCACGAGGCACGAGGGACTTGGGCTGCAGGGCTCGCATCCTGTACTACTCATTGCCAGTGGTTCAAGCGGTACTTACAACCCGTATGACTTAGGACCGAACTTAGGACATGCACTGTGGGGCTCGCAAAAATCCCACTTTAACCACGGAACAGGAAAGACCTGGACCAAACAACAAATATGCCTGAAATTAACTTACCCACACACAGCACAGTGGCTAAGCCATGGAGCCTGTGAGTCAGGTTGCAAGTTATTTTGAGGCATATTTGGCGAAAATCGACTAAGCGAGAAAAAAAAATGGCTGCCGAAAAAACGCAACACTATGAAAACAAGGCCGAAGGACGTAAAACTAGCCATAAAGACGCAAAAAGTGCAAACACCATTGCCAGCCGTACTATTTTACTCCCGTCATTTTTGACTGGCAATTTACTAGTAAATTATAACCATGTGGGTTGTTATGAACCGCATGATTAGAGTTACCAACCCCTTACAATGTGGGTCCCTATGGGCCTCCATGGTGCCTAATATTAACCCAAATACTATGAGGGTACATATGGACAGCCATGGTATACTAATCTAATCTATTTTATGAATCTTAATAGCACACGTTCTGCCACCACACTGGTTCATATTGGAACCTAACCCCCATGGAGGTCCACAAGAACCCCCATAGTCCCTAACACTAAATATTAAAAAAATACTACGTAAAATTAAAAAAGTACACCTGGATGTATTTGCATATATGTTTCAAAACTCCTGTAGCTGGGAGTCAGCGTTCCAAGAGTTCTTCTTGGAGCTATTGAAAAGAGGCCCTTGATAATAGTAGATGCAAGTTTTAAGGAGTCATGGACATATTTATATACGCAAGCAAATGTTCCCACGGCCGCAGACTATTCAGGTGGTATCACTTTCATTAATAATGCATGTACTATATAAATGTTTGTGAATAGTATAAAACCATAATGCCTGACAGACAAAAAACTTTATATTTAAATAAATAAAATTTAGATGATATTTAGAATATAGATGCAGGTCACTCCAACGCTAATCTATAACTGAAAACATAATCATTGTCAAATATTTTTGTGTCAGTGTTATTTTTCTACAATATTCAAAGTCTACTTAATACAGAGGGATCATCCACGAGCCACATAGTGATGGAGTCCAATCATCATTTCTAGTAGATTATATTTTTTTTAAAACTCTCAATATATTTTTATGCCACTTTTTACATTGATATCTTTAAAAACCTCAATTTTGTCTAATGTGACCTAATATCTTTAAACAATTGATGACAAGACATGGCTGGATTTTTCAATAAGCAGAGGATGCGGTCTGTAGTGGGCGCAATGTGCCAGTTCTGAAAAATGTGCCTGCATATTAGCATTAAGTCCTCCACCTTCCATCTTCAAATCATGCCATCTTGTTCTTGTATAACTCCTGAACTTATTATTTAATCTAGCAAAAGATTTTAAGGTTTGTAACAGATCATCCTCTCCCTTATGTTCCCTTAAACTATACATATTAAAATGAATATGTATTTCTTTTATAGGTTTTGTCTTTTAGATCATGACCCATAGTAGTCACCATCCTGGTATTACCGTATTTGTCAGTATCCTTTTGGAGATTCAGTCTACAGAACTAGACATAGTACCGTATTGTGCCATGAATAAGCCGCACATGGAAATACATTTCCCTGCAGCTTTCTTGCATTTCTTTTACATTCAATAATTTTTACATTTCTTTGGCTTTTAGAAAGTTTTATACAGGGAGTACTGAGTGCCTTGGGCAACAGAATAACAAAACTCCTCTCCGACTGGCTGCATTGTGATGACAATCTATATTTTGTTGTTTTGTTGTTTAGTCCTGCCCGACTCTCCATGACACTATGGACCAAAGCATGCCATGCACATCTATTGTTATGTCTCTGGTTGTGCTTATCCATAAGGTAATTGGAGTGGGAGATACTGGAGTGGATTGCCAGTTCCTTCTCCTGTGACAATCTATATACTTCTCGCTTTTCTACAGTTGTATTCTAGTTTTGATAACCATAATATCAACGGCATTAAATTGATGTTATTTACAAGATACTGCTTTCCTCATTTTAGCTAGAGGAAATAGCAAACAACCCTGCTAATTAAAGGGTTAACATGTATTAGAATACAACAGGTATATGATTATGATGTTCTATTACTGGTTATATGCATGTTTTCTCTCTTATAACTGTTAACATAATCATATAATATGCAGTCATTACTTCTCAATTTGGTGTCATGATGTGTAATGATGGAATATTCTGCAAATAGTCTGCCAGTCTGTTTTAGCAGATAATCAATATAAATCCCATAGAAAAGTAACATTTATGCTTCATAAAAGAAAAGTAATTTTTGTAGGAAAATTCTTCCTTTTTTTGTTTTATTCTCTAATATGTCACTTATTTTTGACTCCACAATTTTGTTGTTGTTAGGCTCTACCTGACCCAGGGGTCAAAGTCATTATAGGCTACTGTATGTCAGCCATAAGTATAAACACGATTTTAAAAATAAAATCTTAATTTTAGCAGACTACTTGTGTCAGGAGTATTCCATACACTTAGAGCATGTTGTTCACCAGACTTTCCTAAGTGTAATTAAAAAGATAGGTGAAAGATAAAGCACAGTGATAAACATAGCCATAATATTGCCACAACTTGTGGCACATATACAATTATAAAATTAATAAATAAATATAGAAAATGCACTTCATTGTCTTTTTTTAGATGGTGGACTTGGATTTGGTGGGTTTAGACAAGAACTATACTTTGTAAATTACATGAAGGTGATTGCAGATTATTTTAGGAACAGCATGTTCTAATAGAGACGTCTCAGGATAGGGATTATAGCTTATTTAGTACTGTGGAATTGTAAAGGGGCTGCAATGCCTGTTTGTGCTTAATTGCTGTCCTTCACAGCCACTGCAATGCCTCAGTGAATAAGTCATACAGGTTAAGGCCCTGAGGCTTGAAATTTGCAACAGTTACAGATTTATTACATTGAACAAGGCCGCAAGTACAGGGCCGAAACCTTAAGACTGTAAACCCTTCCCACGGCCGCAAGCTGTTAGTGGGCTGGACTAGATGCAACTAGTTACAATCCAATCCCGCAGTTACAGAGTGCGACACAGGCCTCAGAGCCAATAGAAAGCAGGCTAGCGGGAAAATGATTGACAGAGAGAAGTTATAAAGCTGTGTTCCACATGCCCCCTCCCTACACACACATCACCCTATACCCCAACAGTTAATAACTACACATAAAACACACTTTTTTTACATTAAAAATATATTCACAAATGCAAGGGAGGGGAGAGGGCTGGAGAGATGGGGAGGAGGAGAGGCAAGGAGCAGAGAGAGGTGGCCCTGGGAGTGGTGGAAAGGAGGTGAGGAGTGGAGAAGAGGAGTGGAGAGGGGAGGAGGAAGTATGGAGTGGAGGAGAGGAGGAAGTAGGAAGTGGAGGCGAGGAGGCGAGTAGAGGAAGAGATGGGAAGTGGATGAGAGGAAGTAAGGAGTGGAGGAGAGGAGGTAGGGAGTGGAGGAGAGGGGGTAGGGAATGGAGGAGAGGAGATAACCAGGTGCCCATAGTCATAGACACATCGACTTCAGGGTCAGGGGGGAGTGGCCTGATCCTAGGGGGGTGGTAGTGTTGTGGAGGGACAGGCCTCAGGGTCAGACGAGGGAGATTAGGATCCCTGTTGACAGTCAGAAGGGCAAAAGACTGGGGGCAGGCAAAGGGGCCCAAACTACAGTCACAAGGAGATGTGGTCCTCCTCTGTGTCATCCGTGAGCGCCCCACTATCCTTTGGGGGGAGGGAAGTTAGGCCCAGGCTTAGGGCCCAGGTATAGAACATGGTAGAGGCCGCAGTCACAGCAGTGGGCACAGTGGAAAGGGATGTGAGTTCCGTCAAGCACCATTTTCATGACATCAGGGCCAAGGTGAGGACTACAATGGCCAATGATGCCAGTGAAGCCACAGCACCAAGTGGTGGCCCTAAAGTGACTGTGAGATACAATGAGTGGGAGAGGGTGCTCAAGGACTTGCTGAGCCAGGTGTCCACCACTGGGGCTTCAGGCCTGGTGCACCAGCAGGATCCAGCCCCCAAATCAGGTGAATATCACATACACAGACATGCCACCACATGTACATCATAGACACTACACATGTACATGATGACCAACAAGGACACTGACATGTCAGGTCTATGGAATTAACAAGAGATAGATGGATCAGTCATGCATCATTAAATCCCAGAAGCTGACAAATCACTGTAATTCAAGGGAACAACATGAGTAATCAACCATGTATGGGTGTGCCCACTACAGCGTATTCAGTTACAGAGCGCAACCGGAATCAAGATAGTGTTAGAAGCCAAGCACAATCAAGATCAAGAACCAAAGAATGCAATTAAGTTAATCATCGAGGTTCAAGCCTAGATGTCAGATAGTTAGGAATGAACAGAATGTATTATTCATTGTAATTAGCACATATACCTTTCTTTTCTCTTTTCCAGCTTCCAGGAGGTCTGGGTCAAGTGGTGAGCCAGAGGCCGGGGAGTTGGCTCCATCAGAGCAGGACGTCATGGACCAACCCTCTGCCCAGCAGGAACCGGTGAATGCGGAGGAGGAACCAAGAGGAGCCGAGGGTCCTGGTTACGAGGAGGAGGACTTCATCTAAGCAGTGGGCTTACCTGCAGAACCATCCGTGACACCAGTGGCATTTGACTCCACTGCCCCCCTCCTCCAACGACTACAGACATCACCAGAGCTGTCCTGCTGGACTGATAACCATGGCTTGCCACCACCTCTCCTTCCCCCATCAGTCTGGCTCCCACCCCCATCACCAGGCCCACCACCACGGAGCCAGGCCCCAGCAGGGCCACAGCCCCTCCCCACTGGGACACCACTGCCACCTCCTCACGAGCAGGATCCTCCATCCCGGGGTCGAGCAAGACAGGCTGCTCAGGGGGAGATACTGGCCGGCATGCAACAGATACTTGGGATCCAGGCCAGCATCTCCGCTACTCACACGGAGGTCATGAGCAGCCTGGCCAGGCAAAATAGGGTGGCGAAGAGACACCACCACATGAGTCCTACCTTGCCGGGCTGCTTAGGATGGGGCCGGACCAGAGCGCAAAACAGCATGTGACTGCAGTTCCGATGTCCCCAGACGCACCTCCTCTACCCCTGAGGCATCCCCCACACCCCCGCAGCCCGACCGCTCCTCCCCCATGCCTCCGCCACCACCACCAGCACCGTCACTGTGTTTGCCGCTGCCTACTGGGGAGATGCCTCCCCCTGACACCCCCCACACACCACACCACCACCAGGTAAACAGTGGCTGCCCACGAGGGATTGGGGCCCGTGATGCAAGGCAAAGGAGAATGTAGGGGCTGCACATATTTTTGTGCCTTCTCAACAGCACTCCTCAGTGACAATCTATCCGTCCAGTATAGGATCATGAGAGCCTATGAGATGGTTATATTTTGTATGCAGATGGCTACCTACCTTCACATGGTCCATGATCCTCTTCTCTGTGGAAACTTAGGGTTCTTTTTAACATTTCACCAATTGATGGTCATTAGGAATGCTGTTGAGAAAAGATGCTGCAGTCCCGATCTTTTTTTAAAATAGAAAACAGAAAATTGTCATGTGCGTATGTATTCACCCCCTTTGTTATGAAGCCCATAAAAAGCTCTTCTGCAACCAATTACCTTCAGAAGTCACATAATTAGTGAAATGATGTCCACCTGTGTGCAATCTAAGTGTCACATGATTTGCCATTACATATACACACCTTTTTTTAAATGCCCAGAGGCTGCAACACATAAGCACGAAGCACCACTAACCAAACACTGCCATGAAGACCAAGGAACTCTCCAAACAAATAAGGGACAACAGGGTTAGGTTATAAAAAAATATCCAAATCTTTGATGATCACCAGGAGCACCATCAAATCTATCATAATCAAATAGAAAGAACATTGCACAACAGCAAACCTGCCAAGAGACGGCCACCCACCAAAACTCACAGACCGGGCAAGAGGGCATTAATCAGAGAGGCAGCACAGAGACCTAAGATAACCCTGGAGGAGCTGCAGAGTTCCACAGCCGAGATTGGAGTATCTGTACATAGGACGACAATAAGCCGTACGTTCCATAGAGTTGGGCTTTATGGCAGAATTGCCAGAAGAAAGCCATTACTTTTAGCAAAAAACAAAATGGCATGTTTAAGTTTGCGAAAAGGCATGTGGGAGACTCCCAAAATGTATGGAGGAAGGTGCTCTGGTCTAATGAGACTAAAATTGAACTTTTCGGCCATCAAAGAAAACGCTGGCGCATGTCTAGCGCAAACCCAACACATCACATCACCCAAAGAACACCATCCCCACAGTGAAACATGGTGGTGGCAGCTGGATGCTGTAGAGATGTTTTCCAGCAGCCGGGACTGGGAAACTGGTCAGAGTTGAGGGAAAGATGGATGGTGCTAAATACAGGGATATTCTTCAGCAAAACCTGTACCACTCTGTGCGTAATTTGAGGCTAGGACAGAGGTTCACCTTCCAGCAGGACAAGGACCCCAAACACACTGCTAAAGCAACACTTGAGTGGTTAAAGGGGAAACATGTACAGTGCCTTGCAAAAGTATTCACCCCCCTTGGCATTTTTCATGTTTTGTTGCCTCACAAACTGTAATTAACATGGATTGTTTGAGGATTTGCATCCTTTAATTTACAGAACATGTCCACAACTTTTAAGATTTTGTTTTTGTTTTTTGTGAAGCAAACAACAAATAGGACAAAAAAGTAAATGTGCATAACTATTCACCCCCCTAAAGTCAATACTTTGTAGAGCCACCTTTTGCGGCACTCATAGCTCCAAGTCACTTTAAAAAAAGTCTCTATGAGCTTGCCACATCTTACCACTGGGATTTTTACCCATTCCTCCTTGCAAAACTGCTCCAGCTTTTTCCAGTTTAATGGTTTGCACTTGTGAACAGCAATCTTTACGTCTGTTGGATTGAGGTCTGGGCTTTGACTAGGACATTCCAACACATTTACATATTTCCCCTTAAACCACTCAAGTGTTGCTTTAGCAGTGTGTTTGGGGTCATTGTCCTGCTGGAAGGTGAACCTCCGTCCTAGCCTCAAATCACGCACAGAGTGGTACATGTTTTGCTCAAGAATATCCCTGTATTTAGCACATTCCATCTTTCCCTCAATTCTGACCAGTTTCCCAGTCCCGGCTGCTGTAAAACATCCCCACAGCATGATGCTGCCACCACCATGTTTCACTGGGGGGAGGGTGTTCTTTCGGTCATGTGATGTGTTGGGTTTGTGCCAGACATAGAGTTTTCTTTGATGGCCGAAAAGTTTAATTTTAGTCTCATCAGACCAGAGCACCTTCCTCCATACATTTTGGGAGTCTCCCACATGCCTTTTCACAAAGTCAAAATGTGCCATTTAGTTTTTTGCTGAAAGTAATGGCTTTCTACTGGCCATTCTGCCATAAAGCCCAACTCTATGGAGAGTACGGCTTATTGTTGTCCTATGTACAAATACTCCAATCTCTGCTGTGGAAATCTGCAGCTCCTCCAGGATTACCTTAGGTCTCTGTGCTGCCTCTCTGATTAATGCCCTCCTTGCCCGGGCCGTGAGTTTTGGTGGGCGGCCGTCTCTTGGCAGGTTTGCTTCTTCCATTTGGTTATGATATATTTGATGGTGATCCTTGGGATCATCAAAGATTTGGATATTTTTGATAACATAACCCTGACTTGTACTTCTCAAAAACATTGTCCCTTACTTGTTTGGAGAGTTCCTTGGTCTTCATGGCAGTGTTTGGTTAGTGGTGCCTCTTGCTTAGGTGTTGCAGCCTCTGGGGCCTTTCAAAAAAGGTGTGTATATGTAATGACAGATCATGTGACACGTAGATTGCACACAGGTGGATATCATTTCACTAATTATGTGACTTCTGAAGGTAATTGGTTACACCAGAGCTTTTTATGGGCTTCATAACAAAGGGGGTGAATACATACGCACAGGCCAATTTTCTGTTTTCTATTTCTAAAAAATAGTTTTATGTATATATTTTTCTCATTTCACTTCACCAACTTAGACTATTGTGTTCTGATCCATCACATAAAATTCAGATTAACAAAACATTGAACTTAAGGCTGTAATTTAACAAAATAGGTAAAAAGTCAAGGGGGTGAATACTTTTGCAAGGCACTGCAAATGTGTTGGAATGGCCTAGTCAAAGCTCAGACCTTAATCCAATAGACAATCTGTGGGTCAGGCTTAAAGATTGTTGTTCACCAGTGCAAATCATCCAACTTGAAGGAGCTGGAGCAGTTTTGCAAAGAGGAATGGGCAAAAATCCCAGTGGTAAGATATGGCAAGCTCATAGAGACTTATCCAAAGTGACTTGGAGCTGTGATTGCCGCAAAAGGTGGCTCTACAAAGTATTGACTTTAGGGGGGTGAATAGTTATGCACATTTACTTTTTCTGTTATTTTGTCCTATTTGTTGTTTGCTTCAATAAAAAAAAAACACATCTTCAAAGTTGTGGGCATATTCTGTAAATTAAATGATGCAAATCCTCAAACAATCCATGTTAATTCCAGGTTGTGAGGCAACAAAACACGGAAAATGCCAAGGGGGTGAATACTTTTGTAAGGCACTGTATCCAGATATCTAAGACATGATTGATGTTAGCTTAAATGTAGACTAATACCGCTATGGCGGTGGACTTGCAAAGTCTCACAATGGCATGTGAATGAAAGCCAGCATCACCCAAACCCTTTAAATTGTGAGTTTGCAAGTTTTCAATATTGTGTCAGTGCTTTGGAAACTAGCACCACGTACATTTGATTCTATGAACACAGAATATGGTTCATAGCCAGATCTACAGAATATCCTTAGGATCAATACAATAATAAAGCTTAACATTTATTGTGCAAATTAAAATATTGCAATGGAGAGCAAAGTGAAATAAAAAATTAATGAAATCAATAATGAGGTAATAGGAGACCCAGACGTGGTCCTCGAGGTAACACACTGTTGGAGTTTTGAAGTGGACCCTACACCAGGGAAAAATCCTTTAGGGAAGAAGAAAAGGCTTATCTCCCCCATAGATTACAATCTAAAAGGTGTAGATTTAAGCTACTGTAGTCTCTGTATCTGGCTTTGGACTTTTAAAATAGTCCTAAAGTTTTGGGTTGTGATTATATACTATCTTGTATCATCCCCCAGGTATACTTAAAGACACTTTTAAATTGTCACCAGATAACAGGATATATAAATATCCCTTTATCTACTATAATGTACATAGGTGGCATAGCATGATCTAATTTTACCATTTAGGTACCCCCATGTGTGTAGATAGAGAGTCCACACTTGTCGATAACAGTGAAGTGTATGGCTGCACACACCGTGCCTTCTAAAGCTGCCTGAATGCTGCAGCAAACAGTAACAATGTGGTTGTTTTGCACTATTGTAACAAGCTAACTAAGCTCCATAGTATATACTGCCAGCAATATCTCACAGACAATGTGGAGACTTTCTAGTCCTGCACCGTAACACTTCCTAGATCGAATACAATCAAAGTGCGCTGTCTGGACTGCAGCATGAATGGAGTGAGAGGAAACACTCTTAGGGAAAATGGGAAATCTGCTGTGCGGACAAATTCGCTTCTGATGAGCAGGCCGACTAGATTCCCTCTGGAATGCCCTCTGACGGGCCCCTAAATCTGTCCCTGTCTTCTCTGCTCTACTGTCTTGAAGGGGGGAAAGAAGGTATAGGAGGATAGTACTGTCTGTGGTCTCTTTCTCCCAACTCGCATTTCTCCGTTGTCACGGATTCTTCAGGGAAACTGATTCTTTAAAACAATGACATGAGTGAGGATGTAGGTGAATGCAGTTAACTGTTGCTTACCCGGAATATAAGGATATCCACAGCTAGTGTAGTAAATGTACTTATTTGTTGAATACATATGCCATATTCAGATATCTAATAGTTTGTGTATTGATACCAATTGCTTTTAACTCTTGATACTGTGGCACAAACTTTAATCATGACTGATCTGGGATGGTTAGAAAGCTGAGTGTGCTTAAAACCTTTTTGTTTTGTATTGATCCTTTTTACTTTTTGTTTACCCTTCTCTGTTTCTAAGCTCAAAAACAGGGCACTCCATTCTTTGTAATGTGTTAATTCTGTTCTTGCCATGTACTTAACCTCTTATAGCACTATGAAATATGTTTGCGTTACAAATAAAGATAATAATAATAATAATAATACATATCCTCTCCTCAATATCAGTATGAGAACAGATCCTTGTGTCTGATGTAAGTAACAGTGAATCTGGCTGCTGACCTTTGTGTCCTCTCCATATTAATGGATATTTTTCCCGTATTGCTGATATCATGAGTTTCCTTTAACATGTGCTAACACCGGTATAGCTGATGCATGTGATATCAGTGTTGATTAACTATATCAGATGGAGAAGGTGATAGTGCTCCTGGACCACTGACGCTGAGTTAGAGCTAAGCATTTTTTGTGAGATGACATAGCATTATTAATGGTCATGATCAGTGAGAGATCCTGAGAACTAGCTAATGGTTAGTAACGCTTGCAGATGGAAATCAGGTGAGTTAGTATATTGCTACAGTTCCAGTATTTAACACAGTACTGGACATTCATGTTTTATCTTTTTTTTATCCTCCTGCGGCACACAGGACAATGCAGCAGACTCCTCTGATCTTGAGGACATTATATCACTGACAAGCCGCAAAATGAGCAGTGAACTCGTTGGAACCCCATATTGCTGTTGACAAACCAGTGTTCCTTTTAAATTGACAGTTTAGTTCCAGATAAACTCTTATTTCTACTTGTAATTGTTTATCTTGGATGTATATTCTTTTACGATTGAAAATAAAGCAGTTTCCATTCCTAATACTTTCCTGGTATAGTGATTCCTTTCCCACGTCTAAATAGACAATACTTCCCACAATACTTATTAGACTACACAAATAGGAATCTAGTCCATTCCATATGGAGGAACCTGCCATGCCCAAATGAATGAAGAAACTACTGAAGCCTACCTGAAGGAGGATGTCTGAGAGACAGATGTGCATTCATGATACCTCATATATTTGATGTAATCTAAGAAGGGTGCTGATCACTGTTTAAAGCAGAGGATGTAACCATCAGTGCTCTGGTGGTATGATTCCTCCTCCTGTAAAGTCAAAGTCACACAAAGAGTTAATGAATTAAGCAATTTCTCATCCTATTTAAGTCTCCTCCTCAACCTAGATGCACGGTCTCAGAAGAAGGGATACACGAAACACACACGTCAGACCAGCCTCTTCACTACATCCCGATTGACGTCATTGCGACGGAGCCAACGCCGAGCCCAATATCACTGTACATTGTATCAGGTACAGTGCCACTACAGTAATAACTTTTGTGCTGGAATGTATATACTTTGTTTCACCTAGACAAATGCCTACATAGTATTATCCTGAGTGGTGATATGTCAACTTAATATACTGATGTTGCGCTCTGGACTGTTAACTTATTATTACATTTTGTTTGTATATATGCAGCCTCACTCTGTATGTTGGAATTTCTTTAACTCAACTAAAGTGGTGGACTGAGAGATATATCACTTCGAAAGTACACGTGATTGGTCATATCAACAAATTGAGCAATGTAATATTCTATGGTTGAAGCCCATAATACAAATGAAATATACAAGTATGATATATCTATTAGACTATATTGTACAGATATACCACATTAATGCTATACCTACATTTACTGTATACTATAATGAAACAACACAAATGAATGATAAGCATGACCTACATATAGAGATACTTTTGGATAAAGGCTACCTTAGTCTAGGATAAATAGAGCTAATATATATTTTTTTCTCATAGCAAGAGAGAAAATAGTGAGTCCTACTTCAAACTTCACTATAACTGTAATATGGACTCCAAAGGTCGACATTTTTCTTTATCTTTTCAATATTTGTCTGGTACTACATATACTATGTGTTGTCATGTCAGTGAGGGACTGTTTATTTTATCATTTTAATCAGCACATTTTATATATTCATTGTTGAATATTTTATATTTTTTGACTTAATAAAAGTTATTTTTTAACATTATATTTGTGACTTCCACGGCTTGATCATTGTACATTGGATTTCCTATAGCTAGACTGCCCACACTTGTTTATATGCACTCTATTTCCCTCTTCTTCTCATTATAATAGTCCCTGTACATTACTAGAGTGAGTGTCCCATGTGATCCACCCTGGTTATATTATTATAGTTTGATACATATGTATCTGTACAACAAGCTTGTATCACTGGGTATAGCCCCCTTATTTTACTTTTCCCCTATACAGTAGAGTATCAACATTCCCCTGAAGGGCTGATAACAATATGATAGTTGATCTTGTGAACTGATTAATACTAAAACACTTGATATGCTTTCATCAAATGATAATGGGTATTCATCTTGGCGCATGGCCACCAGCAATGGCATGGAACTTTCCAAGATTATCTCTGATGGATGTGAGTTTGCTATTGCTCCACGTGCCTCTGCACAGCCTCCACATGTGTCTTGCGGCAATTCTGGATGTGTTAGTGTAGAATAGTGTGGTGTATGTTCCCTGGTAGTTGATATATGTCATGTGGCAGTGTAACTTGACCACTATTTCTTTTCTAGATCTGATGAGTGAGATGTATATTAGATTATCTTTGTATTTTAAGGGTCCACATTAGAGCCTCTGTGAGTGAGACAGGGATAATATGCCAGGCAGTTTCATGTTTTTGTGTTGCAAGTTAATCAAGTAGTGTGTCTTTAATTGCTTTATGCATCTTGCAGCCACACTTTTCATATTGGCATATGTATGACCATTCCAACATATGAGAAAATAAAATATTTTTTAAGGACTTTTTGTTCCTTGGGGATTGTTGTGCAATGAATTCTAATGTCGTCCATTGCTTTCCCCTTATTTTAGATTCTAGTAGTGTGTTTTTATTGTCTTTTATAGTATTAAGAACTAGTCTGTAAACCATTTGGAACCCGTAATATATTTGGCTACATTTGCAGGTTAGACTGCAATTGCATCCTTGGCAAACAGTAGCAATTTACATAGTTACATAGTGTGATTTTATCAATTGTAACATTTGCGGTCTTGACAGATCAAAGGTTTAGCTGGGTCGGATTTATGAATTTGAGAACCCATAGGGATTTTTAGCCTGTAACCCGCAGATCGATTGCGGATAGCTAAAAGAGGACAATTTATTAGCAGTAACTTTTGCGGGCTACATTACAAGCTACAGTAACTACAATTTGGACAATGTAATAGGAGCCCAAGTGTCTTAATAACAGATGTAGACAATATTTGCTGGAGATTGCTACTGTAGAAATGCTACAACATATTTTCTTTCTACTAAAGTTCTCAATAGAGCATACCTGTTACAATTCTGCAAAATATTCTTCAGTTTGAAAATGAATAGTGATAAAAAGTGCAATCCTTTTCTATTTCAATAGACCAAAGGTATATAAAACATTAGCACCTGGTATTTATCTGAGAAACATTCTTAAGTGCTTTTCTACTTAGGAAAATCAATGTGCCAAAATTGTGCTTATAGAGCTAGGACAAAGGTGAGCAGCACATTGAAAATGATTCGGCACTCTCAAATTACAATAATGAAAAGATTGTCTGTTATTCATTTGCATTGATAAATATATTAGTATATTCGGGACCTGGTATATCCTTTAAACTAATTGTAATATTCTTTCTCAAATCTAAAACAACACCATGTTGCCAAAACCCATAAAGGAAAGTTATTGCACATTAGTGTTTCTCAACTAATTTATAATCTATCCCATTGTGCCTTCACTGTACTAATCTTGCTGGAATGATGCCTCATAATTCAATCTATCATGCATTGTAATAAAGCTTTCTAAAACCTAGAGTGCCATTAGTTCTATAGTGGCTTTTTTTTGTGTTTGGATTTTTTCCTGCATTAGAGGAATATTTTCTCTGGTAAATTCCACTAGGACCTGTGTTGTATATTAAAGTATAAATAGAGGTGCTATCTATTTGCAATCTTTTTATCAGTGCACTGCATATTTTATATTATGCAAATCCATCTTTAACTATGAGTCAAATCTTACTCATGTGGGCCCCTTCAGTTCTCTTGATTGGACAATCATACCACTGTTCCACATTACATGGAGATTAATATCGAAATTATACTGAGACAAATGGACATTAAATTAAATGTTATTATTATTTTAGTTTCCTACAGTATAAATACTTATATATTTTTTGTGACATATCATACTAGCAATTTTGCACAGTTTGATTATTGATTTACATATTGCACTGTTAGATGACATTATTAGATCAATGCATTTGTTTGTGATAAAGCCATTTACAAACATCTGAAATGTCTGTGGGTAGAGTCACCCCTAGCCAGATTTCTAAAAAGGTAGAGCAGATGTATGTCTAGGTTTCCCTTACCTTCATGCCACACTCTGCCAAATCTTTTAATTGGCGCAACATTTTCCTGGATGATTGTGTAACAATATAGGTAGTCTGAGCATGGTAATCAAGAAGTTATCTGACTAGCTGTATTCTGTTTCCAATCTACACATGCCTTTTCAACATGGGATTGACAACTGTAGTCCTAATTAGAAGTTTGATATATTAATATGATACAGAAAAAGCACAACTGCCAAAGTTCCCTGGAAACCTGTGGCATCACAGCCATTCAGCAAGCTTCTGGGGAGTGTGAAAAAGTTGATACAGCAATGTAGTGAGAGTCAGGGGATAAAGTACAGTATATGATAATAAGGTATGTACAAGATATGAATTAGTAATGGAACTCCATTTCTTTCAGTGCATACATGATAGTCTCTTCCAATCATCTGGGTCAGAACATTTGCATAGACGAGCAGAATTAGACTTGAAATGGTGAAATAACGCTAATGAAATTAACATCTTTAGTGTTTCTATCCCTGTATAATTCTGTATAGTTTCATATATTACTGTTAACATTAACAGTCTACTTACATATGTCAAATCTGTTTGGGTAAAAGACAGCCCGTAGCAGATTCCCCTTGTATCGGCTTGCAGTACAGAAGTCCATACGGATACAATTACTATTATCAATCAGTCAGCATTATAGCGAGAATGCCTGATGCATTTCACTATAAAGCTCCTTCAGTGGGCCTTTATCCCATGTACTTTTCCTTTCTTGTAATTTGTTTTAATTTACGTTAAAGTCATGAAATCCATATGCTGTTATTAAATGGACTTGTATAAATAACAATGTAACTACTGTATTGGCCCGAATATAAGCCGCACCCGCATATAAGCCGCACCTGTAAAATTCTCATCACGGGCCTCGCAATGAGCACCTTTGCCGCTCATTGCAAGTCTCTCCCTCTGTCTACTTGTGTCTCATTTATCCCCTCCTGTCCCTCCCTTGTGTCTCCTCCCCCCCCTGTGTTTTTACCCCCTCTCTCTCCCCTGTGTCTTTCCCTCCTGTTCCCCCATTTCTCTTTTCCCCCTCTCCCTCCCCTGTGTCTGTTTCCCCCCTCTCCCTCCCCTGTGTCTCTTTCCCCCCTCCCCTGTGTCTCTTGACCCCCTCTCCCTCACCTGTGTCTCTTTCCCCCTCTCCCTCCCCTTTGTTTCTTTTCCCCCTCTGACTCTTCTACCTATGTCTCTCCCCCACCTGTCTCTTCCCCCCATTTCCCTCTCCTGTGTCTATCCCCCTCCTCTCCCTCCCCTGTGTAGCTACCCCCTCCTCTCCCACCCCTGTGTGTCTCCCCCCTCCCCTGTGTCTCTTCCCCTCCTCTCCCTCCACTGTGCCTCTCCCCCCACCTCTCCCTCCCCTGTGTCTCCCCCTCCTCCCCTGTGTCTCTTCTCCTCCTCTCTCCCTCCCCTGTGTCTCTTCCCCCTCCTCTAACGCCCCTGTATCTCTCCCCCCTCCTCTCACTCCCCTGTGCCCCCCCCCCCCCCTCCTCTCACTTCCCTGTATGTCTCCCCTCCTCCTCTGTCTCTTCACCGCAATGCGCATGCACGGGGGTTGCGGCAATCAGAGTTGTCAAACTGCGATTTGTCTCAAGCGTGACGACGAATCGAAGTTTGACAACTATTATATGTGATGGAATATATGGGATAGCTTAAGAGTTATCCTAATTAGATGTACTGTAGTTGGTATGTTTTTAGATAACATCATAGCTAAAGTATTATTAATATAACAATACAAATTAAGTTTTAAACTTTATGGTATTACATGTCATAAATAAGAAAAGAAGTGTCCTATAACTATATTTCTTTTACGCATTATATTGTATTCATTGAATATTCTGCTAATAACCCAAAACCACAGATCAAAAAATCATGCTCAAAAATGAATATACTTTTTTTAGAAGGACAGTGCCTCACTGTTACCCATTATAGGTTGTTACAGATTACAGTCAAATATTCTACTGATTCTCTTGAAAAACAGAATCAATGCTGAGATAAATAGTTGCTGAGACAAATGGCAAAATCAGTAGAAATATTACTTTGCACTTAACGCAATCAACTACAAGATCAATGATGATGGCCTACAGTTAATTACCCTTGCCATGAGTGTCTTGTGTAATTAGAACAAGGACCAAGTTCTCTTGATAAAACTAGTAGCCCTGAGGGTGTCTTTATATGAAAAAAAAGTAATATAAATAAATAAAATTGCCAGAATAAAACATAATACAGTTAGCAATGTATACAGTACATTGATCAAAAGCTCAGTGTCCAGGTATATTGTAACTGCGGAGAGGAACAGGAAGTATTATTGAGTTCAGAATTATGATAATAATATACAGAATAGAATTCAATGCACATCCCGACAACCTTGATCTCTCTTCCAAATATACCCTGAACCACTTTCTGCAGTCTGCTTAGGACCTGCTCCTTTCCTCTTATCTAAGTTCCTCCTCCAGCTTCCTACATGCTGCTTATGTCCTTTGGAACGCCCTACCTTGCAATATTAGACTCTCTCCTAGCTTCAAAATATCTCTAAAATCCCAATTTTTCCTTCAATATAGTCTATCATTTATAGCATCCACACCTACTGGTTACTGATATCCACTGACCTCTTGATTCATTCGTCACTACGTAACAGAGACAGTATTTTCAACCAACTACTGGTTACTAATCTCCTCCACTCCTTTTTATCCCTTCAGTAACCATCAACTTTATAATGTAAGCTCTCAGGAGCAGGAACCTTTCCTTCTTCTGGATCAACTTTGTACTATTACTGTTACTGTACTATTATGTGTCACATACTCTCTGTATATCATTTTGTTTTTATATAGTGCTGTTAAAAATATTGGTGCTTCCACCCTTAATGCATCTACTAGGAGAAATTGGTCTCTGTCACGAACGCCAGCTTTGGGGGACCACGCTCAACCCCAAATCTCCCTCTCTCTACGGTCGCAACTTTTTGTTCAGATCTCAACACCAGCAGACACTTCAGATGACAGCATCATTACTGTAGAGACATGCACCTCAGACCCCTATTCTTAGGATCTAAGAATCACACACCGTGTACCTTGGATTAGTACAAGCAGACTCTGACACCACCTGTGTTTAGTGTGTCCAAAGTCAGACTGGCTACTTCTTTATTGTTACAGAGATATTTATAAACACAGAAAAATTACACAAAACACCAGACCTTCCCCCAGTTCTAGCCCATCCTCCTAGGCAAATAGCTTGCTATCCCCCCTCACCCACATGATTTCCAGATGTATAGAGGCATCTGGCTTTCTTCTAATTACACGTTTTTTTCTCCTCTTACAGAGCCATAAAACTAGTTCCCCCTTTCATGAATAAAGCCAGAGCCTTCACACGTGGCCGTTTGCAGTGCCATAAAGATTCTTTAGAAGATTACTCCTTTGTCACATAAGTGACTGCAGTATTTTTTTAGATAATTCTAGCATCCTAGGGCCTACTTCCATCACAGATGCATTATTACAGTGCATATAACATGATCTAGTAACCACCAAATGAATTATTGTGGTCCATACTACACACAAAAACAATCAAGTCAGTCCTCACAAGTTTCAGGTCCATTGTAATAGTTCCTGACATTAACACCCAGTGTGCCAGCATTCCAAATAGCAGAGTTACTTGTGGGTTGCAAGGGGTCCCATCATGGCCCAAATCGTTCATGACAGCTTGCCCCCATTTTAAAATGCAGAATCCCAGCGTCCATCTTTAATCGGATGGATGTCGGCATTTCTGCGGCTTAGAGATACCATTCCAGGAGAAGCATTCTGTGGTTCCCCCCTTTCCTGCGGCTGCAGGAAGTAACAAGTAGTGGGGTGGGCAAGAATTAGCATCCTGTAAACCCCTATTACAATCCATAGAACGTGTTACATCCAGGCTAGCAGGCATCTTGAAGGGTCAAATACTGGTACAAGCCCCCCAATCCTGAGCAGTAACCCCATCTGTCCGGCTGAAACAAGAGGACCACCCAACTTCATTTGGGCCAATGTGGAAAATAATTTCTTACCACCTCCACCAGCACGGGGCCTGATCCTGGGTGTGCATGGCAGATTCTTGTCATTATTCCCCTCTACCAACTCCAGGGAAGAATTAAAAGCCAGGGGAAAGTCCTGTGGATTCCTGGCCAGCACAACCTCAACAGGCCAGGGCAAGTACTCATCCCTGGCTATTAGGCCAGGAGCATAGTCATTTTCCTTTGGAACAAAAGCAGGCATTGCCAGTATGTACTGGCTGGCATTAGAAACCTGAGCCTTGGGTGTAGCCTTCACCCCCCTGTGTTGACACATGACCTGAGCACTGTACCCCACTTTCCCCTGCACTGCAGTCTGGGCACAGTAACCCCTCTCACCTGGAGCAATGGTCTGGGCATGGGACTCCATTTCTCCATCTCCTTGGACCACAGTTGGTGCGCTGTATTCCATCTCGCCTGTATTGGGCACACAATAAGGAATGTGGTCCCTCTTTAAATGATTTGCAGTGTCTCTGTTTGTCAGTATCTCAGGGATCATAACTGGCCCTGCCCCCTTGTCTGTGGCTAGCTCTCTGACATTTTTTATCAGCGGGAGCTCCATGCTAGGCCCAAAGTCCATTCCCAGGGCACAGTGAACATAGCTGCTCCTATCCAGACTGTTTGCTTGGCCTGTGTTCTGCCAACAGACCTCTGTGCAAGGGTAATCAATGCAGTTCAAGGGTGCCATTGCCAGCCCTCCCCCCAATAACCAGGGCCCATACACTCTTCTGCCCCACTGCATGGGTAAAACACTCCCCTGGGGTGCCCAGAAAAATAGTAAGTCCAGTGGGGAATTTACTGGACGGATCAGGAAGCCGGCACACAATGTTGTGGTCTGGTCTAGAGACTCCAAATATCTATGTGGTATCTGGATCAGCACATCACATCCCCCTCTCTCTGGAACCACTGCCTGGGCACAGCACTCACCTCCCTTGGGATCTTTGGTCACTGTGTTCCCTGGCAGGACCTCACAGCTCTCATCCAGACATCCCCTTGGGCCATCAGTTTTACAGACATTCTCTGTCTTCTCAACTGCCTTGTTATTAGCAATTGTGCCCCAGCCATTTGGGTCTGGCTGGCCGCCTTGGTCTGACACAGTCGCAAGGTTGTTCTCGGTGTTCGCCCCTGTACCCATGGCTGGTTCCTGGACTGTAGTTATCCACGGGAACCCCATGATAGGTTCACAATCCATCTCTGGTTCTTTCCAGAACTCTCCCAGGCCCTCCATCTAGTCTGCTATTCCTGTCTGAGACTCAGACTCCACTGGTTTTGAGATGTACCCATAATGTATGGTACCCT
The DNA here is from genome assembly GCA_027410445.1 of Discoglossus pictus. NCBI lineage: Eukaryota > Metazoa > Chordata > Amphibia > Anura > Alytidae > Discoglossus > Discoglossus pictus. Next base: position 248,655,293 of record CM050167.1, read on the forward strand.
CCTCATCTGTCCCAGTTGTAGCAAAAATTAACTAGGCCTGGCCCATTTGTACCTCCACATTGGTATTGTCCTGGTCAGAGTCCAAAATATCCTCTCCCCAGACCTCTGGTAACCAATCCTCTTCCTCCCTGTCCGCCTGACAGGGTTCCTCCCAACTGGATGGCCAAAACCCCTCCATGGATGCCTCATCCAGCAATTCAACATACTCAGGCCCCAGCTGCAGCTCTTGCTGAATCAGGGGTTCCAGCAAATTAGCCTCCGGGGACCATGATTCTAGTCCCAGACCATGACAGTGTTTAAGAAATAAGTTATTTTTCCTCCTTACAGTCCCCATGCCACATTCAGGATCACCATAGATGATCTCCCAGAGCCCATCTATTAGCTCCAATTGAACATAGAGATCCTCTTCAAGGGCACCAACAGGCCCTATCCTGGCATGATACTGTTTCTCCAAGGCAATCTCTTTCCATACCAGTTTCTTCAGCTAGCCTGACAGCTCATGGCCCTGCCACAATCCCAGTAACGACATCCATTGCTTTAGAAGGGCCATTCCTCTGCAGTCCTTGCCTCTGTCACCTGGCTCACTTTCTCTCTGCCTTTGTAAGTAGCCATCCTTGCTGCTGGTAAAAATGCTTGAGATCTCCCACCGCTGCCACCAGCTGTCACAACCGCCAGCTTTGGGGGACCACGCTCACCCCAAATCTCTCTCTCTCTCTCTACGGTCGCAACTTTTTGTTCAGATCTTTACACCAGCAGACACTTCAGATGACAGCATCATTACTGCAGAGACATGCACCTCAGACCCCTATTCTTAGGATCTAAGATTCACACACCATGTACCTTGGATTAGTACAAGCAGACTCTGACACCACCTGTGTTTAGTGTGCCCAAAGTCAGACTGGCCACTTCTTTATTGTTACAGAGATATATATAAACACAGAAAAATGGCACTAAACACCAGACCTTTCCCCAGTTCTAGCCCATCCTCCTAGGCAAATAGCTTGCTATCCCCCCTCACCCACATGATTTCCAGATGTATAGAGGCATCTGGCTTTCTTCTAATTACTTAATTCTAATTCCTTTTTTTTTCTCCTCTTACAGAGCCATAAAACTAGTTCCCCCTTTCATGAATAAAGCCAGAGCCTTCACACGTGGCCGTTTGCAGGACCATAAAGATTCTTTAGAAGATTACTCCTTTGTCACATAAGTGACTGCAGTATTTTTTTAGATAATTCTAGCATCCTAAGGCCTACTTCTATCACAGATGCATTATTACAGTGCATATAACATGATCTAGTAACCACCAAATGAATTATTGTGGCCCATACTACACACAAAAACAATCAAGTCAATCCTCACAAGTTTCAGGTCCATTGTAATAGTTCTTGACATTAACACCCAGTGTGCCAGCATTCCAAATAGCAGAGTTACTTGTGGGTTGCTAGGGGTCCCATCATGGCGCCAAATCGTTCATGACAGTCTCCTTTCGGGACTCAAAGTCAATGTAGAAAAGTCTGAGGCCCTAACACTAGACCTCCCAGCAAAGGAAATGGAAGACCTATCATATATTTTTTAATTTAGATGGTCCCACACACATATTAAATACCTAGGAATCAATCTGACACCCAAGTTACAAGACTTGTACACAGCCAACTACACACCGATGTACAATATCCTCAAGAAGGAACTTAATATCTGGGCCAAATTAAAAATATCCTGGCTAGGGAGGATAAACACTATAAAAATGGATGTTTTACTCCAACTAATGTATTTATTTAGAACCCTGCCCATCAAAATCACCATGAGAGAATTAGCAGATTTTAAGAGAGTAACACTTCAGTTTTTATGGCAACAGCAACCGTCCAGGATCTCCAAAAATATTCTGGGACACACTAGTCTGGGTAAATCAAACCCCATGAAAAATTGAAAAAATATCAAACCCTATAATTAAAAACACAATAGGATGATTGTAATGGTCCCAACGATACACAGCTTTATTTCTACAGCCATACTGTATTGCTTCAGTTCTGATATACCCAATGGCCCCTAAGGGAAAAGCAGCCACTTCATACCAATGGTAGAAAGCCAAAAATCTAGATAGAGTGGGGACATGGATGATAAAAGACACTGTTATGTCCTTTGGGGATCTTAGGGATAAATTTGACCTCCCTTTAGGGGAGCATTATAATTTTTGCAGGCTGGCCCATTTTATGAACTCTATGATACAATCAAATGGCTGACCTAAACACAATTGGCTATCCAGGATATGTAAAGAATCCCACCTTACAAAGGGCATTTTGGGAAGTATGTATGATTTATTTAACACTAAATGGGAATACACTGAAGACAAATACATGATATCATGGGAGAGAGATCTAAACACCCATTGGCGCAAGGACGAGTGGGAAGACACATGGGTAAACATACTCAAAGGTTCACTTAACCACAACATTTTAGAGACTTCCATTAAAGTACTCCACCGCACTTATACTACACCTGAGAAAATAGCAAAATGGAAGAATACAGATAACCCTCATTGTTTGAGAGGGTGTCTAGCTACTGGTTCCTTTATACATGTATGGTGGCTATGCCCAATAGCACAGAACATATGGGCACAGATCCAAGCCTTAGCATCTACTCTATTTTCCCAGAAAATACAGTTTACAGCAGAGATTTGCCTACTAGGGAGGACATTATTGACCCTTTCAAAGTCACAAAATAAGTTATTACAATTCCTACTCCTCGCAACCAAAAGCAACATAGCAATGAATTGGAAATCAAGGACACTAGAATTTACAGTTTTTAATTTCAAAATAAATTATACTGCAATCAACAAACACATGTAGCACTCTATAGCAAACACAATCCCTCGATATGGGGTCCGTGGGTGGAATACACGGGCATATCACTTATCAATCATTGTAAGAGATGTGTGGGGTGGGAGCTTTTGACCGGTGGAAGATGACCCTGAGGCGGGAAGAAGGAGGTAGGAGAAGGTTAGTGTGCTAATTTAAAATTGGTATCTACAGTATTTAGCTGATAAATCAATCCATTTATATATATATATATATATATATATATTTGTTAAAATCGAAGGTTAAATACTCCAAATTTGTGTTATACAAAGACCACAAGTAAAATAGCTAAAGAAAATTAAGATAACGATAGTAGAGTAACATTAATAAATGGATGTATAAGATAAAGCATTGAGGAAAAGTTTGGAAAATGGAGTAGACAGACAGATTCGATAAACTAGCAGGTTACTTTGTTTAAATTAAATATATCAGGGTTATTAGCAAGTAAAATAAGTCTTTATGGATGCTGTAACACACTGGTATATAACAAATGTATTTAAAGAACGATGTAACAAACTTCCAATGTATTCCTATGTAATATTCTGTCTGTCCTGAATAAAAAACAAAAAAAAATAAAAAAAATATTGGTGTTTTATAAGATTAATAATACAATAATCACTATAATAATTGTCAGTTTCTGGAACGTTTACAATGTTGGTTACACTTTGCGGGCCGTAGGGCCACAACTACAAGCCTCGCAAAGCAAGGCGAGCCGCTGCGGCCCGTAACCACTAGGCCCACGGGACCTTACCTGGTTTCTGCCAGTGGAGGACTCATTGCGAGACCCCCCAGCCTTGTATCACCCCAAAGTACCTGGTTTCTGCCAGTGAAGGGCTCATTGTGAAGCCCACGCGCTCGCATCACTCTATCCCAAACACGTTCCTGGATGCAACCCTGCCAGCAGCGACGCACTCCGTCTTCTGTTCTGCAGCTCCCGTCCTTCGTCCGAAACTACTTTTTGGATCTAGATGTGCAATGTGTGGCTTGATCCAGAAAGTAGTTCCGGCTAACGGATGGGAACAGCAGAGGAGGTGTGCAGCGCTACTGGCAGGATTCCATCCAGGTACGAGATACAAGGGGGGGGGACAAGGGAGTAAACGGGGGGGGGGGGGGAAGGAGACACAGGAGGGGAAAGGAGATGGGTAAGGAGACAAGAGAGAGGGAGAGGAGGTGAAAAGAAGACACAAGACAGGGAGAGGGAAGAAGGAGACACAGGGAGGGAGAGGGGGAAAGGAGACACAGGGGGAAGGGACAGGGGGAAAGGAGGAACAGGAGAGGGAAAGAGGGGGGAAAGGAGACAGAGGGGATGGAGAGGGGGGAAATTAGATACAGGGAAGGGATCGGGGGAAAGGAGACACGGGGGAAAGGAGATACAGGAGAGGGAGAGGGGGGAAAGGAGACACAGGGGAGGGATAGGGGGAAAGGGAGAGGGGGAAAGGGAGAGAGGGAAAGGGAGAAAGGAGGCACAGGTGAGGGAGAGGGGAAAAGGAGACACAGGGGAGAGAGGGGGGAAATGAGACACAGGGGGGGAGGAGACACAAGTGAGGAGGGAAGGAGACACAAGGGAGGCAGAGGTGGGAAAAACGTATTCCCGTCATCTTTGACGGGCAAGTAGCTAGTACTATATAATTATCTGTTCATCCTGATGTTGTCCGACACAAAATAATTAACAGATTAGAAACTATTCTAATCTCAAACATAAAAAGTAATAACAATTATAATTGTATTAATAATAATAAGAAGAAGAAGAAGAAGAAGAAGAAAATTGGTATCCTTTAATACATTCTAGTATTGATATGAAAATAATGAGTATACTGGGATCCTTTTAACATTTCTCCACACAGTGTATAGACAGAAACCTGTTTTTATTTTAATAAAATATCTCCCATGGGTACAATAAAAAAGAAATTAAGACGATCAGATTATGATAATAATTATAACAAGAAATAACTCTGGGATGAAACAAAATATTTAGCTTCAAGCACAATAAAGTGAATGGTCCAAATGGTGATTTGTCTCTTATTTGGATGCATCATAAAATCCACTGTATATGATTTTTTGTATATGGTGTTATTATGCATTATGATAATACACTCATTTCAACCATTAAAAGAATAGTGGTATCTTTCTCAAATCTGATTTTTTTTTTTTGCCTTTCAAGTCAATCAATAAAAAAATTTGAGTGGACAACATAACAAACTCCAAAATAGGCCATATACAGCACTCCTAAATTGCCACACTAGGTTCTGTAAATAAATAGAATAATATTTAGATGAACTTGCCCTAGTAAACATTGAAATAATTTTGGAAGGTTAAAAAAGCAAACACAGCATATATTTATTACCATAAGTTCAACATTGTCATAAATGCATATGTGTGGAGCCTGGAAGAGAAAGAGAAAGAGAGAGAAAACGGGATTGTGATTTACCACTTGCTTATCTGGTAATGTACAATATTTAATTTTGGATAATATGTGAATTATTATTTTTGTTTATGTAAAGGGTGCAAACATATTCCGTAGCGCTATACATGGGTTAAGTTCAAGGCAAAGAACAATATTAACACATTGCAAAGAATGAAGGGCCCTGTCTTTGAACTTATAATTTAGTGTGCATAATGCTTTCCCTAAATCACCTTACAAGCTTGAAAACTCGCAAACTTACAATCCAAAAGGTTGGGGTGTGGTACAGGAGGGTAATAGAAGTGTTGTGCATGTTAAAGTGGAAGGTGATAGTTTTCTTTAAACAGGTGTGTTTATAGTGAGGTTTTGAAGGTCCAGAGAATAGGGGCAGTCCGAGAAAAGTCCTGAAGGTGAGAGTGAGAGATGATGATGAGAGGAGGAAAGAAGAAGCTTACTAGCCGAATTAAGTGGGCGGGTAGCGGAATATCTGGAGCTGAGAGCAGATTTAAGGGGGTGCACAGTTGTTGAGGGATTTGTAAGTTATGGTCATGATTTAAAATTTTATTTTGGAGGCTATGGGAAGCCAGTGGAGTGACTGACAGAGTAGTCAAGACAAGATATGATGATAGAAGGTATTAGAATCTTACTTGTGTCTTCTGTGAATGTTCCCCATTGCACGTAAGCGAACATTGTAAAGATTTTATATTTAACATTTGATGAACGTAAATTTGTTTATTGTTACATGAGAGCAAATATTGATATTGCAATGTTACAATTAAAATGTTGGTACTGTATGTAAATGAACATTGGTGGGCAAAGGTACACATTATTAAACCTTCAAACTAATCAGTTTTCTATGTTTCGACATGGAAATATCATCCACAAAAAAAGAGGTATATGACAATAAGAGGTCTTTATTTGGTACTTATGTGGCAAAGTCCTACAGTGGTACAAAATTGTATAAAACAGTAGTTCATAACTGTACAGACTTGTTAGTCCATGTGGTGGGGTCAAACACATTTATGGAATCTAAAGCTGCCTGCCATAAGACTACCCTCAGGCTAAAGTAACCCGAACTGCCCACACATTAATTAGGCCACCAATACATTTGAAAAATATATATATTTTTTGTTTAACTCATCTCACTTGTATAGCAAAGCATTAGTGCTGGAACTAGTCAATGGCGGGCCCCTCTGTAAAAAAAAAAGTCCCCATGTCGCCATGGGAATCGGTTTGTAAAGGTAGATAGGGGATAGGGAATGCATTAGGTTTAGTTTAGAGCAGGTTGCATGAACATGCTAGGGCTAGGAAGCAATGTGAGAACAGACTGGATGTGTTTTCCCTAAGTTAAGGGGAGGTTTTGGGTGAGCTGGATTGGAATGGCTACGTAAAGAGTGACAAAAAAGCTCTCAAAGTTACAAGGGAGTCTTTTCTCGCAGCTATGTGTCAGATTTGAATGGATAATAAAGTTAGGTAATTAATAAGATCTTATTAGAATGAAATTGAGAAAAACAATGGACATTTATTGGCAAAAACCTAACATAGTTAAAGTTGCATCTCAGCAAAGGGCAAATTAAGCTGGAAAAATGCATGAAATTGAGAAGTTTAGATCTCACAAAACCTTAACATCGCTCCCTCCGCCCGAAAAGGTTTTTCAAATGACATCATTCATGACATCATCTACAACATTAGGTGACATCATTCATAACACCACAGATGATATAAATAATGAGATCAGCTATGACATCTCTAATGACATCACATATAACAGATGTAAAATTGTGTTTCATGTGGTATTTACATTTTGTTTCCTTATCTATAGTCGTGGTTCCAAAACCTCTTCTCCACGCCCACCAGGCAGGCCAAGGTATAAGTGAGACTATTAATAACCAACAAGCTGTGTATCCGGTATTAATCTCATTTGTATTTACGAAGTGTGATTACATGCAAGTCAAAGGACAAAAAACAGTTAGCCATTAATATGTACCAAATCCATCAAATTCATTTATTTTATTCCATGGCTAACACAGTACCACACTTTGCCACTATTATATATATATATATATATATATATATATATATATATATATATATATATATATATATACAGTATATTTATATATATTTAATTTGTTTTCAGTCATGTACAATTTCACTAGTTTTAAATATTAATGTTTTAATTTTTTATTGTAAGTATAGTGCTACTATTAAGTAACATCACAGGGGGTGTAGTGTGATGTCATCAGTAATATCATGGTCATTTTTCATATTATATATGATGTAATATTATATGTGATGTAATGTTCCATTTCATAATTGATGTATTATATTTATATTGTATGTGATGTCATGAATGATGTCTCCTAATGTCATAGATGATATGAATAATATCTTCAGAAAAACTTTTGCAAGGTGAGGGAGGGATGTTAAAGTTGCATTCTACCTTAACTTTCCAATGTATTGCATTTTTCTAGTTTAAAGTTGCCCTATCCTGCACTGAACTTTAACTATAATGCAGTTTACATATACTGTTACAAGTAGTTTATGAGATTTATTTCCTCAACATAGCCTTTAGTCTTCCCACACAAACATTTATTATTGGCCTTTAACCAAAACAATTATACATTTTCTGCAAAGCATGATTGAACTACAACCAGAATGAACTGCTACCAGATTGGTTAGACTTTTAACCAATCAGAAATGGGGTGGGAGCAATTCCAATACCGGATTATGATGAACGCATATTTGAACCAATCAGAAGCGATACAAACAGTGTATAAGGTGAGAGAGTAGTCAGAAAGCTGTTAGTCTAGAGGGGAGCTTGTCAAAGAAGTCCAGTTGGTTACCTTTTTTTTTTTTTTTTTTTTTTAAAGTGCGGCACAGTTTTTTCAGGCAGCCAAAGATGAGGATCAAGTGTCTTTAAGCAGAGAACAAAACAAATTATGTCTACTAGCAGCATTAATGTTTCTACTTTATTGAGGGCTGAAGAGTGAGGAAGCAGGGCATTGCTGATCATTGCTGGATGGTCATCAAATGGTAGGTAAGTAAGATTTCCCCATCATAAGCTTAACATTTTTATTTTCAATAGTATTTTTGTATTATTTAATTTATTTAATAGTAGGTAAGCTGTCATGGTGGTTCATAATAGGGGGCAAGATTTAAGTACCAAAAGGGTACATAGGGACCCCCATGGTATAGGTGTTAATGTGAGGCACCATGGGGGTTTATAGCAACCCCATGGTAATAGAAGAGTATACCAAGGGAGTCCATAGGGACCATTGTTGTATAGTGGTTAATGATAGGGGCCATGGTGGTCCCTATGGACTCTTGTGGGTATTGATTAGATTATGATGTGGGTCTATAGGAAACCCATAGTAATGGATTAGTGCTAGATTATTGATTAGTTTACCATGGGGGTCCATAGGGACCCTAATGGTAGGGAGTTTGTGTGAGGTGCCAGGGGGTACAAAAGGACCCCCATGGGTATACTTAGAAGCACCATAGAGGTCTTAAATATTTTACTACTCTCAATGCTGATTATAAGTATTGTGGGTTTCAACCCCTGTAAAACAGTATATTTATATTCTATAAAATATTAAAACTAATATGTACTTATTTATATATATATAAAATACATTTCTACATATAAGATCTATCAACGTATGCTGTGTATTAATTGATACATTTTGGTTACTGTATCTGATTAAAAAATAAATAATACTCCAAATGCATGGTTGAAACACGCCCATGATAAACCCCATTCTCTACAACTCACAATCAGCCACAATTAGATAGTTATAACATGGGAGAAGAGGCTTTAATAAAGTGGGTTAGCACCCAAGATCTGTTAGTAAATTCCCCCTATATTTGATGATTATTTACAGTGCCAGTTATTTATCCTATTTTGTTTAATCCTTAAGGATATTTTGACAAGATGCTTAATTTAATGCTTCAATTATTTATCCTAAAAATATTCTCAATAGATTAAATATACAAGAGCTTTAGTGGCAGTTCCTGTTCATCTTCCTGTTCTGATTTCTTTTGGTAGTCTGCCACTTCGTGGTGTTTATTTGGGAAGTCCCTTGTTCATACACTTCAAGAATCAACAATTAGCTTTTCATGAGTATATTACGACTCATTTCTACAGCCTATTCCTCAGAGAAGTGAAATTGTTACAAGAAAAATAAATTCTGTATTGTTCACTGGTTAACAGCTGTCATGCTGTCACAAATAACACAGAGGAACAAGTTAAAGAGTAACTGTGGTTACAGAATTAATGCATATGTGAATGAAATAATTTATCTTAATTCACTAGTAGAGGTGTGATGTGAGTTAATAAAAACACAAATCCTTTTTCTTGCATATGACAAAGAAGTAAAGTATTGTTCCAAGACTAAGCACATTACTTTTCACCTATAAACGTCTTTTAAAATATTTTCTGCAGTTAGTATTTCCATCTTGAAAATAGATATGTATAAACACATAGAAAGTGATGGCAGATAAGAACCAATTGGCTATGGTCTGCACATTTTTAAATGTCAGATCTTGAATGTCAAATCAAATAAAAGTTGAAAATACAGTTCAAGTGTATGAGAGTTTTGTAGTCAAATGTGGTGATTTAGAAAATCTCTTAGAGCCATATTAAATTCTAACCTCGTAAGTCCAACGTGTAGCACGTGAGGGCTGCATGCTTTAAATTTGGCTGTTTTACGTCGCTATTTAATTAGAAAGTGCTGCGAGCTATGAGCGCTAGACTCTATCTCGTAAACCAATTCGCTGCCATCGGGGTTGCGTGCTCGAACGCAGACAATTAAGCAAGCAGTTAAAGGTTCAGATGGAGCCAATGGAAAAAGAGATTGTAAGCGTTACGTCACTGAAAAAGGGGAGGGTAGATTTTTAAGCCGTAAATATGATATTCTATTACATACAAGTTACAGTATATGTCTTAACACATTGATTGCAGGGAATGATATAACACGGAATATAAACATGAAATAAAGCAATTTTCGGGGGCCGATTTGCGGGCTTGAGAATGTTGTGCTATAAATTCTAAGACCTAAAATCACTTTCCCTTATAATTAATGTAATATTTCTTTAAACTTATGGCTATTCTTTAAACTTACGGCTATTAAAATACATTATCTTTAGATGCTCCGAAACACTCTTAATTTAAAACCATTACAACTTAAATATTACAAAAATGTTAAACAAATAACTAAACCATACTATAAATATGATATCTCAATCATATTAGATTTAAGCATATACATTTTCACAGAACAAAAATCGAAAAACTATTTTTACGATTTTATCTAATCACCAAATTACAACTTAATTCACAAAATGTTATTATTAACTCCTTTATCCCACCCCCTTTTTTTTCTCTCCCATTTTCTTTCGTTCTTTATCACATATTTTCATAAATGTTTTTATAAAATGTTATATTGAATTTTTACATTAATTGTTGTGAATTTCTATTTATATATCCTTACTAAAGATATTGAAATAATTAATGAACAGTAGTGTGTTTTTATTTGCATTACAAGTGCTAGGTATTGCTGGTGCTCTCGAGCACACGTTGGCCATTGGGCTCCATTTGCATGTTGCATGCTTGCTAGCAATTTATTAGCTGAATTGAACAAGCAGCGGTTATTGGCTCGTCGGATCAAAGTATTTACGTGCGTGAAGTTCAACGTTGCTCAGCATATTCTCTGCCGTCCTGCGTGTTAACAGGCAAACTCTGCTGCAAGCAATGGTACAGGCCAAATTTAATACAGTAACATGTAAATTTGGAGTTACGTGCTACGTTTTAATACGTAGCCCCAATTTATTGAGGCTGTTAGTGTTTTTAATTTTTTTATTAAAAGAAATCAAAATAAGAATTGTTAAATTAAATGATACTATTATTTTATATGCACTTTAGTTCCATCCAGTTGATATTTTCCTAAAATATTCTTGTCCACAAAAAGCCAACACTAATATATCACTAATATTGTAGTGCTGTATTAGAGAATCAATAGACATTGATATAACTTATAAGCTTTTTTCATGATAACTTTTACATCTTTTACATGAGTTCTAATTAAAGATTAATTATTTCCAAATTATAATCTGAAAAACGAAAATATTAGCACTGCACTCTGGGAAACTGAACAGGGGCATGTAAATAAGCCTACAATGCATTTTCAACCTTTTATCCAATACCTTGCTTTTATACAGCACATGTTTGCCATTATAACACAGCTGTTAAGCATAGAATGGATGGATTTGCATAAATAAGGAAACCTACCCACAGGCATATACAATAAAAGATGTGATGAAAATAAAGAAGTATTCTTATTGCAACTTTAATAAAGTGCATTGCAAAAAAAAAATGTGTGAGTGGGTATGAACTACACTTTACAATATACTTTTTAGGATTTTAGTTTACTTTAAACCAAAACATCAAAAATGTTTTGTTCCATACTTATGTAATCAGACTCTAATGAGACATATTGGTGATTTTTCTGTGAAATACCGCCACATGTCATTATGTTATTTTTTTCTGCAGTTCTGGCAGTTTCACATCATACCATATGTTGGTGGGTACCTACTAATATAAAAACACAATTAACCAGAATACAAAACAGGTGTTGTTTAAGTTGAATTTAAATAAAATGAATAGCCCTTTTTTTCAAACTAAATGCCATCATTAAATGATTTTTGCTCCTATATTTATTATCACTCCACCTTCCCAAAACAGCAGTAGTTAGGACAGGACACTCATATTTTCCAATACAATTCTATAAATGAGGAATGGAAGGTAACATTTTCTTAATGTCAGCTTGCCAATTCTTCACTTTTATAGGTAACACAAAACGGAATAAACTATTTAACCCCAAAACACAAAACATTGTGTTTTAAATTCATTATTGTTTCAAATTCATAACTGCAGTTAAACAGTCCCAGCTATACACATACATATTACGTCATGGAGTAAGTTGTATAAAATTCCTTCTCTGCAGATATTCACTCTTAGCTTTGTTGATACCACTTTTACAACTTACAAAGGTTCAGCAAATATAAATTGTTTATACAATGCTATGATAACTTAAAAGGCCCACTCCTTAGGACAATTAACCTTTAAAGGCATATTAAAGTGAGGTGGGTTATGAATGCATCCTGTAGAGGAGCAAAATAACCCACCTAGCAAAAATGTTTGCATGAAAAAATGCAACCAATTTTTGCAAAAAAAATAAAATTGTTTTGGGGTGATGTTCACACCCCCAGACAATGCCGCTTGAGCTCTATGCTACTTGTTTCTAAAATCATACCCTAGCAAACCGTGCATGCACAAGCTGATTGGCTTTTCGAGAGGAGGGAAAAGGGGAGAGAGGAGGAGGGAGAAGGGGAGGAAGGCGAGGAGGAGAGTAAAAGGGGGGAGAAAGGGGGGAGAAGGGTAGATAGGGGGAGAAGGGGAGGGAAGAGAGAGAAGAGGGGAGGAGAGGGAAGGGGGGAGGAGAGAGAGAAGCGGGAGGAGAGAAGGGGGGAGGAGAGAGAAGCGGAGGAGAGAGTTGTGAGTGTGTCTGTGTGAGTGAGTCTATGTGAGTGTCTGTGTGTGTCTGTGTGAGTGAGTCTGTGTGAGTGAGTCTGTGTGAGTGAGTATGTATGTCTGTGTGAGTATGTCGGTGTGACTGAATGTTTGTGTGAGTGTGTGTGTCTGAATGTGAGTGTATGTGTCTGTGAGTGACTGTGTGAGTGTGTGCTTCTGAATGTGAGTGCCTGCATGTGTGTGAGTGTGTATGTCTGTGTGAGTCTGTATGTCTGTGTGAGTGTCTGAGTGACTGTGTGTGTATGTGTCTGTGTGAGTGAGTGTGTATATCTGTGTGAGTGTGTCTGTGTGTGTCTGTGTGAGTGAGTGTGTGTGTTTGTGTGAGTGTGTCTGTGTGTTTGAGTGTGTGTGAGTGAGTGAGTGTGTATGTCTGTGTCAGTGAGTGTGTCTGTGTGAGTATGTATGTCTGTGTGAGTGAGTATGTACAGTATGTCTGTGTGAGTGAGTCTGTATGTCTGTGTGAGTGAGTCTGTGTGTATGTCTGTGTGAGTGAGTGTTGAGTGTTTGAGTGTCTGAGTGTGTGTGTGTCTATGTGAGTGTGTCTGTGTGAGTGAGTGTGTATGTCTGTGTGAGTGAGTGAATATGTCTGTGTGAGTGAGTGTCTGTGTGAGTGTGCATGTCTGAATGTGAGTGTATGTGTCTGTGAGTGTCTGTGTGAGTGTGTATGTCTTTGTGAGTGAGTCTGCAAGTCTGTGTGAGTGAGTTTGTGTGAGTGAGTCTATGTGAGTGTCTGAGTTAGTGTGTCTGTGTGAGTGAGTGTGTATATATGTGTGAGTGTGTCTGTGTGAGTGTGTGTGTTTGTGTGAGTGTGTCTGTGTGTTTGTTTGAGTGTGTGTGAGTGAGTGTGTATGTTTGTGTCAGTGAGTGTGTGTGTGTCACTGAGTTTGTATGTCTGTGTGAGTGAGTGTCTGTGTGAGTGTGCATGTCTGAATGTGAGTGTATGTGTCTGTGAGTGTCTGTGTGAGTGAGTGTGTGTGTGTGAGTGTGTATGTCTTTGTGAGTGAGTCTGCATGTCTGTGTGAGTGGGTTTGTGTGAGTGTCTGAGTAAGTGTGTGTATGTGTCTGTGTGAGTGAGTGTGTATATATGTGTGAGTGTGTCTGTGTGTGTCTGTGTGAGTGTGTGTGGGTTTGTGTGAGTGAGTGATTGTATGTCTGTGTCAGTGAGTGTGTCTGTGTGAGTGAGTAAGTATGTATGTCTGTGTGAATGAGTAAGTATGTATGTCTGTGTGAGTGAGTATGTCTGTGTGAGTATGTGCATGTGAGTGTGTCCGTGTGTCTGTGTGAGTATGTCTGTGAGAGTAAGTCTGTATGTCTGTGTGTGTGAGTCTTTATGTCTGTGTGTATGTGAGTGTGTGTGTCTGTGTGAGTGAGTGTGTGTGTCTGTGTGAGTGAGTGTGTTTGTGTGAGTGTGTCTGTGTGTTTGTGTGAGTGTATCTGTGTGTTTATGTGAGTGAGTCTGTGTGAGTGTGTGAGTATGAGTGTGTGTCTGTGTAAATGTGTGCGCATGTCTGAGTGTGTGTGTGTATCTGAGTGTATGTGTCTGAGTGTGTGTGTCTGTGTTTGTCTGTGTTTGCGTGTCTGTGTGAGTGAGTGTGTGCGTGTCTGAATGTCAGCATGTGAGTGTCTGTGTAAGTGTGTGTGTGTGTCTGTGTGAGTGTGTGTTTGTATGAGTGTGTCTGTGTGAGTGTGTCTGTGAGTGAGTGTGTATGTCTGTGTGAGTGAGAGTGAGTCTGTGAGTGAGAGTGAGTCTATGTGTGGGTGAGTATCTGAGGGTGGGTGTCTGAGGGTGAGTGAGTGTGTGAGAGTGCATCACGGGTCAGTTCACTAGGGCTGGAGGGCAATTCCCTGGGGCTGGGGGAGATGATGGGACGATTCACTGGGGCTGGTGATGGGGCAATTCACTGGGGTTGGGGCAAGTGATGGGGCAATTCACTGGGGCTGGGGGGTTGCAGGGGCAATTCACTGGGGCTGGGGGAGGTCACGGGGCAATTCATGGGGCTTGGGGAGGTCACAGGGCAATACACTGGGGCTTGGAGAGCAATACACTGGGGCTGGGGGAGGTGATGGGGCAATTCACTGGGGCTGGACAGGTGATGGGGCAATTCATTGGGGCTAGGGGAGGTCACGGGTCAATTCACTAGGGCTGGAGGGCAATTCCCTGGGGCTGGGGGAGATGATGGGACAATTCACTGGGGCTGGTGATGGGGCAATTCACTGGGGTTGGGGCAGGTGATGCAGCAATTCACTGGGGCTGGGGCGGTTGATGGCGGCAATTCACTGGGGCTAGGGAGGTCATGGGGCAATTCACTGGGCAGGTATGGGGCCATTCACTCGGGCTCAGGCAGGTGATGGGGCAATTCACTAGGGCTTAGGGTTACTGGGGTAATTCACTGGAGCTGGGTGAGATCCCAGGGCAATCCACTGGGGCTGGGGGAGGTGATGGAGTAAATCACTGGGGCTGGGGGAAGTGATGGGGTAGATCACGGGGCTGGAGGAAATATTACCTGGGATGTAGATAAAACAGTCAGTGAATGAAGGGACAGAGACCTTGTTCTGGTTTTTACAGAAATATAAAGGAAAGTGTCTGAAATCATGTGACTTCCCATAGTTGGGAAGACTTCAAGTGCTAACTGAGCATGCCTGCACAATCCCCAGGCCAAAATGGTACAATGTATTACTTATGCTAATATTCCCTGGGAATTTCATGGGGTGTCAACATTGAGAGAAAACAGTTTACAAATGCAGGGTAACGATTTAAATGTTTATTTTGGTATATTTTCATCCATTTTTTTTTTTATAAACTACTAATTCTCCTCTATTATATGCATTAATAACCCAGCTCACTTGCATATACCTTTAAGTATGCAAGAAGGAAACAAAATTAGATTGACAAAAATAGTAATTATCATATTTCTAAATTTAGAGGGATTTTATAAAAAAAAGTAATATTGTTGCAAATTTGTCATTTGTGTTTTTAGCAAAAAGCGACTGTATGTACAGAAATGTAAAAACTGCATCTTGTTAGCTGAAATCAAACTTGTTATGACGTCAGTAAAACATGCAGTTTACAATAAATTAGTGTTTATAAGTCCAATCTGCAATCGGACTCGCAATCCAGAAATATAGAAATCAATAAAAATCAATAAATCAACAGTTCAAGGTTATGCGGGTTCCATGATATGTACTAACTCCTTGATTCATGGGATCAATATAACACGGAAATAAAACTATTAAAAAAAAAATTTTTATTGCAGATTTGCTAGCTTGAGACTGTTGTGCAGTTAATTCTAATGTCAATCATTTATTTCCCAGTATTTTACAGTAGTGTGTTTATTTGCTTTTACAGTGTTACTTACAGGTGTTTAACCCACTTGCGAGTCCTATCTAATACCCGTAGAATCTTTTAATACATTTCCCAGTTACGGGTTTTAAGGCAATTGCAGGCTTGTTGAATTGTTCTAATTAAATATGGATTTTGCATCTTTAGCACTGGTAACATATACAGGGCCTCATTCAATTGCGATTTGGCCAATTGAACAGGGCTCTATATAAGCACATAGCATATTTTTTTTAAATAAGTTTTTAGTTAGTGAAGACCTTGCTTTTGTTCACTAACTAAAAACTTCTTTAAAAAAATATGTTATGTGCTTATTTACAGCCCTATTCAATTGGCCAAATCGCAATTGAATAAGGCCCACAGACTTGAAACATCAAAGGAGGAGATAGATCAGAGTTACGTTTTTGACAACCACAGTGCTTTTTTTTGTTTAAATTCCGTGTTATATCAATCCTGGCAATCAATGTGTTAATACATATAATGGAACTTTCATGTAATAGAATTTTATATTTACGGCTTTATCAATATTGCATTATATCTGGAATGTGGGTCCGATCGTTATTGAATTCTGTAAGACTTTTAAATCCAACCTCTATTTTTCATTGACGTAATGATGACGATCTTGGTTTCCATTGACTCCATCTAAACCCGTAACTACGGGTTTGACTAATTGATCATGTTCAAGGCCATTGAAATAATTTTTCTTTGTTGCATCTGAAATAGGGTATCGGAGAATGTTTAAAAGTGTTTCTTTAAATTAATAAACTGCTTTGAATGTAATGTAGTCCTTGGGGGCTTGACCTGTCAGCAGGGTCGGCTGGTGCATAGAGGCAAATGGGCAACCACCCTCCCAGAATAAATGCCCTGAATTAATCCCCCATCACTAACTTGTTTAATTTAAATAATATAAATATACAAATTAATTATATCATGTTCAATCTTTTATTTTTTTTTATCTTCTGCTGTCACTTTAAATGATGAATCCTTTGGCAAGCAGTTAAACACACTGACTTGTCCCCTTATCACATCTCCCCCTGCTGGTGACTTGCTTTGTACTACAGATCAGGGCACAATGCTGCCTATGCTTGATCTGAAGCAATGAGCCTGTCTGTCAAACACAGTATCCCCGAATCAGAATAACTGGGAGGAGCTGAATCTGCGGGACCTTTCAGGGATCATCCATTCAGAATGACTGTGAGGAGCTGAAGCTGTGGAGACCCATTGGGGCAAACCCCAGCTAATCACTGACACTGCCCCAGCCAATCAGGACTGCTAAATTGCAGTATGCAGTGCATACTGGGAGATGTAGTTCAGTGAGAGCTGCCATGCTGCTAGAGCTGTTCTAGACTGAGTGAGTAGTCTCAGTCTGTCTGTTAATCTCTCGCTCTCTGTTTCTTATTCTCTGTGAATCTCTTATTCTCTTTGTGTGACTTGTACTCTCTCTCTCTCATATTGTCTCTCTCTCTTCCCCCAGGCACCATGCATCTAGATAGATAGATATAGGCAGCTTCATAATGAATACTAGTAGTTTTGTCATGACAGTTTGCTTTTAATTTGATACTGAAAGAATGGTTTCATTTTAGTGCAAAGTATTTAGCTTATTTACAATTTTTATTTAAAAAATTTAATTTATTAAAGCAGTCTGTGTGCTGAAGGACAACTGCCCCCTCCCCCCCCCCCCCCCACACACACTTTTGTGTTCCCTAAAAAAAAAAACTCCTGTCTCAGTGTGCTGGGTACAGAGCCTCAGTCATCTCAGTACTCTGTATGTTGCTGACTACCCTGTATATATCAGACAAGCCTGGAAGGAAGGCTCCTAGAGTACAGCTTGTATTCTATATTTACATAGAATAAGGCATCTGCATCCCAATGAAGGACCTCCTTCCAGGCTCCTAGAATACAGCTTGTATTGTATATTTACATAAAATAAGGCCTCTGCATCCCTATGAAGGACCTCCTTCCTGGCTCCTAGAGTACAGCTTGTATTCTATATTTACATAGAATAAGGCATCTACATCCCAATGAAGGACCTCCTTCCAGTCTTCTAAAATACAGCTTGTATTCTATATTTACATAGAATAAGGCATCTGCATCCCTATGAAGGACCTCCTTCCAGGCTCCTAGAGTACAACTTGTATTCTATATTTACATAAGGCATCTGCATCCCTATGAAGGACCTCCTTCCAGGCTCCTAGAGTACAGCTTGTATTCTATATTGTATTCTATATTTACAAAGCATAAGTCATCTGCATCCCTATGAAGGATCTCCAGCCTGTTGTGCTCCTACAAATGTTTACCAGGTTCCCATGTTTTAGATATTTTAATATTATTCTCCACCCTTTTGTATGTGTAAGTATGTCCACAAGCGCATATATAATGTATATGACATGTGTTTTATATATATATATATATATATATATATATATATATATATATACTAGCGGCTTGCCTATCAAAAATGATGGGGCAATAACATTTTAAACCATGGGAATGCTGTTTGACACACATTGTAAACCTTTTTGTACTCTGAGGACCTTTGGCGCTTATTGCCAGCTTCACGCTGAGCGCCTTTGGCGCTCATCGCGTGACTCGCCATGAGCACCTTTGGCGCTCATCGCGTGACTCGCCATGACCACCTTTGGCGCTCATGGCGAGTCTTTCCTCTCAACTACTTTTGCTCGTCTGAGCACCTTCGTCACTCATTATAAAGAGAGATATATATTTATCTATATTTAGTTAAGCAATAATGAATTAATTAGTTCTTGAATAAATTAATATACTTTACATATTTGTAATTAATATATCCAGCAATCAATAGCCTGAAGAGCTAACAATCTGTTTATATTTTCCATCAGCATAAAAGGCGAGCAGGCAATGAGCGCCTTTGTGCTGCAAGTTTTATTGCCTTAACAGCTCGCTTCGGTGCTCATCGCCTAAGTGCTACACGGTAATGGCTCCCCTCGCTTCACAAGGTTCGCAAGCGATGAGCTCCACACACCACGCAAAGCATGACGACGTCTCGCAGCTTTATATATATATATATATTTATATATATATATATATATATATATATATATACACACACATATCACATATATAGTTGTGAGCGTACGAGTCGTTGCTCACGCTTGCGGGCTCGCGTAGCGAGCCCGCGGCCCTCGCGAAGCGAGGGCCGTGGCTCGCGAAGCGAGCCGCGGCCCTCGCGTAGCGAGCCGCGGCCCTCGCGTAGCGAGCCGCGGGCCTCGCAAAGCGAGGGCCGCGGCTCGCGCAGCGAGCCGCGGCCCTCGCGTAGCGAGGTCACTGGGCAAGGGCCTCAGTTGCTGGCATGGAGCGCCGAAGGCGCTCCATGCCAGCAACTGAGGCCCCTCGCGAAGCGAGGGCCTCAGTTGCTGGCGAGGTCACTGGGCACGGGTCTCAGTTGCTGGCATGGAGCGCCGAAGGCGCTCCATGCCAGCAACTGAGGCCCCTCGCAAAGCGAGGGACTCAGTTGCTGGCGAGGTCACTGGGCAAGGGCCTCAAACCCTCGCAAAATTCACGTCGCTACTCAAAAAACACGACACACAAATTACGACACTCGCTAAATTTTACGAGGCACGCAAACAACGTACGAAACACGTTACCACACATTACGACCTCGCAAACATCGGACGCAACACGCCGACATACAAACATTTAAAACACAATACATACACACAGCACATACATAAAAAACTTACCTACACCAAGAGGGAGCACCCAGGACCTCAAAAATGCAACTTACACCTCGATTTTACTCGAAATAAAACAGTTTAGAGACTAAAAAAAAAACGAAGCGAGAGAAACAATGGCCGCCGAACAAAACGAAAACGAGGCTACAGCACTCTAAACTCGCAAAACACCACAAGAAACTCGCAAAACACCACAAAACACCTACGGATATTCCGATACAGACCTATACCACACATTACTCGCCATTTTACACCAATGCGGAAGTACACGACTACGCTAACGGTTTGGTCTCGCGCACGCACAGTGTTACACTGCACACATTCAGCATGCTTATACAGCAGCTCCACACCACTAATGCTGCAGCAGCATCAACACAGATTGCCAGCTCTTCATCACAATGCTTCAAAATAGGTACAATATATTCATTTACTAATTTAGCTACCTTACTATTTCATTGCCGTCATTTTTTGACGGGCAATTCGCTAGTATCATATATAATATACATTATATATGTACTTGTGGAGCTTACAATCAAGAGTTTTAGTACAGATTAGTATAACAGTTACCTTGTAATTTAATTTTTTTCAAATGATACACAGGGCTTGTAGCCAGTTTAAGATGATAGAGTATGGTACAAGAGGTTGGGTGGTTTTTACTTTATCTTTAGTTCTTGTATTGTCAAGTAAAATAGCTTGATGTCTGCTTTTTAGGTTTTACTTCAGTCAGTCTCTCTCAATCCCTGTCTCTTTCTTTTGTCTATTTCTATGAGCTGCCACAGCTATACGTCCTGATCTAACATGTTTTATATGTATTATTGCACGTCCTCAAGAAAATGCAAGCATCATAAGAATAGTGAGCAGAACCAGCACCGACTCACCCTCATCAAGATAAAATGTACATAAAGGGACAGGAAAAAAAAAACAAGTAAGTGGGTGGAGTATGTCAGTGGGCAGGGTCTACAGGGGTAAAATGTTGTGAAGGGGAGGGGTTTCTACTTTTGAGTAGAGTCAATTTAAGGGGAGGGGCCAGGTCTCTGCCTTCCGCCCCACAAACTTGGAAAGTCACCAGCCGCCTGTCAACCATTGTGCAGTAATATACCCACTAGTTACACTTTGTCAGTGAGATGTATATTTTTCTGTGTACAGAGATTTTCATATAAAGTCATAACATGTTTTACTTAATGATTGTGCATGCTTAAAACAACTTCCATAGTATTTAAAACATGCTGTTTAAAATGCATGACAAATTTTTTGTTGTTGTTCTTGTTCCTTTAAAGTGTCATATTGACCCTTTAACAAGGCTGAAAACTGTTACATAGGAGTTAAAGCAGACATGGGCATTGTGCGGCCCACTGGCCATATCTGGCCCTTTGACTGTCCCTGAGCGGCCCACTACAGTGGGTTACAAATTTGTGTCCTGGACAAAAAAAATACTGCCAATTGTAAAAGGGGGCAATTTGGGAGCAGCAATGTTGTGACTAACTGGGATGGATATTATTCTGTAGATATTGCTCCTGGCACTGGGAAAATAAAATAAAGCTATAAAATTAATATTGAGCAGCCTATGGTTCGTCCCGCCACAACATTTTGAGTTTCTCATGTGGCCCCTTTGGGAAATTGATTGCTCACCGCTGAGTTAAAGCAATTGTCCAAGAGGACTGATGAGTAAAATCTGGTGTTTTTTATATTACATTTCATCATGGTTTCCGACTGTTATTATGTCTATGTGGGCAGCTAACTTTTAATATAAATAAACTATTACAACCAACGCTATACTGATAATATTGGCCAGCTACTGTATTTTCCATTTAACATTCATTAAATTGTTCTGCATGTTCGTGGACTTCCAGATTTTCCATTACAATGAGCAACACTGCATTTTTAGATTGAGTAACTTCAGCTTAGACTTATTCTCTTGTGTTTCTATGCTTTATAAATATACCTAGTTGTCTAGAAAACTACTGGCACGGAAATTACATTTCATGAGTAAGTTCAGTATCACTGAATATCGGCATATCATTATTAAAATGCAAATGTAAGTGTCAAGTAAAGAACTGTGAATTTCTAGGTTATCCCGTGATAGTTCAAGAAATGTGTGTTCATAAAGTCAGTTATAGAGTCATCAGTATATAAAATGGTTTTAAAGTGAACATTAACTGTGGTGCTGGGTCTGTTTCCACCTCTGCCGGTCACATAGATCACATTATTTGACTGGAAGCCATTGGTGTTATCTTGCAGCAGTTTAATACAGGAGTTTTAAGTTATTCGGGAGTTGCGGTTTAGGTATTACTTTCATCTGGTTAATTACACTTTGCTTGGAAAATAAGGCAACAAAAAATGTACATCACTAATTGCATCATGTGGTCACACACACACAGAGCTCATGGGTAGGGCAATCTCCAAGTGACTTCAATGGCTTCCAAGCAAACAATGTGTGTCAAGTGACAGCTGGGCAGTGGATACAGATCCAGCACATCATGTAGGTAACATTCACTTTAAAACCATGTATTTTATTGTTGACTTTATAAGAACATAGTTCTTCATCTAACAAATAGTGAACTAGTTAGTTAGTCAAAGTACTTGATTTTCCCCCATTTCTACTATTGGTTATTTTATATTTTCGAGAATACATCACAAACTTATTTTAATACCAAAACGTTCCCTGCCTTTATTTTTTTGTATCTGAAAGCAAACTTCTAGTAAGTACCACTCATCCAGCTGCTAACACAGAGATAACAGGTACCTGCCAGTAATATGTAAAACAAGTCCAGCACAAAACCACTTTAAATTAAAACTAATAAATCACTAATTGTATAATATAATGTCATTATTAAGTTAAATAAATTCTCTTTCAAATTGTAACTATTCATTTATTGTTTACGTGTTAATCTTTTGAATTGCAAACATATTTATTATAGTTTTAGTTTTTCACATTAAAAAGCCTCTGAATTGCCACAAATAATTTTATATGGATATGTGCTTAAATGAAAACTATATTTACCTTGCATTGTTTTAAAGGACTAGTATGGTTATTTTATTTTTTCTATATGGTATTTTAAATAACTAAGAATGATAATATTCCAAATAAGGGCAAATTCCAGGAGCCAGAGAGCCCGTGCTCCTAAAATATTACTTCTGACTAATAATACATTAAGATGATGCAGCTGAAAATGTTTTCTCAGCAAAATATTCTCTTATTATTAACCGATTGATGCAGTGAACACTTAAAACAATATATTTTATGGTCATTTCAACCTTCTATAGACATGCACTATGATGATAAGTGCAAAATATGTAAATCAAACTTTCAGTAACATAGACAGTGTTTATAAAATACTAGCGAATTGCCCGTCAAAAAATGACGGCAATGAAATTGTAAGGTAGCTAATGCTGTTCAGTGTGTAATAATGAAATATATAATACATGAATAAATGAATATACTTTACCTATTTTAAAGCATTGTGTGGAAGAGCTGTGAATGTGTTTTGATGTTGCAGCAGCATTAGTGGTGTGGATCTGCTGTGTAAGCGTGCTGAATGTGTGCAGTGTAACACTGTGCGTGCGCGAGCCCAAACCGTTGTCGTGTACTTCCGCATTGGCGTAAAATGGCGAGTAATGTGTGGTATACGTTTGTATCGGAATATCCGTAGGTGTTCTGTGGTGTTTTGCGAGTTTCTTGTGGTGTTTTGCGAGTTTAGAGTGCTGTAGCATTTTTTCTCTCGCTTCAAATTTTTTTTAGTCTCTAAACTGTTTTATTTGGAGTAAAATCGAGGTGTAAGTTGTATTTTTGAGGTGCTGGGTGCTCCCTCTTGGTGTAGGTAAGTTTTTTATGTATGTGGTGTGTGTATGTATTGTGTTTTAAATTTTGTAATGTTCGCGAGTTGCGTCCGAGTGTTGCGAGTCCGTAATGTGTGTGAACGTGTGTCGTATGTTGTTTGCGAGTGTCGTAATGTGTGTGTCGTACTGTTTGGGTTGCGACGTGAAGTTTGCGAGGGTCGCAGTTGCTGGCATGGAGCGCCTTCGGCGCTCCATGCCAGCAACTGAGTCCCTCGCTTTGCGAGGGTCCTCAGTTGCTGGCAAGGAGCGCCTTCGGCGCTCCATGCCAGCAACTGAGACCCTCGGGCGTAGCGAGCCCGCAGCCCGCAGCGTTGGTGTAGGTAAGTTTTTTATGTATGTGGTGTGTGTATGTATTGTGTTTTAAATTTTGTAATGTTCGCGAGTTGCGTCCGAGTGTTGCGAGTCCGTAATGTGTGTGAACGTGTGTCGTATGTTGTTTGCGAGTGTCGTAATGTGTGTGTCGTACTGTTTGGGTTGCGACGTGAAGTTTGCGAGGGTCGCAGTTGCTGGCATGGAGCGCCTTCGGCGCTCCATGCCAGCAACTGCGGCCCTCGCTTTGCGAGGTCCTCAGGTGCTGGCATGGAGCGCCTACGGCGCTCCATGCCAGCAACTGAGTCCCTCGCTTTGCGAGGGTCCTCAGTTGCTGGCAAGGAGCGCCTTCGGCGCTCCATGCCAGCAACTGAGACCCTCGGGCGTAGCGAGCCCGCAGCGTTAGCAACAACTCGTACGCTCACAACTATATATGTGATAGAGGGTGTCTCAAAGTTTGGTTACGTAACCTAATTTTGGTAGGAATGTACTAAGCATCTGAGATGAGAAGGGCTGTGATCTCTTTATTTCCCCATAGCAAATAGTGCATTGTAAATGAAGGGATGCATGTGAGATGTTTAGTAAATCAGTGGAAAGGCTGTAAAGTAACGCACGTAAAGCAGGTCATGAAATTGCCATCAAGCAACAGTTTGTGATATACAGTAGACTCTCAGTTAACCAGAACTCTCGAGCAACCATAAAAAAAAAGAAATACTGCACTGTAAATATTAATTACATTGTACAGGGCTCAACAAATGTCAGTAAGTCATGCCACAAAATGCTTACAGGCGCCTAGATTTCACCCACTGCAGACAGGCATGAATGAGCCAGTGCAGTGTTACATTCCCCGGGTTCAACACCGCACCCTCCATCTGAACGTACCTGTGTGTAAGTGAGGAGTGAAAGCTGCTGCTGCTAGAACAGCCCTCATTGACAAATATACTTAGCAGAGCATCCTATGTGCAGCTAATCTAGGTATCTTATATTAGTAACTCTCAAGCAACCAGAAACTACATTTATCCAGCATCTACCATCCCCATGGGTGCCGGTAACTGTACTGTACCTTAAAATTGTACTTCATAAATAATACATTAAACATCGACACCAGAAAATTTAGCTTTTTTCAGTTAAGTGGCCATAGTAGTTTAGGACATGTTCTTCTTTACTGAATAGTGGAGGAAGGGGTGAGGGAAGAGGCAGAGGGATGAGAGAATTACACTATGCAAGCTAGAAGTCTTCTCATCTGTGACTTGGCAGTGCTACATTCTAGGATATTTAATTAATTTATTCAATATGAATTTATTACTATATATAATATAATCCCTGGCTCCTAAAAACGTCTACGTTTTTGATAAATTTGTCAGCCACTGGGATAAATAACACTGCCTCTCTTTTTTTTACCTTTCTGCTGATCAACTTCCTGGGGAGGGAAGTGAGTTTGAATGTACAGAAAGTTTATATTTGCACAATGGGAATGTAGCATCTAAAAGCCAGTGTTTTTAATAGGAGTAATGGAAAGTTACTCAGTTTACAACAAAACACCCTGCTAAAAAGGTAACATTTACATTCAGCTGAGGAAAGAAAATGGAACCCTGCACTAAAAATATGTGCATATAATTTGCATATAAAGTTAAAATGTAGTATTGTTGTCTAAAATAATTTAACCTATTTTTAATTTTAGTTATTTAAAATATTATTTAGAATAAGTTTGATTGTAGTGGAACACACACACACACACATAAATATATATTTATATATATATTTTTTTAATTATTATTATTATATTTTTTTTAAGTGAAGCTAATGCTACATGCATATTTGCATATTTTGTGGTGTGGTTATCCAGATGGGTTGCAAGTTATCAGGCATACATTGCAATTTGTTCAGAACTGTATACAGTGGTTTCTAACATAATTTATCAGTAAGTCATTGATGTAATTATGCAAGTTATCTCAAAACATAAATAATGCCACCTTTAAAAACAAAATTACTCATTATAAATGCAGACTATGCTCTGTGTTGATCATGTACATGAAAATAAAAATGCGATAAATGATAATCCTCACACAAGAACCAACCTATAATGTCAAAATAAATGACTGCCTGTTTTTATGGCAATGGAAAGGTCCTCCTTTAATGCCTTGCTATAACAATGATATTTTCGGCGTGCCTGGTTTTGAAATGCTCTGAGATTTCTTGTGTAGCAGAGATACATAAGCAAACTGCAAAGCAATAGTCTGTAGGGCTCTTGGGACACTCTAAAATTGCCCAAATAATTAAGTTTAGCTATCCAAATCCCTTCTGAACAACTTATTGCATTTGAACTGCCTATAATATTGGATGTAATTAAAAAATACAGTCAATAACATTAAGTAGACGTGATAATGCAATTCTAAAAGTCAATCCAAAAACTCTTACAAACACACTTTATTAGATTTACCAGTCAAGGTGACTGTATTCAACTGGAAAGACTTTTATGTTAGTTATTATGTTACAGATGTCAGTGCTTTTACAACACCCATCATTTTTTTACTTTCTCCAGCCCTGTCTTGAATATAATAAACTTAATGAACAAGCAAAGTCTTATATTTATTCTATGCTGTTTAGAAGAACTTCTCACAAAAATGGATAAAGTGTGTTAGAAAGTAAAAAATTATGACTACACCCTGGGCCATATTCAATTGAGGTTTAGGGTAATCCGGTAGCCCGTAAGTGAGGAAGCAAGTTCATTTGCTATTCAATTGTCATCTTTTTGCGGGCTCCGAACGGCTTACAAGTTACGGCCTTGAAAACTCTGTGATTAAACCTGTAACTTACAGCCTCCTAATAATGTCTCATTTTCTATTGGCTGATTCGAAATAGAAGGTTACAGGCTTGCTTAATCTATCATGAACCACTACGAACCAGTGCATGGTTTACGGTTTCGGCTTTAGAACAGTAACTTGCGGGCTTGAGAAATTTAATAGCATCATAATCTGAGACAAACGGGAGCCCGCAACACACCCGCAGACATATGGCCATCTGCGATCGAGTTGCTGGCTTGGAATTGAACATGGCTCAATGTGTTTTGTAACTATAATATTCAATGTTGATTTAATGGGGTGGTATATTAATCCCCCCCCCCAACCTGTTAAGTCAACTGTGAAGGACCTTAGATGCAGATAACATCTCTATTTAAAAAACTGCCACAATGATGTGGAACTTACAATAAAATGCAGTGGAAGTGCAATTTACAGTAGGATAACTCTGCCAGGAGACAATTAAGAAAACCAATGGACTCCCCACAATAAAACAATATTGAGTGTAACAGTTAATACATTTTTTTAATTACTAAAAACAGCATCAAGTCAAGTTCTTCAAAAGAGCGTACTATCAATATAACATTTCAGTGGTCCTTTAAGACAGTTTATCTTAAGCTTATACAAAATGATAAATAAAGGATGCATGTGAAGTCCTGTCCATCTCAAATCATTCAGCAACACGTCAAATCTCATGGATGCCTTTTTGACAGTAAATGACAGGGGAGTTTTCGTTAATAATTTTACAAATGTTAACCCATTAGATATATAACAAACTCACAATATTAGCTTAAATAGTATATATTGCATTGATGTGTCATCTGTATACTATGTACTGCATGATATTTCATATTTATGTGCGTATTAGAAAAACACTAAAACCAAATAAATCCTCGATACAGTGCTTTTATCGCACACCCATAAGCTTTATCTTAGTGGTATCGTATAAAAACAATCATTAAGGGCCATTACTATGCCATCCTTGCTATGCACATATCAAAATAATAAAACTGCATCCCAGATGCTATTTTCCGGCAGTCATCATCCATGGTTCAGACCGACTGTGATTTCCATGGACTCCTAGCTTCTCTCAGTGATCTGTCATAAGGCAAACCTGCAAAGAAGGAATTCCTCAGTTGGCAGTTAATGAAAAGGACAATTATAGCTACAGTCACAAACAGGAGAACAAATAGGACAATGTAAGTCACAAGATCTGGTTTGTTTATTTCCCCTTCTTTAAGCACCCTGGCTGTAGACATGTAGAAAGCTGAAGAGCTTACTGGTTTCTGCGTACTGTTGAGGTAAGGGGTGTTAGTCTGGATCATGAGATGAGTTTCAGTAGCACTGCTTGAATTTAGAAGCAAATCACCATACATGATCATGTTACCTTTATCTCCACACACTTACACTGAGAGTCACCACTTTTTATACAATATCTTGCTTCTTTTGGTAATCCAAATTAAAGTGCATTCTGTTTGAAATGTTTTGTTGAGATTATCTATCCTTGGCGTACAGCACGAAAAATACTTCACATTTTTCAGATGATCCT
The DNA here is from genome assembly GCA_027410445.1 of Discoglossus pictus. Lineage (NCBI taxonomy): Eukaryota > Metazoa > Chordata > Amphibia > Anura > Alytidae > Discoglossus > Discoglossus pictus. The sequence goes on from CM050167.1 coordinate 248,683,677, forward strand.
GGTTTACAGTAGAAGGATTTACAGATCTGAGATTAGTGACCACCTAGGAGTTTGGTGTTATAGTTACTTGCTATCAGTTTCACTGAGCTTGTTGTATTTGTTCCAAGATATATATTGTTGCATCTTTTTCGTCCTGACATAAAATAAAACAGCAATACGATATATTCCTGTTCCGTCACTCATTGATTGAATCCCACGGATGGAGCTTTTACGCCTCAATCAGTTTAAGCATAAACCTTATGCTTTAAACCCGTGTTATAAACTCAAGACTCCTGTCCTGAGCATTGTACAGTATATATATATTCTCTCCAAGGACTCCAAACTGACTGCTCCAGTCACAGCTTCTCAATTTTGGGAAGTCTAAAATTCAGTAATCCATTCGGGTTTAAACAATTGATGATCTCTCAGTGATCTAGTGTGGTGATGCCAGTGAGGTCCAGTGTAGTATCAGACTTGGTATCCCCAGCAAATCCTGTATCACTGTCTCATGCTCCAGCATCCAGCCCCAGACCACGCCTGCCTCTCACAGGCTCAGTACACTTTGCTCACTTAAGGTGGATTTGCACAGTTTTTGATGCTTTATAAAACACACTTAAGTTGTCTAGCACATTGAAATAGCATCTTTCAAACATTAAAATAATTTTGTTTTAATTGCCTGAAATATCCGTGATCTGAAATACAGCAATTTTATATGTATGCTGCAACAGATTTTTTGTTTCTGCAGACAGGGAATGTTTCTCCCTCTTCTAGTATTAAAAACAGTGTGGCTTATTGTAGTAATACAATATATTCCTTTGTACTCAAGATAGCTGACTTTTTTTATAAAGCTTGCTGAATAAAAATGAAATCAACCTCACAACATTATAAAACTGAAGGAGATTGTGAAGAAGGTTAAAATGTTACATTAAGGGAGTTCAAACAATTGTTTTTGATGTGATGTCATTTAATACTTTTAAAGCCATTACCAGTGGCGTATTTATGTTTTATACTACTCAAACCATTCAGATTTGTGCTCCCCAAGGACCACTTGCAGCTCCTCCTTTTCCCTTTCTATATATATATATATATATATATATATATGTATATATATATATATATATATATATATATATATAGTATGTTGGAAAGTGCCAGAAATATCACTGCATATACAAACACGTTTCAATGTACTGCACCTTTAGGAAGGCTGATGTCCCGTGAAAATTAGCTGCTCTAGGCCTGGGCCTCATAGGCTTAGGCAGATACACACCCCTGGGCATTACATAAAATGATGTACATTCATGTAAATAACTAGATATGTCAACAAGCACTTCCTCTGTATCCAGAGTAAAACTGAGTCACTCAGCTGAGCTTGGTCAGAGAAATCCTGAGTACATATGACAAGAAATAATGAAATCCTCACTGTTAGTGGTCCTCATAGGACTGAGTTGCCCACCACGGACTTGGACGGTAGATGAAGTGGTTCTCATGTCAGATTGGCTATGTTGTTTTCTTTCATCATAATCTGTATTTACAATTACATTTGTTTGTTTTTATAGCTTTGGCCTTTTAATTTCAAAACCATTGTTATTATGAATTATTATAAAATGAAATGTTGCAAATTGAGGGCTACTATTGTAATTAGTTATTTAAAAAATGAGATCGATAGAGATAGAGAGATAGATAGATAGATAGATAGATAGATAGATAGATAGATAGATAGATTTTGCAGTACACAGTGATACCTTTTTAATTGGACAAACATTTAATTTAGAGTGCCAAGCTTTGAAGAGATACACTTCTTTATAAAGATGGCACAGCCAAGCATAAAAACAAAACCTATAACATCAGAGGGTCATATTCATCTATATACTCTAATGTGGTTTACATAATACAATTTAATTAATGTGAAACTGGCTGTTACATCGGGGAAAGCAATCGACAAAGATGATTACATTCTTCAAACTAAGCAAACAGGATTTAACATGAAATTGGGTTTTCTTTAATATATGTGGTTATTTATATCTGTAACTGATTTACTATGTAATGGACACATAGAAATATAATGTTTTCTCTCCTCTCTTCTATCTAATGGACAGACCAATGGGTTTGTTATTTCCTTGCATTATTTTCTATGAATTCTAATGCAAAAGTAAAATCTAAATCAGTATTCATTCTGACTTGATAAAAAGCGGTGTCACCCTAAATAAAATGTCCAACAAAAAAGGTAGTACTACTGTACAGTAATACTCTGATAATTCATCTAGAATATATACACATTGTGATTTTGATTGTTAGAGTATTTGTGTGTATAAATAATGCCACATGGATATATTCTTGTATTCTAGGAGCAAAGAAACAAAGCGTAGAAAGATTATAGGATACAGGTGCCATATTTCACAATTCTCTATTAGAATCTTTACCATGGTGACCCTAATGCTCACTGAGGACATAGGAAGAGTTTGTGAAGCCCTTTAACTTTCCTACAAAGCTTTATCTCACAGATCGCTACTCTTTGTTTATTTTGTTACCATTAAGGGGCTGCAAATAGAATTATAAAGCATTACACAAAAGTCAACAGAAGATGTTGAAGTAATATACCATTGGCAAAAAACTGATTGACAAATATAAAAAATGCAAGATATCTCTGGTAACAAAATATACATTACTTTGTATTATAATAACAACAAAAAAACAACAGAATCATAGCCATTGTTTTCTATTTTGCTTTAGGAATGCGTACTATATATGTTAAACAACTTTTTCCTTTCACAAAATATGAAAATATGAATTATTCTAGTTTTAGATAAGATTTTCTGTTCAGTGTTCAGAGCAGGGGTGTCACAGTCTTATTATTTAAGACAACCTCTTATTACATAGACACAGTGTAAAAGAGGTACTCTTTCTATATGAGTTAACAGCCTAAGAATGTAGATTTTATTGATTGCGGGGGGAGGGGTTCTATCTCATTTATTATGTGAATACTAACAAAATCATTTCTGTGCACATATTAACCTTTCTATTGTGCTTGTCCAGTTATAAAATGATCATTTGGGAAGACTGCAAGTGCTGATTTCCAGAAGAGAGAGATTTTTTGGAGGAATTATACAAGAGGAGTAAAACAAGAGAACAAAAATTAGGGCTGGAGATTACCCAACTGGCTTCAATATCCGCTTTCTTATTAAACTGACTAGACATAGATAAGGAATGAGTGGAAGAAAATAGGTGACACTGGAAAAGTAAATAATAAGGACAAGCAGTGGGAATGGGAGATATGGAGCAAGATTGGCTTACAGAAGAAAGAAAGAAGGAAAGAAAGGGGGGTATACAAAGGGGAGCTGAAGTGTTAGAAAAAAGTGCAAGTTAAAGAAATAAAGAGGGTGATACTAGAAATGAGGAGGATACATGAATTCCTGCCTCTCCTTCATCTCATGCCATCTCATGCTATAGTATTTCTGACCTTTTGCTATTACTGCCCCTGTTTATTATAGTACATAACTAATGTAAAAGAAAAATTCTCCCAGGAAACCAAAACCCCATTAGTGATTAACACTATAAGTTGCAACTAGAAAATATACATAAGGGTTATTTACAATTGAAATATATTTATTTGTTCCATGGGACAAAACCACATTTGTCTCTGTAAATACATTTCATTTGTAAATAACCCTTATGTATATTTTCTAGTTACATACTCTAACTAATATATAATAAATGCTGTAGTATATACACAACAATCACCGTAGTGCACTGTAGTGCTGCTGGAAAATTTGTTGCTTGAAGTAGGTGACACCTTTTAGAGGAATATAAAAAAAATATTGCAAATGACAGCTGAATAATAACATGCTTTGATCCTAATTTTATCAAATGGAAAATATGACATTGCAGTGAATCTAGGCCATATTATGGGACATTCCCTAAAATTCCTTTGTTGGTAACGCTGAAACTGATATTTATTATTTATTTGCATCAATAAACATAGATTTTATTTTACACTGTGCCTTTTTTATTTTACACTGTGCCTTGTTTTTCTGTACAAATACATTTTACAGATGCAAATTTTTTTTTTAGGTATTTAACATTTTTAGTGTACTCAACAACAATTTTTTTTTAAAAAGATTAACGTTATAGAAACCTCCTGGGTTATGTTATTCTATACATTTATTTAAATTTCCATCAGATGTTTTCATCATATGCATTATATATATATATCCACATTTAGTCATCTATTGTGAAGATATTCCACCATCCTTTTACAAAATATGATTATTTTTCATACAAACTAGAATACTTTTTATATAACTTTCTTTCACAATATACTGCACTTAATATCTATATCTGTATAATATTTTAGTGGCAGTATTAACAAATATTTGCATAATGATGTGTGTTGGAATGTACATATTAATACTGTACAAATGTCAAATAATTTGTGCTACTTTAGATACAGAGTTAGTGTTCATAATTAAACTACTGACCTGATTCATTAAGCAAAGTCACTGCAATTTGTCATTAGTGTGTTGACTGCAGCAGTGTCAGCCGAGAAAGCAATAACTTAATTATCTCCATGAAAACAAAATAGTGTGTAAAGTATTTTTATCACTATATAGAAATCTTTATTAATTCGGCAGGATAGTTCGGTATTACTACACACAGTTGCTAATAGAGATCGCTGTCAAAATAATTTACTCCATCTTGACCGATACAAATCTGAAATTATTTTTAACCTTTACAGTAATCATTTTTCATGCAAAGACCGTTTTCGATATTATAGTATATAACTGTTCTTTTTATTACTAGGGTTGGGGCCACCAAACCTCTTTTAATACGTGTTTGGAGGCTTCATGGATTGTGTGTGTAATTATATATATACAGTATATATAAGTTGTAGATAACTGCCAAACTAAACAGCTGAATCTAAACTAACTAGTGACTCCTCCCATGAGAATCTCCACTTGTCAACTGATAGTTTTCCTCAGGGTAAACTCTTTTCAATACGCTTACAAATCTCTTTTCAGTCATTTGGAGCATGATAATTTAAACTAAATCTAGTTGGCCAATAGTGGTGAGTTAGAGGATGGGGCTGCTCTAGTCATTGTAAGTAGGGGGGTAGAGTGGAAAAGGTAGTTTTTATTTATGATTTTTGTGGAATTTTGCTCATTCTAGCTCATTGATTTGGGCGCTAGGATAGGATAGTTAGCTATGGCAAATGTATTTTTCATTTATTTATGTATCATGACAAATAACACATTATACCTAGCCATACAGCACTGTGGAATACTACTGATGATATCAAAATAGCATAGGGCATAGTGATTTTGAGGAACAAGACATGGAGCCTTCTAAGATCATGTGTTAAGTAAAGAGGAGGAACTGATGTTCTAACTATATAGAGGGAATATGTACATGGTTGCCAGGTGAGGCTGGCCCCAACTGGGGGGTTGTATAGAAAAGCCCCTTTGTACTTTAGCTGGAAAACGAACTGGCAACTCACTCCAGTATCATTGCTAAGAAAACTTTATGGACAGGTACAACCAGAGACATAACGATATGGCACCGTAAGGTGAGCCCCTCAGGTCAGAAGGTGCCTACCACATTACTGAGGAAGAGCAGAGTATAAGTAACACCAGATCTAATGAAGTGGTTGGGCCAAAGACGAAAGGACACCCTGCTGCTGATGTGTCTAAAGGGGAAAGGAAAGTCCTCTGCTGCAAAGACCAATTCCGCATAGGAACCTGGAATGTTAGCATGAACCAAGGCGAACTAGATGTGGACAAGAATGAAATGACAGGGTTAAACATGGATATCCTGGGAATTGGTGAACTTGAAATGGAACTAACAGATCTTATACTGTGGTCAAGAATCCCACAGAAGAAATGGAGCAGCCATCCTAGTCAATCAGATAGTGGTCAAAGCAGTCCTCGGTTACAACCCAATAAATGACAGTATGATTTCAATTCAAATTCAATGCAAGTCATTTAACATCACAGTGATCCAAGTCTATGTTCCAACCACGGATGTTGAAGAGGCTAAAGTTGTCCAGTTCTACAAAGACATTCAACACGTCACAGATATAACACCAAGAAAATATGTTACTGTCATCATAGGAGATTGGAATGCTAAAGTAGGAAACCAAAAGACACCTGTAATAACTGGAAAATATGGCCTTGGAGTACAAAATTAAGAAGGTCAGTGATTAGTAGAATTTTGTCAAGATAATTCTCTGGTCGTAGCAAACACCCTCTTCGAACAGCCTCTGAGATGACTCTACACATGGACATCACCAGATGGACAACATAGAAATCAGATTGACTCTATTCTTTGCAACCAAAGATGGAGGAGCTCTATACAGTCAGCAAAAACAAGACCTGGAGCTGACTGCGGCTCAGACCATGAGTTTCTTATTGCAAAGTTGAAAATTAAACTGAAGAAGAGGGAAAATCATCATTCCAATGAAAATACAAAATAAATAATATCCGTGGTGAATATGCAGTTGAAGCAAAGAATAGATTTAAGGGACTGTAAATGGAAGACAGAATGCCTGAAGAACTTTGGACCTAAATTTGCAACATTATCCAGGAAACAGTAACAAAGAATATCCCTAAAAAGAAAGAAAAGTAAGAAGTCAAGATGGCTGTCTGATGAGGCTTTGACAGTAGCCCAGGAAAGAAGGAAAGTTAAAGGTAGTGAAGGTAGGAAAAGATTTGTCCAATTGATTGCAGAATTCCAGAGGATAGCAGGAAGAGACAAGGAGACATTTTACAATGAGTGATGTAAAGGAGACATTTTACAATGAATGGGCAAATCAAGAGATCTCTTCCAGAAAATTGGGAACCTAAAAAGGCACCTTTCATGCAAAAGTGGGAGTGATAAAAGACAAAAAAGTTAGGGACCTAATAGAAGAAAATCAGATAAAGAAGAGGTGTCAGGAATACACTGAATATGTATACAGAAAGGATCTTAACAGCAGTGATTACCTCAATAATTTATCCAATGAGTTGGGGCCATCTTGGAGACTGAAGTGAGATAGGCCCTAGGATGTCTTGTTGATAATAAGGCTGCAGGAGGTGATGGAATCCCAATTGAACTATTCAAAATTCTACAGGATGATGCTGTGAAAGTGTTGCTTGCTCTATGCCAACACATTTGGAAAACTCAACAATGGCAAAAAGACTAGAAAAGGTCAGTCTACATGCCAATCCCAAAAAAAGGCAGTGCCAAAGAGTGCTCCAATTATAGAACAATTGCACTCATTTCACATGCCAGCAAGGTAATGCTTAAGATTCTACAAGATCGACTCCAACAATATATGGACCAGGAACTACCAGATGTGCAAGCCGGGTTCCGCAGAGGAAGAGGCACAAGAGATCAAATTGCCAATGTCCACTGGATAATAGAGAAAGCAAGAACGTTAAAAAAAAAAAAATTACTTCTGCTTCATAGACTATTCTAAAGCCTTTGACTGTGTGGAGCAGAACAAAATGTGGCATGTCCTTAAAGAGATGGGAGTACCAGATCATCTCATCCTCCTCCTAAAGAATCTATATGTCGACCAAGAAGCCACGGTCAGAACCCAACATGGGACAACAGATCGGAAAAGGAGTGTGACAAGGGTGTACAGTATATTGTCACCTTATTTATTGAACTTATACGCAGAGTACATCATGCGTAAGGCTGGACTGGATGAATCCAAATCCGGAATCAATATTGCTGGAAGGGATATCAGCAACCTCAGATACGCCGATGATACTACTCTGATGGCTGAAAGTGAGAAGGAACTAAAAGGACTTATTGATGAAGGTAAAAGAAGAGTGCAAAAGTTGACCTGCTGATCAATGTTAAAAAGACAAAGATCATGGCGAACGGCAATATAAGTTCCTGGATATTAGATGGGAAAGAAGTGGAGGCATTTTATTTTCCTTGGATCCAAGATCTCTGCTGATGGTCACTGTAGTCATGAAATTAAAAGACATTTGCTTCTGGGGAGGAAAGCTATGGCAAGCTTGGACAAGCTAGTAAAAAGTAAAGATGTTAGACTATCAACAAAAGGTCTGCATAGTTTGAACTATGGTCTTCCCAGTAGTAACATACGGATGTGAGAGCTGGACCATAAAGAAGTCTGAACGTGTTTTGGTGTGGGAGAAGACTGCTTAGAGTCCCTTGTACTACAAGAAGATCCATTAGATCAATACAGGAAATTAAGACAAACTGTTCACTAGAAGGTATGATCATGAGGCTGAAGCGCAAATATTTTTGCCATATCATGAGATGGCAGGATTCCCTAGAAAAGACTCTGATGCTGGGAAAGATTAAAGGCACAAGAAGAAGGGGGAGACAGATAGATAAGGTCACTGAAGCAATGAACATGAACTTGATGGAGCTCAGAGGGGCAGTGAAAGAGATGTTCCTGTTCTGCTGCAGTCCATAGAGTCACGGAGAGTCAGACACGACTGAACGAATTTAAAAAATATATGTTATGTGCTTATTTAGACCCCTATTCAATTGGCCAAATCGCAATTGAATGAGGGCCAAAGGGATTTACATAAAATTGAGGAATGGGCATCTAAATGGCAGATGAGATTTAATATGAATAAAAGTAAAGTTATGCATCTAGAAAGGAAAAAATAGCCATGCAATTTATAATCTTAATGGAGCAAATATAGGGGTATCAGATATTGAAAGGGATTTGGGAGTACTTGTGGGCAACCAGCTAGGTAACAGTGGTCAAAGCCAAGCAGCAGCTGCAAAGGCAAATAAAATATTAGCATGTATTAAGAAGGGTAAAGAAGCCAGGGAAGCAAATATAATTCTGCCATTATACAAATCCCTAGTACGCCCTCATTTGGAATATGGAGAATTTTTTTTTCCCTTTGAGACAATTGGCAAGTTTCACTTGGTTTTTTTTCTGTTTGCCTTCCTCTGGGTTAATTAATTAATAATTAAAAATAAATAAATAGTTGATTAATATTTAACTACTAATTAATGAATAACTAATCTGCATATTGCAGATCAGAGGAGATCTTAAAAGGTTGAACTTGATGGACTGAAAGTCTTTTTTCAACCTTAATTAACATGTAGTCAATATTTCTGACTACTGAGGAGTTTTGTGTATCACTTGTGGAAAACATTGAATTGTAAACTTTTTCATAAGCTTTTTCTTTTTTATTGATTATGTATTTGTAATTGCAAAGGCTGGGTGAACATAAGTGGATAATTGAGATCTTAAAGGGACACTGAAATCTTTTCCACATATTAAAAGGTGTCCACTGATTTTCCACCTACCAATCTGATTATGAATAGTGTAAATATTCTGACTTCAGTGTCCCTTTGAAATTCTTGGTGATGGCTACTAGTGAAAACATTGAGTGACATGTACAGTAATTTATAGTGTGCTACTAGTCTCTGAGTTAAATGACCATTGCACAATGAAAAAAAAATATATTTTTGAAAACTTTAACTGAGAGCATAACTAACCAGAAAAATCGTCATAAAGTTAGTTTTTAATTAGAAAAGTTTTTTATGGCAATGCAGGTTTTGTGAAGGGCTTACGATATTTACAATATTTTGGTAAAAGTTGTACCTTGGGGTCCTTGGATACCCCCATTGTATGGGGTAATGTTAGGTAACATGGGGTCTGTGTAGTATGGAGGCTAATACCAGGTGCAATAGGGGTCCATGGGTATACTTTACATTGCCATGGGGGTTTGCTGGCAACCCCATGTTAACAGGTTTATATTAGATACCATGAGCGACTAAAAATACCTCTATGGTTATACTTTAAATGGGGGGTTACCTGGGCTCATCAGGGTTGGAGGTTATGAAGCAGGAATCAGAGGAGATTCCCTGGTTCATAGTAGGTAGCAAGTAGGAAGGGGGATTCCCAGGTGATCCCCAGGATCATAGAAGGTAGCAGGCCATAGACGGAGGGGTCATAATCTCCCTGCATTGATTTGTGTTATCATTTGATGCCTTTCCAACAATGTGAAGTGATTTACATAGATAGATAGGGATCAGGGAGGATGTAGTGTTTTCATGTAGTGGGTACATTCGGAAGCATGGAGACTACTGAGATTCAGACTCAGAGTTTCAGCAGGCTGTGAGCACATGTTAGGGCTAGATAGCTCCAGGCAAACCCTCCTGGGTGCAAGTCAGTTAGTTTTAGGGACTTTTTTCCAGGAGCTATGGAATAGCTCCAGTACTTAGGTTCTCAAAGCTCCTGGAGTTACAAGAATGGGTTATCTCAGATGTTACTGAACTAATGGCATGGGGGCCGAAATCATGTAATATAAAAAATACAGGTAACCGTTATTATGGTCCAATATTGTCATCAATGGGTTCTGGTGACACCACAAGGCCAAATCTTTAATTCTCTTTAATTCATATAATATCTCCATTCAGTTATATTAAAAGTATAACACTTTGAATTTAAACTTGAAAATAGAGCTAAACTTCTAGTAGCACCCCTTTCATAGTACATGCCAACTAGCAGCCCAATAGGCATCCAAGAGAAAAGTGGAGCTCTCTCGAACATGTTTTATGCTCATGACATTACATAAGCTGATATAGTTTTTAGTTACATTGCTCACAAATAGTGATGTCGCAAACATAAAATTTTCGGTTCGCGAACCGGCGAACCCAGCAAACCGCCAAAGACTTCAATGGGCAGGCGGATTTTAAAATCCACAGGGACTCTTTCTGGCCACAATAGTGATGGAAAAGTTGTTTTAAGGGGACTAACACCTGGACTGTGGCATGCCGGAGGGGGATCCATGTCAAAACTCCCATGGAAAATTACATAGTTGATGCAGAGTCTCGTTTTAATCCATAAAGGGCATAAATAACCTATCATCCCCCTCCATCATCATCCTCCCCTATATCTCTTTACCCCCTCCCTCATCAACCTCTCCTGTGTCTCTTTCTTCCCTTCCTCATCACCCTCCCCTGTGTCATCTTCCCCCCTCCCTTGATGATAAGGGGGGGAAGAGACATAGGGATAAGTGTGAGGGGTGTTAGGGTAAGGGGTGTTGGGGATAAGGGTGAGGGGGTTAGGTGTTAGGGTGAGGGGTGTTAGGGCTAAGTGTGAGGGGTGTTAGGGTGAGGGGTGTTAGGGATAAGTGTAAGGGGTGTTAGGGTGAGGTATGTTAGGAATAAGTGTGAGGGCTGTTAGGTCTTAGGGATAAGTGTGAGGGGTGTTAGGGTTAGGTGTTAGGTTGATGGGTGTTATGGATAAGTGTGAGGGGTGTTAGGGTTGGGTGCTAAGGTGAGGGGAGGATGATGATACGGAGGGGAAGAGACACAGGGGTGTCCTTGCAGCAGAGATCAAAAGAGTCCTTCAGGACTGTATTGCACACTGTGTACAGTAGCCTAGCTATGGTTTTCCCTATTGATGCAGTATCAGCTACACTCAGCCTCCTCTCAGTAAGACTGCAAGTTAGTTATGATTCCAAAATGGCTGCTGTCCATGAGTTAGAAGGGTCTGGAAGGCAGGGTATGATGCTGATTGGCTGGAATGTGTCTGCTGACTGTGAGTTGCAGGGTCAAAGTTTGCTCAATGATAAAGTATAGGGGGCGGGTCGAATATATCGCATATGTTCGCAGTTCGCCGCAAACGCGAACATGCTATGTTCGCTGTGAACAGCCTGCCGGCGAACTATTCGCGACATCTCTACTCACAAATATGTGAGTTTTTTTCCCAAACTACAGTCGTCTTTTAAGTATCTCTAACAGTTGTTTTACTAGCCATTTAAATGTTAGCTAAATTGTTATGCCTGATATATATTTTACCAGGGCTAATATAATTCAGGCCTTAATACATCTATGTTTTGTTGAAGAGGAATTACAATCAGAAACAAAAGATTACTTATGGTACTGTAAAGATCACTTATAACTGACCTTCACATAAATTAATTAGTCACTATTCAAAAGGGGGCTGATAATATGGTTCATCATGACCTTTGTATATACATTTTGTAGCAGAACCAAGAGACTGTTGAAATTATTGGAGTATACAAAGACAAGATGGAACTATTAGTCATTAGATTCAGTCACATCTATGCTTCTATCTTAATTAAATCATGACTCACAGTATTTTTTGTTGATGCTAACACAGTAATAAAATAAGAATTATGACTATTCTGTATAAATGTAATAACCGAAATCCAAATAAGTATAGAGCTTTTAAAACAAACATTGATAGAGGCAGATAGATATGCTTTTCTTCCTTAATTTTTGATGGGGTATAAATAACTTGTAAGAATAGTTATAAGAACATATAACTATAGAATGCATGTATTTATTCTATTCTGCAATTATATTCATCATGGATACATGTGCTGTGATAGTTTAGTGCAGTGGTAGTCAACTTGCCGCCCACTAGTGGGCGATTTAAGTCTTCTTGGTGGGAGGTGGGGTAATTGCTAGGTGGGCGGTAGGGTGTTAATATGTTGACACCCCTGGTTTAGTGTGCACTACTCTTATCCTTATAGTTACTGTATATTTTCTTGAAACAAGTTACATTTTAAAATAAATATGTTAAAGGAGTAGATTAATCTAAAAGTAATGTACAGTACACTACCCCCTCCTATGTCCAGTGTGTTTATGTGCATCAATGTGGCTTTGTTACAGATTCTGCCATGAATATAAAATGTAATAGGATTCCCAGATCACCATCGAGTTGCACCATGTCGGAGGGGAGAATAGTTCTTTGCCTTCCCTAGAACTTAATGGTGCCTGAAAACTCACAGCGCCCTCTGGCGGATGGCACCTGTCAGTGCTGCGGAACAAATGCGCAGGCAAAGAGGGATATATCCCTTGTCTCTTAATATGGATTATTAGGGGAGACCCTACATGGTATAGCTCATAGCTTAACTTGATGTGCACAAGCCCCTTCACCTTGACAAGGTAGCGATTCAGAAGGGGGTCTATTTAAGCATTATCTTTATTTAAGCTTTCGGTCCTTTTCTATTTCATAGCCGCATCCCGTCAGAACAGTGGGGTTGAGCGCTGCACCACAGCACCACCTGATGGTGCAAAACATTTACTGCAGGCAGAGAACTATTTTCACCTCCGATCTGCCTCATAAGGCGAACTTCCAGAAGAGGTCTTGAGCTATGAGAGGCCCTTTCGAGGCCCTGGGGGGCTGAGTGCCCTTGCTGAACATAGCAATGGCCTTGCTGTCAACTCAGCGCTGTTCCAGTTGTGCCACGTCAGAGGAGAAAATAGTTATTTGTCTGCAGTACATTTTTTTGCACCAGCACATGGTGATGTGGCGCAGCACTCAACCCCACTGTTCTGACGGGATGCGGCTACAAAATAGACTAGATCCAAGCTTGCAAACTAATTTTTCATGTTTTTATCCAAAACAAAGAGAAACAGGAAGGTTTTAAAAATGCACTTTTAAATTCACGATAGTAATGTGAGCTTGTTTGTCAAAATCTGTAGCAAGTGTGTTATTCCACCTTAAGTGAACCATGTAAGAGGGGCTGAGTGGGTCAGGGTGGGTTTGGTGCTGTGACTACCTGCTGGGTATACAGAGCCTGATACTTCACCTGTGTGTAACAGCTCATATTGGCAACATCAGACTCAGCTGGTGGTCACTGAAGCTGGAAGCTTGGCAAATACTTAGGAACCATGTGACTTAGTAGCTTTAAACTATAACTCCAGCAGCTCGTGTTCATTTGTTACAGCGGGGGAGCTTTTACACCATAGTGCTGAATCTTTATGGCTTGTGTGATATCTTACAGTTATCTGATTTTAAAATGAAATAAATGTGGTGTGTAATCAATATGAGCCTATAATGTGCAGGATCAACCAGAATCGGAGCGAAAAGGATATACCGTAATTTAATTCAATTCTTCATCCTGCTTTTATGGGTCTTGAGAAATGTTTGTGCACATAATTAATCTCAGTGTATTCTCCAGCACCATCTACAGATTGGCAATTAGCATGTTAATTCTTTTTCATCAAATTGCTTTTAAGCTGCCATTAAGGTTTGGCTCCCTGCCATACATGTTTAAATCTCTAATTCCTCAACACCTTGTATTATACTTAATGCATATTTCTGCAATGTATGTTAAGGAGAAATTATTTATATAATCTGTACATTTGAGAGTATGGAGAAAAACAAAAACATGGCCTGATGTACTGCTTTATTGAAACATATACCTAAAACTAAAATGTAACATTTAATTTAATTATAATAGCTTAATAAAAAATATAATATACAAAAAAAAATATTGTAAAAGCCCTTATAACTTTCCCTTTGCTAATATAATAAATGCATATGTTGTGTTTTCTTCTCTCAAATAATTTCAAAGCACAATAAATTAACTGAAATGTTTAATTGTTATGGAGGGGATGTCCCTCTTAGTCTATGAGCAGCAATAGAACTGAATGAGCCTTGACCTGAGCACGGTCCAGTGGGTATGTCTGTATAACTCTTTGGGCACAACTCACTCCCTGAATAAATGATTAGACACAAAACACTTCTTGGGATAACATCCTGGCCACAGCGTTTATTGGTAAACACAAAATCATATAATAACAATTCCATTAATTAAGTAAACATAAACAAGTGAGGGGAGGAGCCTGACCCAAGACAGTACACTCTCTGCCCTGAACCCTCGTCCAGGGCCTACCGTGATTGAACATCCGTACCACCGTAGAGTAGGATCTCACCCACTTTACCATTGTCCCGGCGACTCCCCTCATCCCCCGCTGCTGTGATAGACAAATACAAAAAACGGAAATACTAAGACTATACCACAACTGTTAATGCCATAAACAGATTTAACTCCAAATTGACTTATTATATTTCTTTATTTTCCATTTATGTTTTTATTATTTTTTATTTATTTATTATTTGTTTTTATTTACAACCATGGACACATATTTTTCAAATTTCAATACATGAACACATATTTTTCACATTTACAATAAATGAACACATGTGTTCCAAATAATAGGGATGGGTGGCTTGGATCAAATTGAAAGGCTAGCTGGGGGCATAATGGCCAAATGGCACCAACTCCTATTAGTGGCTCCGCCCCACCCAGCTAGCCACCCCCTCTCTCTGTGGGCATGTATGACTATCATATGGGCAGGTAGTGTCTTTTGTTTTATTATGTCACAAAACACAACTTTTTTTTTAAATAATTAAAACATGTTTTCTTTGAAAGGTATGAAAAAAATTTGACCTTTAAAGGGACATAAAATGTTTTTTTATATCATGCATTTAAAACACCATGTTTTAAAGATTATAAAAGTGTCTTTTCATTTAATAAACTTTTTATTGAAAAGTTACCGGAAATACAGTGAAAACCTCTGTATGAAAAGAGCATGAACAACCCTAGATCTCATTGGCAGACACTTATGATTCATACAGCTATTTTGCTTCCCATTGGTTGATAGGGACACCCCACATGCACTTCTACATTCAAAGCAGTATAATCTGCTCCAGGAGCTTTATTTAAAAAAACGAAGCACATTCGTTGAACATTATCAAATACCCTCTTCATACTCGACAAAGAAAAAATGCCTTCAATGGCACTTTAAGGAAAATCATTCCAAAGAAAAGCACCACTGTTTATGTTACCTGGGGTCTTGCAATTTATTACTTCTCTGTCTCCATTTGAATTTTGTAAAATAGAGAGGTAGGATCTGATTTAATGTCTCCCAGCTGCAGAGCTGCAGATAAGAATACTGTACAAATATTGCTGCTGTGAATGGTAGATGCTATTTGGTTACACTAAGTCCATTTTGCACATGTTCACCAGCTGGGAGAACTGCTTTATAACAATGTGTTTTAATGCGAGGAAAGTGGCATACCATATGTGTATCATTTGTCTTTGCCAGTTTCCATTTTTGACTGATTACATTTTTGGACTTGTGTATGGAAACATATTGGTTTTATTCCTTAACAATTAGAAACTTAGAACAATGAATATTTACAATTACTCCTTTCAACAGGATTCTTTTATTAACAGTTTTTTGTATTTATTATTATAGCATTTTGCTATATTTATCGAGGGGATAAAAGTGGAGATGAAACTGTGGAGTTAAAGGGGTATGTAAGTTTCCTGGATCTTGAGTGTATCTGATGGAGAATCAGTAGTGTATGAAAAAAAATTTGCATATAAAAATGCGGTCCATTTCTATTTGGAAGCCGCACTGATTCACAACAGTGGGGTTGAGCTCTGTGCCACAGCACCACCTGGTGGTTTAAAAAAATTACTGCAGGCAAAGATCTATTCCATTCTCTGATCCGGCTCATAAGGCATGCCGAAAAAAGAGGCCTTGAGCTACGAGAGGCGCGCCCGGGGCCCTTGGGGGGCCAAATGCCTGGGCTGAACATATCAATGGCCTCACTGCCGACTCAGCAACGTTCGAGTTGCGCCATGTCGGAGGATGGAATAGTTCTTTGCCCACAGTAACTTTTTTTACACCACCAAGTGGTGCTGTAGCACAGAGCGCAACCCCAGTCTTCTGGATCTGTGCGGCTTCCAAATAGACTAGATTCAAACATACCAAAATAAACATTTAAACACTTACCTTGAAGTTAGCAAAATATCTGGTAATTTCTGAATATCAGGGTTAACACCCTCTCCAAACCCAGGCTAAATTAGCATCACATTCAAAATTGTTTTGGCAAATCAGGAGGAAGCAGAGGCTGAAACATTCTGAGAGTTGCGGTCTGTGCTGCAAAGCAGCCTGGAAAATGTAGTCAGACTTATATGAAAATACATACTACTTTTCTAGCATGTGCCAATCTGTGCAGCACATTCACACTAGATTAAAACCCAGCATGTTTTCTGTCCTATGCATCACTGCAGATTGTCTGTTTTTTCTCTCTGTCCCTGTCTCCTTGTGGTGAATTTTAGCCGTGACCCCACCAACCATGTGACTGCAAGCACCTCCACTTGGAGGTCACAACGTTTTAATATAATAAATATCTTTCTACTAATCATTGTCTGTTTATTAGGAAACATTTGAAACCCCGGAGACTTTCATATCCCTTTAAAGGACAACTTTGGTGTTCTTATGAAGGTCTCTCTAAAGAATAGTTAGGTAGGGCTTACTAAGAAAACACAATTTATTAAACTTTTCTTGTGGATTTACTATTTTTAAACAGGCCCCAGGCTATATAAGCTCCAGATCTCTCCACCACATGAATGAATTATTGTGTCTGGAGTAGAGTCATCCAGAGAGGAAGGCTATTTAAAATGGCATACCACAACGGCAGTATGATAGTAGGTGTGACTAGAAAAGTACATGGCTAGAAGCTCAGGTTACAATGCTACCTGCTACTAATATGTTTCCATAGAGTGGTTTTTAATTTTGCACTTGGACCCCTGGTGAGGTCCATTCCAGACACAATACTTCTTTCAAGTGGTGGAGTGATCTGAAGCTTAAACAGCCTGGGAGATTATTGAAATATAACAAGTAGTTGTTTAAACGTACAGTGAAAATGTAATAACGTTTTATCTTCTTATCAAGCCTTACCTTTCTATTTTTAGAGACTCCTCAATAAGACCACTAAAGTGGTCCTTTAAAATATATCCATTTCCAATGTTTTTGTAGAAGCTTTTAATGAAACAGAGTTATCTCTGCTTGATAAATAGACCTCCTTAAAAACATACCCCTTCCGTATGGCTACCTTGTTGTGGTGAAGTGGCTTGCATACCTCAATTAAGCTGTCAGCTAAACCTTGTAGGGTCACTCAAGATGGGCAGGTCATAGCAGAGATGTCAGACAAATCATGGTTCACTGGAGAAGGAACTGACAACCCGCTTCAGTATCCTTGCCAAGAAAATCTAATGGATAAGCACAGACAAGATGTTCCTGGCATGATGTGGTCCATAGGGTCATAGGGTTTCAGACACGACTGAATGACTAAACAACAACAAAAAAAACATAGGAAGTGGGGTATTTTATGTTTTAACTCTTCTTAAAGGTATATTGAAGTTTCCCTGCTTTTAATACATTAAAAACAGGGAAACTTCAAAATATAATGTTAACATGGTGGTGGTATTGGTGGAGGGGGGTTATGTAGAACACTCCTAGCACAAGTCATTGTCAA
This sequence comes from Discoglossus pictus, assembly GCA_027410445.1. Classification (NCBI taxonomy): domain Eukaryota; kingdom Metazoa; phylum Chordata; class Amphibia; order Anura; family Alytidae; genus Discoglossus; species Discoglossus pictus. The sequence goes on from CM050167.1 coordinate 248,701,732, forward strand.
AGCATTCACTGTGAATCTTCTCTCCACCCACCAAGAAGAAGTTACCTAACATTGCAATCTGAAAGGTTGTGAAGTGCCTATTCCTTAATTATAACTAATGTTACTGTTTTTTCTTCATGAGACTAACACAATTATAATTATAATTAATGGTATAATATATTCATCATGTCATTCTATTTTCATAGAAGGAAGACTGGAAGTATAACAGTCATGCAGGGAATGAGGAATATATACAGGAATAACTGTATTCATAACATATGTTCATATCTTGTGGTAAATAACTTACAATTTATTTACATTAAGTGGCTACTGCACATTATTAATTCCTCAACATATCGATCACTGCTCATACACAATTGCAATCACAATCTCTGTGAAATACAACAGCGGGTGGTGATTTCATGAGAGTCTGGCAGATCTTATTTAAATACATCATTCTTAGTGAATACTGTGAAGGGGGTGGTGAGTTGAGCTCCCTAATCTTAGTGAATATTCCCTATTTCCATAGTACCAATTTGTGATATTGTAAAACACATCATCAAAAATATTTTTTCTCTCCTATGTTGCCATGAATAATCTCTATATAATATCCCCACCCCTATAAGAAACGTAAGGCAGGATTAACCTACCTGAAAAAGATGATAAAAGATAAATGAAAGTATAAAGACTATATGTAGAAAAATATAAGTTTAATCAATTCAATATTTCTATTGTACAGGGGCACTTAACATTATAAATGTACTAGAATATTGCCCGTCAAAAAATGACGGCAATGAAATTGTAAGTGAGCTAATGCTGTTTGATGTATGGTAATTAAATAAATAATACATTAATAAATTAATATACTTTACCTATTTTGAAGTAATATATGCAGAAAGCATTGTGTTGAAGAGCTGACAATCTGTTTTGATGTTGCTACAGCATACAATGTGTGTTTTCAGTGCTGTGGAGCTGCTGTGTAATTGTCAGCCATGTGTGCAGTGTGTAGTGTAATAGTGTGCGTGCACAAGGCAAATCCGTTAGGGTAGCTGTGTACTTCCGCATTGTGTAAGTTATTGTTCTAAAATGGAGGCTAATGTGTGGTATGCGGCTGTGGCTGATTTAGCGTGCTTCGTTTCGGATGTTGTGCGACTTTTTCGGAATATTCGTAGCTGTTTGGTGGTCTTTTGCGTGTTTAGGGTCCTTTAGCCTCGTTTTCGTTTTGTTCGGCACCCATTTTTTCTCTCGCTTAGGTGATTTTCGGGTGTCTAAACTCCGAAATTTGTTAGAGTTAAATCGAGGTGTAACGTTACTGTTTGTAATGTTTTTGGGGTCGAGCGGGTTGCGTCCTTGTTTTCGAATCTCGTACGTCTTTTTCAGGAAATCCGTAGGTGTTTGGTGGTGTTTCGCGTCTTTAGCGTGCTGTAGCCTTGTTTTCAGGTTTTTTCGGTGGCCATTTTTTCTCTCGCTTAGGGGATTTTTGAGTGTCTAAACTGTTTTATTTGGAGTTAAATTGAGGTGTAACTTCAGTTTTCGAGGTCCTGGGTACCCCCCCCCCTTGCTGTAGGTAAGCTTTTTATGTATTTGTTGTGTGTATTTATTGTGTTTTTCCTGTTTTCATGTGCGCGGGTTTCGGACGATTTTTGCGAGGTTGTAATAGGTCGTAACGTGTCTCGTATTTTGCTTTCGGAACTACGTAAATTTTGCGAGGTCCGCAGTTGCTGGCAAGGAGCGCCTTTGGCGCTTCATGCCAGCAACTGCGGTACTCGCTTACCGAGCCCGCAAGCGTTAGCAACGGCCCGCTTGCTCACAACTATATATGTGATATACAAAGCATCAACATAAATACCAATAATTGTCAATATAAATAATAAACAAAAAAAATAAATATTCCCTTTCATAGCATTAATGTTAATCCAATTAGAAATATGTATCTGTGTTGTTCAATTGCCTTTGACATGGGTTTAATATGTCAACGACTGGTTTCTTCTTTATTATATTATGTGACAACTTTTGGGTAAATAAAGGACCTGATAGTTCAACTGCAGCAGTTTCCCAGATATATTTAAACAATATTCACCAAAGGATCCAACATTCCCATTTGATATAATCCATAAGTTATGCATTTGTTATCAGTCAATAGACAGTCAAGAGACAGCGACAGGAGTGAGAGAGAGACAGCACCAGGAATGAGAAGAAAAAGGACAGAGAGACAGGACAGATAGAGAGACAGGTCAGAGAGAGAGACACACAGAACAGAGAGAGGCACAAGACAGAGAGAGAAAGAGAGGGAGAGAGAGAAAGAGAGGGAGAGAGACACACACGACAGAGGAGTGAGAAAGAGACAGGACAGACAAAGAGAGGGAGATAGAGAGACACAGGAAAGAGAGGGAGAGAGAGACACAGGACAGAGAGAGAGAGAGAAAGGACAGAGTGAGGGAGTACACAAATAGAGCACACAGAGAGAGCATGTACAGAGAGAGAGAGAGCACATAGAGAGAGAAAGAGTATGCATGCACAGAGACAGAGAGAGAGCACAGACAATTCAAGATAACATTCTACGATACTGTTATTTATGATGGGTAAGTTCCTAGTCTCCACATAATATTCCAGAATAATACCCAACTAGTTCTGGTGTTCCAAAACAAAACTGTGTTGTGGGGTCCCGCTCTTAAGATTATATGGAAGTTTCATGGATTATAAATGCATTTGATAGAAAAGAATCAGTAGTGTATGAAAACATTTTTTACATGAAAACCCCCAAAAAAACATTAATAAACTTACAGTAAAGTTTGCAAAATGTATTCCGTTTTTAGGCATTTGAAAAGCCAAGATAAATTAGTAAAAAAATCAAAATTATTTGTGACCAAAGTACAACAATGTATATGTTTCCCACACAATGCTACTCAGGGGGCAGTCATGATACCGACAGCTGATTCTCGAGGACACAACTCTGCTCATTGATTAGGATGCTCTCCCTACATAGGTGCCTTGGGGTGTAGCTCACACAAGAAATCTATTATGTACTTTGAATTACAAATATACAGAATTTCTCAATAAAAGTATTTAATATGAGACATCCCCAATCAACTAAATTAAAACACATGACCCCACAAAGTCCCACATTCCTTTAAGTTCTGTTACCTTTAGAAATGGTCAGTTACTAAATTTAAATACTCACTAAACCTTTAAGTTTGTCATGTAACCCAGTCATCCTAAACCAGACAAATTGTGGTTTCCAAGCTTCAGTGCACATTTGGTTACCAAAAGTACTTTTTCTAGTGAAGCAATCAATAAATACAGAATTAGAATGTATACTTCAGTGCTATAGTATAACATAGATGGGATCTATCCTGTTTTAAATTTGCCACCACTGACAGCTGTAGTGCGGCAAGTGGCCGGTAGATGGCACTACTGATATTTTGCAGTGCTGACAATATTTCACACAAGTTGCAACCTTAGAAGGTTACCCTAACCCTTAAACTAATCCTAACCCTAACCCTCACTCAAACCATAACCCTCACCGTAACCCTAAAAGCTTTCCTAACCCTAACTCTATTGTATGGGCACTGAAAATCGGCAGCGACATCTAGCTGTTGATCGGCGGCACTGCTGCTGCCAGCAAATTTTTGCCGGATTTCAAAAGTGAAAGGTCCCATAGCTGTAGATTTTCTTTATAAAGTTTTAACAAATGCCCTATGGCTGTGTTTCTCAACAGCTGGTCCCTGAGATCATATCTGCTGGTGCACAGGGCAAATAGGGACGAGGAGGGCCATACACTTTAAATATAACACTAACATTAATCACACCATTATGCAGTTCAGATGTACCCTATTAAAATTGGATGATAACTGGGATCTTCCCTGTTACACCCCCGCCAGCAGTGGTGTGCATTGGCCACTAGGTGTCGCCACTAGGTGGAGTAATGGTGGCACGCCAAGACACTGTTCAATGTGTTGTTAGAGAGGGCTAGACTTAGGGTTAGGGGTTATGGTAGTGGCATTTACTAAGCTCCGTAGCACAAGACATATTTACTATTTAAAAGCATGTTGAATATTACTAATGATTCAATCCACTTATTGACCCCTGTGTTACTGTTTAATGCACATGTTATTGCTTTATTGTTCATGCATCAAAAGAAAAAACTGGTTATTTGCAAACATTATACTTGTGTATTTTCCTTTTTTACATGCTTTTTATTTATAATACTATATTGTCTTTGATCTAAGTAATAGCTTTTTTGAAAGTGTAAGAGCAGTAGCTTTAACATCACTCTCTAATTAGCAAACATAGTTTTTGTTTTAGTTTGTAAAGTGTTGACTGATCTAAAGACAGTCATTAGGTAGCTGTGGCTAGAAGTTAATGCTTGGTTCATGCTAAGTATGTGATTTTGGCGTGTTGACTTACAGTTTACATTGTTTTATTTATTGTAGATAATTTACATTTGTATGATTGAAAGGTTAAAGCACATTAATTAATGTAAGTTATCTAAAATACTTTAGGTTTGATATTCTTGTCAATGGCATATCATATCAGCTTGCAAAACTCTGTTTCTCATTAGCCTCAACTGAAGAAACCCTTTAAAGAAAAAATAGTAATTGGTACCTATTAAAATGTCATGCATTATTCTCATATATTAATCTTTACATTCCATTGATCACTGAGCTGTATAAACTGGATGGGATGAACAGTATGAGGATTAGCTATCAATTAAATATCATATTATTGTGAAAGTCATGATCTGGGACTAATGCAGAAAATAACTAGTTGTATTAAAGGACTACAGACATTGAATATATTTATTAATCTCTAAATCATACACAACCATTAAATGCCTTTATGCTGCAGTGTAATCAACCAATTTTGATTTCTGCTGATCAGCTTTCTAAAATGGGAGGAAAATTTGAATGCACAGGATGCTTATTTCAGCACAATAGGAATATGGCATCTGAAACTAGCAATGCCTTCAATAAGTTTAATGGAATTTTCATTCTTTTACACGGAATCATCCTCCTGAGAAAGCAGAATACATAATCATGTTAAGAAGACAATGGAACCATGCAGTATGGAATAATTGCATATTATAAATGTACATTATAAAAACATTTTGAGTTTATCAAGGTTAGTTATTAAAAAATGTTTTATAGAAATATGTGTAGGACCACAGTGGTCCTATATTATATTTTCCTGGGACTAATACAGTTAGTAGTTATTCAGTTAGTATGTAGGAAACTTCCCAGGATATTTAACAATATGTGCTAGGCTACTGATATTTATATGTGTTATGGCAAGGACAAGTCCTAGATGAATGGTCAGTGCAATACCTTATTCGTATTAAATATTTATTAAAGAGGAGCTTTGTGTCTGATATGTGTCCGATATTCGAGAATACAGGAAATTGTATATATAAAAGTGTCGCCCATATGAAGCATATGACATATATGTTTGTATCCATACAGGCCGAATTAATTCATATCACATTTATGTATTTATTTTTTTACTGTGCTAGAAAAAATATATTCTTTCCTTGGGTGGTTTGAAGAAACTATACAGGACATACCACTCTTTTGCTTTGAGCAGAGTTATTTCTTTCCTGTCCTGCCTGGTTGTAAGAATGTGTGGTAGAGAATGAGATGTTATATTCCTCTGTCTTCATTATATGCCATTATTTCAGTTCTCATAGTAAGACTTAGCAGTGCAAGATATTTTGGCTTTAAAAAGAGAGCTTGCTGCATGAAGTTCAATTTTCTGGGATAAGATTGTTGAAGAATAGTAGATCTCTGGAAACTGCCTTGACAAAAAGTGCTGTCCCTTTTAATGTAGGATGTGTAATTCTTCCTCTTTTTAAAATTAATAACAGGAAGGTCTATAAACTGGTAACCTGAAGAAACTGATATTTTTATGAAAAACATCAGAGATGTTCATCAATGAATGTGCTCTGTGAACTGGTTTTATACACTACAACTTGGATTTACATATGTAAAGTGAAGAGTTGGCCTTCTTCAATTCATAATGGCTCTCCATTCTTTTATTACTAAAAAGCACTGAATAGTCTCTGTATATTGTTATTAGTTATTAGAGTAGATGTGTAAATGCTTATACTACTACTACTTGAGATACCACCTAGATCAACAGACTATTTTGTATGATCTCAAAACAACTTTGTCTGGATATAGGTGATATTTTTGTTCTTTCTGACAATTAGCAAAATATTATCAGCCTTATTACATTTTTTTACAAAAGTTTTTAGTTTGTGAAGACCTTACTTTTGGATAGAAGTTCACTAACTAAAAACTTCTGATGTGTGCTTATATAGAGCCCTTTAGAATTTGCAGAATTGCAATTTAATAAGGCTGTATATATGTTGGATCATGCTCAGAGCTCATTTTTTTCCTATGACACATAATATAGAATAGGTAGGTAATTAATTTAGTGAATACTCTGAATAATCAGACTTTGAGTTTATTTTGACAAATAGCAGAGAATACAGACATTGTCAAAACAGTACATAAAATGTATAAATTCATATTACAGACAATTATGTGGTTAAACATTCCGTAGCTTGTACAATATATACAATAAGTATTAGTAAAGTTAGGCGGAAAGGAAACCTCAACAAGCAGAAAAAAATGGACTAAACTATGAATAAGTGTGCAGGAAGGTTAAATCTATTCTCACATATGACTAAAGTGTCATCTTATGTCCTATGTCATACATGTTAACACTGCAGGGAAACCAGTGTCTGGGAAGAGAGCCATGTGCATGTGAGCAGTATGTGATCAGGAGTTTTACAGGCAGATCTGGAAGTCCACAGTACATAAATGAACTAAAATTCCTATCTTGTAGTTGGGTTTAAGCTGAGAGCAAGTGGATAGATACATAATATAGGGCTGTGACTTGTATGACGCGGAGGCTGCACAGGCTCCCTGGGTCAGCCCGTAGCGTCGCGTGACCCAGCGGAGCCTGTGAGGCTGTCAACTAATCAGGCGCGTCGGGGGCGTGTCGGGAAGCCCGTTTCGCGCCGTTTTTCACTACAGCGCGGTCTTCCGACTGAAACGGACGGAGGTCTGAGGTCCTGCAGCTATAGAATACAGTAGGAAGGTTAAATACTGAGAATTGATCCCCAGCTTACCAGCACATAAGGGGCTATACTGTTGAGGCTAAACTTGTGTGTTTTCTGTGTTTTTCTTCCTCCGTTTTTGTGTGTGGTTGTGTCTTTGTGTGTTCTGTTTGTGTGCCTGTGTGTGTGTGTGCCTGGTGCTGCTGCCTGTGTTTTGTTTTTCCCCTGTGTGTCCCCCTTCTAGTTATATATATGGATCCAGAAGGCTTAGAGGCTTTACTGGCGGAGGTTAGGACCCATGCCCTAAGCCAAGGGGTCAGGTGGGTGCAGGACAGGCTGGGACCTCCCATGCTTTCTGCGCTTGGGCCTCAGCACATTGAACAGGACCAGCCTGCAGTGGCTGGTGTCCTGGTCAATTCTGGCGGCGCCAGGGAAGTTTTTTCCCATCCCACTACTGTAGGGCTAGCAGACCCCCGTCCATCAGGTAGCAGAGACACAAGAGATGGGGGGGTTACGGGTCAGGGCGGCCGGGACCCCATACCCCTCAGGCAGGTGAGCGCCAGGACCACGGGCGGTGGGGGTGAGGGCCTAGAACTCCGGCCACCACCAGTCATTTTGCCTAAAGGTCCTAGGCCGCGACAAAGGTCGAGTAACACCCCTCTAACACCCCGTAGGGGGGGTGCAGGGGGTAAGAAAAAAGCCGGGAGCCCTAAAAAGGCTCCTACAGACCCTCACGGTGCCAACCAGACGGTCCCTGGGGTTTCCCTCAATAACAGTGCCTCTGGTACTTTACAGGGACGCCCAATAGGCGGTGAGAGGAACATGGCGACGACGAGAGAAAGAAGAGACGGAGTGATCAGGGAAATGAATAGCCAGGACAGCATGGTCATTATCGATGACGTGCCAGTAACAGCGGCAGTGGCGAGGCTAGGACGCCCCACTCGAGCTAAGAAGGCTACGAGCAGGTACAGTCCGCTACTATTTACGCACACGCCACTAAGACGTAGCAGAGTAGAGGCCACAGCAAAAGGGGTCTAAGACCGACCAACAGCCAGATGTTCCAACGCCCGAGGAAGTCTCAAAGGAACCCCTACGGGGGGCGGCGGAGGCAGAACTAGCTTACTCCAGCCGTGCAGGCTTAGGTGACCAGGACCATTCCTCAGAAGAGGAGCGGGCGGTATGGGCACGGGCATGTAGGTCGCGGAGAGCTAGTGACTGTTCTTCTTGCACCCACAGATCCAGAAGGAGATCCAGATCGAGAAGCAGGAGATCTTGTCGGTGCAGCTGTGCATGCAAAGGATCTGAGAGGAGGAGCCCGCGGAGGGGCAGGCGGTCAGAGTCCCCGGAGCGTCAGGAAAGACGCAGGGATACTCCGTTGGCTGTGTCCACTCCAAGGCTTCCAGAAGCAGGAGAGCGCTCAGTTTTGAGCTGCGCAGCAGACAAAGGCGGGTTTTTTGGGTCATTGAAGACTCTACTAGCTGCGCACAACATTGCGGTCAGTGAGCAGGAAATGGGCGCTTGGATAGGTGGGCTAGCGAAGGGTGCGTGGTCCCAGCCATCAGCTATAGTGGCGCCAGCGAGCGCAAGCGAGGCGATACCTAGCATACGCGCGCCCGAGCCGGTAGGCAATGCGGTTGCAGCAGTGGGCAGTACCAATGCAGGGGTTACTGACGCAGCCATGAGACCTATAGTCTTGTGCTCGTTGTATAACTTAGGGGCACACCTTACCCAGGAGGTTAAGGAAAAGATCTGGAGGAGGGAATTCATAGAGTTGTTCTCCCTTCTCCCCATGTCTAGGTAAATGGATATGGCCGAGAGGGGCCCCAGAGAGGGGGACGAGCGGCGGAAATCTTTTGCCAGGTTACCTAGGACGTTTGATACATGGCTGCAAGCATTCTCCATATGGGCTTGCGTACTATGTGAGCGACACCCCGAACAGAGTTCGGGATTATTTGTTTACATAGACGAAATTCGCAATGTTCACAAAGTCTATGGAGGTACAGCCTGGTGGCGGTACGATGAGGAATTCCGGCAATACTTGGCCTCAAGGCCAAGCATGGCGTGGAGTGACAAGGTGGTGGCATATTGGCACGAGCTAAGGGCCCCACCCACGCCCCAGGAGCAGGTCCCAAGACCTGTTTCGCATACAACGAGGGGTCTGTAGATGGGCCCCGAACTGCAGGTTTAAACACGCATGTTCAAATTGCGGGGGGGAGCACCCCCTGTCTAGATGCGGTAGACCGAAAGATGGAGGCAGGGGCGAACCTCCTGCAAAAGGGCAGGGCGCCCATACGCCTCCCCGCCATGCTGCCGTGGCTAAAACGCTACGGTAAATTGGCAGGCACCGCTGAAGCCGCGCGCCTTCTGGCAGACGGCTTCCGAGAAGGATTCCGTATTCCATGTGGGATTGACATTCAGGGTTTCCTTGTCACAAATCTGAAGTCGGCCAGGGAATTCCCAGGGATAGCTCACGCTAAGGTTATCAACGAGGTAAAATTGGGTAGGATGGCAGGGCCATTTACGGTCCCGCCCATTCCGGATTTGATCGTGTCTCCACTTGGGGTGGTCCCCAAGAAGGAGAAGGGTAAATTTAGGTTGATACAACACCTTTCTTATCCCAGAGGTCGGTCGGTAAACGATGGCATATCAAAAGACCAGGCTACTGTGTCTTATGAGTCATTTGACCGGGCGGTCGACTTGGTTAGGCGGGCGGGCCCTGGGGCGCTTATGGCGAAAGTGGACATCGAGGCAGCATTCAGATTGCTCCCGGTGCACCCGTCGAGCCATCGGCTGCTAGGGTGTTTCGTAGACGGGAGTTATTTCGTCGACTTATGTTTACCCATGGGATGCTCAATATCATGTGCTTATTTTGAGGCTTTCAGCAAATCTTTACAATGGGTTGTGAGCCTCGAAGCCGGGTACAGGAGTATTACCCACTACCTGGATGATTTCCTTTTCGTTGGCCCAGCCGGAAACGACGCTTGCCGTTTCATGTTGGAGGTTTTCACCGAAATCTGTAAAGATTTTGGGGTATCGCTGGCCCACGACAAAACAGAGGGCCCTACGGAGCAGTTGACTTTCTTGGGGATTCGGATTGACTCCACGAAAATGGAGTGCAGTCTTCCCTTGGAAAAGGTGGCGGACATGCAAGCGGAGATCAGGGCGCTACAAGGCGCACGGAGGGTATCTTTGCGGCAGTTGCTATCGATATTAGGGAAGCTGAATTTCGCATGCAGAATTATCCCCATGGGGAGGATATTCTGTAGGAGGATGTCACTCGCAACTATAGGGATTGCGAAGCCACACCATTTCTTATCAGTCTCCAGGGTTATGCGGGATGATGCGAAGGTATGGTCAGTGTTCCTCGCCGAATTTAATGGGCGGTTGCTTCTTCAAAAGAAGGGCGCCACCAATGCAGAGCTAGAACTCCACACTGACGGGTCCGGACCGGTTGGCTGTGGGGCTTATTTCCAAGGGAGATGGTGCGCTGCGGCGTGGCCGGAGGAATGGGAAGCGGCGGGTCTAACGCAGAACCCCACATTCCTCGAGCTGTTTCCTATGGTGGTAGCGGTTCACTTATGGGGTGCGAGTTTCAGGGACCGGCGAGTCATATTCCATTCGGATAATATGGGGTTGGTGGAGGCCGTGAACAACATCACGGCAACATCTGTACCGGTGATAAGATTGCTCCGGCATCTTGTGCTATGTTGCCTTCGCTTGAACATATGGTTTCAGGCAAGGCATGTCCCAGTAGTAGATAACGGAATTGCTTACGCCCTTTCTCGGTTTCAGGAGGATCGTTTCAGGGCGCTGGCTCCTCATGCGAACGCCCTGGGGGAACACATTCCCGAGGAGCTTTGGGAGCTTGGAGCTGTCAGGTGACGAGACTCGTGAGACAGTCTGTTGCCCCAGCAACATGGACCGCTTATAGACGCGTGTGGGCAAAATGGGATAGTCTAGTGGCACTGGCAGGTGGTGCCACGACGGAAGAAAAGAGCATAGGGATCCTGCTTTGGTACCTGCTGCGGTGTGCCGAGCAAGGCGAATCAAGAGCCGTAGTAGGGAGACAGGTCACGGCGCTGGCTTTTATGTTTAAGCTTGCTGGGCAGAGGGACCTTACAAAGGAGTTTCTAGTGCGCAAGGTGGTGCGCGGAATGTTCAATGGTCTTCATAGGCCGGATTGCAGGCGGCCGATAACATTTGCCTTGTTACTGAGATTGGCTCAGGAGTTGGTGGTGGTTTGCAGAAACCCCTTTGAATCTCTACTTTTCCGAACGGCTTTTTCCCTGGCGTTCTTCGGAGCGTTTAGGATAGGGGAGTTAGTCGCGAACAGTAGACACGGCTCGGGGGGACTGCAATTAGTGGATACCTGTCTGAGGGAAGGCACGGTAGTATTTTGGTTGAGGAGGTCAAAGACCGACCAGGTGGGAAAAGGAAGAGAAGTTGTTCTGCATCAGGTTGGCACGGAGTGTTGCCCATATGCATGTGTAAAGGAGTACCTTAAGCAGCGACTGGCGGGACGGTGTTCGCTGCTGGTACACGCCGATGGAACGGCATTGTCACAGTATCAATTCAAAAAAGTTTTAAAAAGCGCACTGCATCGGCTCGGTTTTAAGCAGTCGGATTTTGGAACACACTCTTTCCGCATTGGGGCTGCCACAGAGGCAGCTAGGCTGGGTTTGCCCGACGCGGCAGTAAAGCGCATCGTTAGATGGGATTCGGAGCGTTTTCGGTCCTATGTAAGGCCGAGTGCAGTGGTGTAATGGTGTTGCTTTCTACTTTCAGGGGAACAGAAGCAACTATGGATTGTGGGCCATTCATACGTGTACTGGGCCCACAGGTTAGCCGCAGTTACCGAAGAAAAGGCACAACTGGGCTTCCCTGTCACGGACTTGCGCATACGGTGGTGTGGTATTCGGGGTCTGCGATGGGCGCAACTGGACGGTCTTCTGGATACATACGCGCAGCGTTACGGTCAGCCCAGTGTGATACTAATCCATGCCGGCGGGAACGATTTGGGGGCGGTTCCCATGAGACGGTTGCTGAAAGTCATGAGACGAGACGTTGAGAAGTGGGTAAAAAAGTTCCCAGGCACGTTCCTTATCTGGTCGGAAATGATTAAGAGGAGGTCTTGGCATAACGCGCGTGACCCAGTATGTCTGGACAAGGCTAGACAAAAGATCAACCAGCAGATCGCGAGTTTTGTAAGAAAACAGGGTTTTGTTGCAATCCGTTATAAGGAGTTCGAACCGGTCGGTGCCGATGACTTTTTCGCGAAAGATAAGGTTCATCCTACAGAAATAGGATATGAATTGATGATGTTGGAGTTTAGGAAGAGTGTTTTACGGGCTTTGGCTTTGATGTCCAGCAGGGGGGGATCGGAGCCTCGGGAGGCGTCCCTCGCGTGCTCCGTGGCGGGAGGTGAGTTGCCGGGCCCACTGGCCTAAGGGGGCGAGGGCCCCACCTCACAGGGCGTGCTTAAAGATAAGCATTGGGGCTTTGGGCAGGGCTCAAATCGTGAGGTCACTGTTCGTGGCCGGGCTCCTCCCCCGGAAAGAAAGGACTAAAACAGTCATTTAAATAAGTTATGGTTTGTTGTTTACAATTGTTTTAATAAAGCTGTGGCCCGTTGTTTCTCCCAACTTCAGTTGTTGTGTCCGTTATTTTATTACCAAGCCTAAATGGATCATGCATGCGTCATGTAATAATTCACTGCTTTTGAAGGATGAGGGCAGTGCTAGCTAGTAAGTGGGAACAGGGAAGAGCTGATACAAGAGGTGATAGCTCAATAAATATGACAATGGAAAAACTAGTTTGGAAAGAAGGGTTGAGGCAGTGAAAATGAGTTCAGTTTTTCCACAACAAATTCCTATTGCCATCTGTGGGAATTGTCTGTGAATAAAACAGTTAATAAATAAACTCACAGAAATGTGGTCTATTTTTCTGTGTGTGAAGTTAAGCAACCAAATAGCAAGGGCGGATAGTAATCTAACCAACACAAGAAGGAAACTTATCTTGGTTGAGAAGTATATTTGCTTGTAGATTTATCTTTCTAGATACAAGGGGAAGACAAAAGGTATAATGGGGGTCTATATATGTAGGAGCTGAGAGGGGAGGTAGAAAGTGAGATGAAGAAAGATAAGAATGGAAAAAAACATATTAAACAACAAAGAGCAGAACTGAGTTGGAAAGATATGAATCAACTGCAAGAGTAAATAAATATAAAAGTACAAAGTGTTGTGGTGCAAAAATACATGACAGAAAAAGTATACTAGCCATCTGTAAAAAACAATGTTTGAACTTTTGTGCAAATACTCTTTCTGTTGCTTCTTGGCTGCCCATTGCATCCTCCAAGGATGTGAAAAAGGGTGGGGGTCAATAGCTTTCCTGGTCAAAGCTTTCCCAGGAGAGACACACAAACGCTGCTATTGCATGATTATGTTTAATTTCAGTATTTCGTGTGTCCCCTATTCATATAATCTTTGGCGGTTGGGGGGCGGTTATCAGTGTATAGATTGCTTGTAGTTGCTTCAGTGGGTTTTCCTGCATTTTGCAGGCAAATGATACTGAGAAGAAAAAAAACATATGCAGACCCATAGAAATAATTAGTCTAATTAACCTATTTTTTTTTTAAAGAGATAAAATAAGTGGATTGATAAAAACGCATGGAACCTTGGTTTCCAAATTAGTTGAAGTTTTTTTTATTTTTTTTTATTGAATGTATTAAAGTAACAGTGAAGATTTGGAGAAACACATAGGTATTAGATGTGCCAAGCTGTGCCCTTTCTGCTTGTATAACGATCCATCACCTAAAATTGTTTACTTAGAAACTGTGATTTTTTACCCTGCACCTCTTCACCTCTGATGATTACTTTTGCCCCATCTATTGTTTATAATAACTTTTTGAACTCTATTATTATTGTATCTGAGAAAACATTATATGGCAAATTAGAAACAATATATAACGTTAGTAAAGTACATGACCTGTTTAGTGTTCATTAAAACAAGAACAAACATTTTCAGAGACATTATTGTGTTGATTGAAAATTACACAGTTCAAGTAAATAATTACCAATTGGTAATGCTTGTCTGACTTCAGTATAATTAATGCTACAAGATTATCATTTTGAAGAAGTCAAGACCATTTGGATATTAACTTGCAAATTGTGCCTCATGCATTGTTAATGAGAAATACTGTCGCACATTTTTACAAATTCGATGGCTGCAGGAGAAGAAAGAACTAATCTTATTCAGATTAACTAATTAAAGTTTTTCGTTGGTTAATGTAATGTAGTATTTTTTAACTGACATTCGAGTTACTAATTTACTTCCTACAGAACTATAAATTACTGTTGATCCTATGTTTCAAGTATTATAGTTGTGATCGTGACACTTATAAATAAAGTGATACCTCTGATCACACGTCATTCCCTCCCATAATGTAAAGTTTGCCTCCAAGTTAATATTTGTTAGCATAGAACCAATGAATATTCAGGGTGCTTTCACCAATAGTAATAGCATTTTGATAAATTTTAAACCAGAGATGAGCCAATCATGAACCAATGGTAATAATGAAATGAGTGTACTTAAGCAAAACAGTGTGTTTTTAAGCTGTTGTAAATGTACCTTAAAGCAGTCTCACAAGTAATTTTGCCCATAACTTAATTCCCTGACAAACCCCTTGCCAGTTGTAAGAGGTTTTTGAGGCATGTTCTCATGGATCATAAATAAAAAAGCTGAACATATATTTAGATTTTATAGGGTCATAATTGGATTTTCAATGACAGGTGTCAGGGTGCATTAAACATTTGAATTTTGTTTCTTTTTGAATAGCATTGTTATGAGTTTAGGAAATCTTTCAATTTTAGATGATTTCACCAGCATTAACACTCCCTTTATTATGGCTATTGCACCCTCCATCACACATCACAAGAGTTCCATATCAATATTACTTAACTCCCTTTTATCCAGGTGCTGTACTATTGCAATTAATATGCAATCCACATATTGCCTTCCCTTATTTCCCTTAATGATGCGCCTAACATTATATTCTTTTTATTCACAGATCCCATCTAGGTTGAGAGCACATAAGTACAGGTCAGTTACCGCCTTCCACATCGGTTGGCTGAGCTCTAACTGAAACTCTTCCACCAGTAGTGCAGATCTGTGTAAAATGTTGCTGCCTTATAGTCAGTACTAATGATGTTTATGATTATATAGAGTCAAAAATCATAACAGGGTTAATTTAAACCACTGTGGTTTTTGCATGACAGATTTTAGTTTATAGCATTCATGTTTCATACCATCCTTAAACATTTTAATAACAAATATCAAGGAATATTTTGTTAGTTATGATTTTTGAATCAGTATAGCAAAACATTTGAAAAATGGTTAAACCGTTCATGTAAGGAGATAGAAGGTACTAGAACATTTATTAAAATATGCAATTTTTATTAACCAGCATGGATGTATTTAGGTTTTATGCTGTTCCAGTTACTTGAGCGTACTAGGGCCCCACACTGTAGTTACTATTTCTCCCATTCCCTTTCTATAAACCAAATTATTGGTTTCTGAGTATTTATGTATATCAGAAAGTGTTAGGCACGCTCACAGACAGAAATATCACTAGAAATAGGCATTTCTGTGCTTATGCAACCATTAACTTGGGACACTGCACCAGCATCTTCAGGTAACCTACTGCCCCATGGAAATGTACTGCCTTAGGCATAGGCCTCGTGGGACTAAGCCTAAACACACCACTGAATAACATACTCTCCTTTTGTTTGCACTACATATGATCTGTCTACTGCTTTAATCACTGCCAACTTGCATCTGTCACCCTCCCTTATCATACCCTAAAACATCTAGATTGTAAGCTCTTTGAAGCAAGGACCTCAATTCTGTTGCATCTTTCTGTATGTAGACCCGTTTGCTTCATGTTTGTATTGCACTTATATTTCTACTTAACCTTAGAATTTGTCTATACCTTTTTCATTTGTAAATTGTACCAACTGTACAGTAAATAGTGCTACAGAAAATGTTGGCCCTTTAGAAATAAAGAGTAATAATAATTACATAATAATAATGATAATAATCAGGGATGCAACATACTCTGATTATCATATTCTCAATAATTTATCCTGTAGAAAACCCTGCATTCTAGTACATGTCAGTTCTCATGTCATGTCACAAACGGCAACTTTCTGCTGATGGTTATTTATATTGTGCCCTCTCCCTCATTGTCTGCCCCCACTCTTTCTTACATTTCCTGTTCTCCTACACTATGGAACTTTCCGTCTTACTCAGTATAACTTTTAATATTTTTTCAAAGCTACAAACACTTTCTTAAAGGATCATGGATGTCACTTTTTCTTCTGTATGGTCTTGAATTACTAAGCTTGAGCCTTTAAATATTTAACTTTAATATATTTAACTTTAACTGTTATTTACAATTAGGAGTAGTTTCAGATGACTGGAGAATTGCTAATGTAATACCACAACACAAACAGGGAAGAAGAGATGACTCAAGTAACTATAGACCAGTAAGTTTAATACCACAAGTATCCAAACTAATAGAAATACTTTTGAAACACTTTTGAAAGAAAGAATTATCGAGTACCTAGAATCCAATGATTTACAAGATTATACGCAGCATCACTTTATTGCTGGGAGATAAGGTCAGACTAACCTAATTGACTTATTTGAATTTACAACTTCAGTTATAGTCCAGGGTGGAGCCATAGATGTACAGTAGCTTATCCAGATTTAAGTAAAGCATTTGACAATGTCCCACACAGTAAACTAATTTGTAAACTTAATAGTATGAAACTAGATTCTAACATAGTTCAGTGCATAGGACAATGGCTGAAGGATAGGAGTCAGAGAGTCTTAGTTAACACAGTACAGTCATGGAATGGTCAGAAGAAATTGTTACCAGAGCTGAGCCTGTTTTTTTTTTTTTTTATTGTTTTTTTATTCAGGCAGACAGATTATTACATAGGAATACATTGGAAGTTTGTTACATTGTTCTTTAAATACATACATTATATACAGCATCCATAAAGACTTATTTTACAAGCTAATAACCCTGATATATTTATTTTAAACAAAGTAACCTGCTATTTTATCTAATCTGTCTGTCTACTCCATTTTTCAAACTTTTCCTCAATGCTTTTATCTTATACATCCATTTATTAATGTTACTCTAGTATCGTTATCTTAATTTTCTAGTTAAACCTATCAACCGAGGAACTTAAGCTATTTTACTTGAGGTCTTCTTTGTATAACACGCAGTTTGAGAATTTAGCCTTCAATTTTAGCAAATATATATATATATATTCATTGATTAATATATGAGCAAAATAGATACCAATTTTATATTAGCACACTAACCTTCTCCTACCTCCGTCTTCCCGTCTCAGGGTCATCTCCCCCGGTCATCTGCTCATATCTTGTTTTAGCTGCCATCATACCTGTTTCTATAGTTATATATTTCTAATCATTTTATATAACAATGCTACATTTTCTTTATGGAGCTGCTTTTTTCAACTGCCATTTTAGTAGTTTATGTCCTTGTAAACTAAAACACTTTTCATTTCACTTTTCATTATTAAAGGCACTGCCATTTTTAGCTGTTTCCATTTTTACAGAGATAAATATAATCAGCATTCAAACTCTCCTTTCCTCTGCTGAAACAGAGTGGCAGAAACCAAGCTGATGCAATATATTTCCATATAAACAAATAATATATTAAAAGCTGATTTTTTTTAACTTTATAAAATCAGTTTTTTAAGAATATTTATTTATGAAAGTATGTTTTAATAATAGAACTACAATACCCCATTTTTAATACCCAATTTTTCAGCAACACCTATGATATGACTTCTACTGCACATTAAGACGTAGGCATCACCTCACAGGACATGTATTATGAGACACTTTAAATACATTTGGTAAGCCTTTGCAAGAAGCTGTGCAGTATATCCCAGTTGAACAACTTATTTACACAGAAGAACAGACAGAGACCTGATGTCTTTACAAGTGAACGTAACTCAAGTGAAATAAATGCACAAGTTTTCAGCAGATTTCTTTGCCAAGTGAGTAATGCCAGTAATTACAGCGCTACTAAATGAGAGATTTGATGGTGTGCCAAACACCTTTCAAGAAGTTAAAAACAACTCTCTCTTAAAAAAAAATCCTAATTGTAAGAACTGGAACGGAAGCATGGCAATTTACAACAGGATGCGCAGAGACAAAGCACATATATCAGTTACAGAAATATGTAGGTTTATCACATCAGTCAGAAAATCTTGATATTTATTCAAGTATAAAGTAACAAAAATGTGTGTGACTGCCCAAAACAACACAATCCACTAAAATATGTTACAATTTGTAAACATTTAACGGTCAGCAATATTGTAAGGGGTAGTAGAACCAGAAAACAGCACATTTCCTATAATAGCCTAAACTGTATGGAAGCTTTGGTTATGATGAGCAACCTGTTATTTTCACAGTTTGGATCACTTGTTTATTTCCTGCTTGGTCTTGTTGACCCAAAGCCTAAGGCAGCACATTTCCAGGCTCCCCCAAGTTGCCAGTCAAGTGCCACAGAATAGTGACGGGCTGGAGACCTACCCAGGCACTGGGTTCGGTCGGAGGGCCACGTGACCTGTGCAGGCCCAGGAGTATGGGAGAGTAGGAGGGGCTAGCTGGGGGCAGAGCCACCTAGGGGATTGGCGCCAATGTGGCCATTATGCCCCCAGCTAGCCAAGAAGTTAGATGTGTGGTTGGGCAGCCCCCTTTTCTTAGGGTCATGGGCCCCCCAGGGCGGCTGCCCTTGTGGTAAGATGGTCATAGAGGCTGGAGGCAAAGGGGGGTCTACAAACCGTGTCCCTCTGCTCTCCCCCGTGTGGCGCAGTCTCGGGGCTGCCTTAGCCAGCCAAGTGGAGGGTCACCGGCGGAGTGTGCTAGTGCACAAGGTGACCCGGCGTTTGGGAAGCCCGCGCTGCTCGGCGGCACGTCAGTTCGCCGGGATGTTGTGGCGAGACCTATTGGTAGGTCCGGGGTTTGTCCCATGGGGGTGGGCCTGTGCCGGTGCGGGAGGCCGTTTCTCCTCGGGTTATGTCCGGTCCTTTGCATGCGGCCTCCGTCCAGGACGGAACGGACGCATGCCGGGGCAGTCTGCGAGTAGCAGGGTTGCATGGGGTATGCCGCTGGCGCCCACATTCGGCTGCAGGTGAGGTGGGGGAGCTTCTTGCATACCATCTCTTAGGCAGTCCATGGGGGAGCGCACATGCAGTATTCTCATGGGGTGCAATCTTTCAGTGTAAATAATATTCAGTTTATGGAGATTAAAAATGTATACTGTATTATCTGTTTCCCCTGATGTTTAGGCTTAAACTCCTCATATTCGAAGGCAAAGTGTGTAGCATAATTTAATGCAGCAGCACAATATTTTATATAGTTAAAGATGGTTCTTCTCCTCTGTGCTGATCTTGTAGGTTTACAGTAATAGTTCTGTATCTTAATTTTCTGCTGTGGTAGCGCAATTGTTAATGCATTACTGGCTTATGGCCATGCTATTTATGAGGAGGTTTTGTGGGGGGGGGGGGGTATTATCTCCCATCCCCCTGTTTTTAATGGGTAAGTTAGTTGTTAGCTCCTAGGTGTAGGGCAAGTAGATCTGGCCCTCATATTCCCTTTACTGACAGAATATCTTATGTATTAATAGGGCCGAGCGGGTAATTAGGCCATTTTTAGAGCAGCTTATGTGTTATTTATTGGCCTGGTTGGGCGTAGGGGATATCCGTTCCATGCCGATGATAAGCAGTATGCCTGAAACAGCCGTCATGGATAGGATTCCCATATTGTGTAAATTTATCTAGCTTTGCATTAAAGCTGTGTAATACAGCAGACATATGCTAAAAGCATGTTAGGTTAGTCTTCTTGTTATGCTACATAGCCTGTTATACCACTCGTTTTAGCAACAGTACCGGATCTTCTCTTCGATCTGTAATTGTGGGTTTCAATCCCTGTTTTCATATGTATGTGGTCTGGGCTATATGCCGGTATATAATAGGCCTGTAGGAGAGTTTATCTTTTTCCTTTCGCCTGGACGGGGTTATCCCTGTTTTTCAGATGTCATCAAGGCCACAGGCCGCTATTATGTATTTAACTCGTTTTATAAGTATGTATATATATAATTTGTACGACGTTGGGTTGTGTGTGTGGTGTTGCACTTTTATATGGGTGTGGGTTTATATATTTGTATATCATATATATGGGTATGTAGGTGTTTAGATCTGCATTCATATAGGTGCGTCTTGGTATGCGTATGCATATATCTTTGTATGTTTTGCGCTCTTTGTGTATGTAGTCCTAGCAGCATTGAGCAATTTTGTATTCAATTTTTCATTAGCTGGTCATTTCTGGTATGGTAGACCTGCTAGTATCCCTGGCTCTCCGTAGGCAATTGCCTCTTCCCATAGTATATCCACTGTGTATTCACAGGGTCCCAGCTCTATCGGTTCTGGGAGTTAGGCTAGGCGGTATTACGCTTATGATTTTGGGCAAGGTCGTATAACAAATATATCTTCGAACCGGTTACTGGGAGTCTTCTTCCAATGTATTGTCAGAACTGATTTTAGTGTTCGGTAGCGTCAGTCTGCCCGGTTCTCCCGCTGCCTGAGCAGGCATGCATTTGTAGTTACCCACAGCAGACAGTCATGGTCTGTTA
This sequence comes from Discoglossus pictus, assembly GCA_027410445.1. Lineage (NCBI taxonomy): Eukaryota > Metazoa > Chordata > Amphibia > Anura > Alytidae > Discoglossus > Discoglossus pictus. The sequence continues at coordinate 248,722,506 of CM050167.1, forward strand.
GCTAGACATGCAAGAACAGGGCAGCACCTCGGCCGGTGGTTTTACTAAGCATCCCAAGCCACCGTAGAGTGAGCGGGCGCTTTCCTTAGAACAGTAGCTATGTATTCTTAGGGTTTCGGCCTATAGGACTGGTTTTAGTCTGGTTGTTTCGCTCAGGAGGCTTCCTGGCGCATTTATGTATTAGCCCCCAAAATATCAGTTGTTTGTGGTACACCTTCTCCTGTATAAGCACCACGGCAGTTGCCGATGTATGACACGCAGTAGGGGTAGTGTAGTGTGGGCAGAAGCCCATGAGTCTCAGGCTAAGGTCATTTCCTTGCCCTAGTCACAGTAGGGTGCCCGTGGGTGTCATGCGGTTCCGATCAGCTAGGGTGTTTCTATTGCGGCATCGTTAGCCCAGCATTGATATCGTATACAAGGTTAAAAATGCAGTGGTTCAGCACCAGGCGGGGGGGACTGTGGGCCCTGCTAATTTGTCCTGGTTTTGAGCTAGTGGGTTTTTATGCACATGTCGGGTTAGCCCGTTATCCTGTCTTATCCCGGGCACTTAGCCTGGAGGGGTGAAACAGCATTACGCGGATAGGTTTCCCTTCACGGCGTATAACCTAATCCAAAGAAGGCTAGTTTTAAGAAGGTTTTATGTGCGGTCGGGCCCTCATTAGACAGGCCGGGCAGTGGCCCGTATCTGGCGCGGGGGGCGGATGCCGCTACATACTCAATGGAATTTTGATACTGGTCTATGAGTAGGTCCGGTTCATCAAGTATAGTGTTACAGTCACGTGGTAGAATGCCACTGACCATCAGGGGGTAGACGGTTATCCATACACGAATGGTGTGTTTCAGTGTAGATTGGGCAGGTCAGTCACCGCCTAAGGTTTTGCCTCGGCCCGTGGTAAGGGGACAGGCACGACATGCCAGATTTGGGGTGGTTTCTTCCGGTTTGGTTGGATGTCCCTCTGAGCATTGCATTATTACAGCCCATGGTGTCAGAGTTGGTTACGCTTGGGCGTAGTTACGGCTTATCGTTAAAAGAATACAGGTAACAGGGCTCAATACAAGGGGTTGTCTGGGCCGGTTTAATGGTGCATGAGCAACGATTGGGAAGGACATTATGGTTTACCTGGGGGGCGCGAGGGTCCGTGAGTTGGACCCGGCAAGGTTGAGGTTTCTCGGTTAAGGCCGGGAGGAGGATTCCCCGAAGGTGGGACGTCGGGTAAGAGCTGCAGCCTTTCAAAACGGGCCGGGCTGAGGGACCTGACGTAGGAGATATCGGTATTGCAAGTGGAGCAAGGTGTCACAGGCGGTATGGCAAAGGGATGGAAGGCAAGTGAATGCCTTTCCCAAGGGCCGGAGATACCACTGTGGGGAAAGAGGTCTGTGGAAAGCACTAGGCTTTGTGGTTCTGTACGGGTATCTCTCCTTTCAGCAGGTAAGCTGGCGGGGAGAGATTGGCCTAAACAGACAAGGCGCTGGTGACCTCAGGTGTTTTGGTCGTGGGATCCTAAGGTGATCAGGTGGCCGCGGGGGTCCGAGGGTAACCAGGTGGAAAAAAGGAGGTAGTTACAATGTCCGAGGTACACTGATAGCTCTCCTTTTGTGGCAATACGGTTCTTGGACCTCAACGCGTGAGTTGGTTGGTGTTGTTCCCTACGAAGAAAAGGTGGTTCCCTATGGAGATGATTCTGCATCTTGGCGGCATGCGATCAGAGCCGGGTACATCCCTTGGTGGAACATGGTATCCGCTGGCTTTGTACATGACTGAAACGGTAACAGCGACGGACCTTTGGGCCCCGGAGCTTGGAGAAGGGACAATCGTAGTACTTGATGGATATTCGGACATCGGACCAAACAGGCGCTTTGCCTCAGGTGCCGTTCTATGGCCCAGCTTGGGCGTGGGGCCCAGGTCAGTTGGTGTAGTGGACATCGGACCAAACAGGCGCTTCGCCTTAGGTGCCGTTCTATGGCCCAGTTAGGGCGTGGGGCCCAGGTCAGATGGTATAGTCGACATTGGAGCAAACAGGCGATTTCGCCTCGGGTGCCGATTTATGGCCCAGCTTGGGAGTGTTGCCCAGGGCAGATGTTCTGGAGATGGTAATGTCATCAGTGGGATGAGCAGGTGACGAAGTGCAATGATGTCGCCTAAAGTGGAAGGCTCCATGTGGTGGTAACATCCCTGATATACACCCGGATAACCGCGGGTTTTATCGAGGGTGGAAAAGAACCAAGCTTGGTAACAGCTGCCAAAGGGGCTAGCTTAGAGGATCGGTTGGCAAAGGGTCAAGTAAGGCTCATGGAAAAAAGCAAATAGGCAAGCCCAGAAGTAATTTGCTGGAATAACGATGAGCTAAGGGTCTTCCGGATTAACTATCCATATTTAGCGGGTAGAGGTCATGAGTAGCGGTAGTTTTTAGAAGTAGGGCTCGGGAGTTAGTCGGCTGGCCAGGCGTTTTGCGGGGGGAGTCGTAGTCCGCAAAGGTAGTCTGCGGCCTTCTCCGTGGCGGTGGTGAGGGGAGTCGCCGGGACAGTGGTAAAGTGGGGGTGATCCTACCCTACGGGGGTACGGATGCTCCATCAAGGTAGGCCCTGGACGAGGGTCAGGGCGCAGAGTGTACTGTCTCGGTCGTCAGGCTCCTCCCCTCTCTTTATGTATATTTAAACAAATGGTATTGTTATTATGTGAATTTGGGTTTACCAATAAACGCTGTGGCCAGGATCTCCCCAAAAAAGTGGTTGTGTCTAATTATTTAATTAGAGGGTTTAGGAAGTGTTTGTGCCTAACAAATTATTTCTAGGAGAAGTTATCCCAAAGGGTCATACGTACATACCCACTGGGCCTTTCACGGGTCATGACGGGCTGGAGACCTACCCAGGCACTGGGTTCGGTCGGAGGGCCACGTGACCTGTGCAGGCCCGGGAGTATGGGAGAGTAGGAGGGGCTAGCTGGGGGCAGAGCCACCTAGGGGATTGGCGCCAATGTGGCCATTATGCCCCCAGCTAGCCAAGAAGTTAGATCCCACCCATCCCTAACATTGGGAGCATAGGTGTTAATCTATTGTAAATGGAAAATTATGTGTTAAAAAAAAAAAAAAGGAAAAATAAAGTAAGCGGTCAAGTATTTTAGTTTGATCTGTCTTCGTCATTAACAGTTGTATATGCTTTCATTTTCAGTTTGATTTATGATGTGTTTGTATTTGTTGTTGTCACAGCGTGGCGGTGGTGAGGGGAGTCGCCGGGACAGTGGTAAAGTGGGGGTGATCCTACCCTACGGGGGTACGGATGCTCCATCAAGGTAGGCCCTGGACGAGGGTCAGGGCGCAGAGTGTACTGTCTCGGTCGTCAGGCTCCTCCCCTCTCTTTATGTATATTTAAACAAATGGTATTGTTATTATGTGAATTTGGGTTTTCCAATAAACGCTGTGGCCAGGATCTCCCCAAAAAAGTGGTTGTGTCTAATTATTTAATTAGAGGGTTTAGGAAGTGTTTGTGCCTAACAAATTATTTCTAGGAGAAGTTATCCCAAAGGGTCATACGTACATACCCACTGGGCCTTTCACGGGTCATGTAAGCATATGCACATAAAATGTCAACAACATTTCTGGGTGTAAGTATGCCTCACCCTGTTTGATATACTGTATACATTTGATGCACCTATTTTTCTATAGGTGAGAACCTTTGAGTGATGAACTGAGGCCCTTGTCTTCCTCTTGACATCCATTTGAATGGTAAGTTTGGTGCGGAAGATCCCCCAAAAGACACTGGGATGGTATATTATGTAATATATAATTTTATAATATGGTATATTGTCTTCTAGCTGGGGGAAGTAAAAACATATTTGTAACAGTTAATAGGGTAAGTTGTACTACTTCAGAAACAATAAAAGGGCTAAACAATAAGACAGTGAGTAGCCTGTAATATGTTATCCTGGATTTAATTGTTTCTGTATAACAAAATGTATTGTGACAGTAAAGTCTAGTACCCAGTTGTGATCTAGGATAAACAGTCTTATATGCTTTTCTTTGTCCTGAAGTAACTAAAGTTCATTTTTGTTTTCAACACTTTGTATCTTATTCCTGCCAGAGGTAGATAGAGATTTGTGATTGAGCTGGAATTGTATACTAGAATCTTACGCCCCCATTACCCAGTGGGAGTAACAGATCAGAATAGGCATTAGGCAGCAAAAACCTAAATGTGTCCCTGACCATGCTAAGCAAGGGCACAAAGGAAGAATAGGAGCAGAGACTACAATACTTGGATGCCCAGATCTTACAATCCATATTTTAAATGTTTTAAATATGTAAAATGCTCTGTAATTATCTATTGTTTTAAAAGTATGGTAGTGCTGTTTTACAAGATAATGTACTGTTTTAATTTCTACTTGCCTGCTTTTTTTCATTCTCTTCACAGATATTCATAGAATTGAATGAAGAAGGTGTTGTCTGAGAGAAGGATTTTTAATGTGTGTTATAGAGGACACAAGAAATACAATGATAATGTGCTTGATATGATTATGAGTTTAGTTTATTTTCATGTTGCTAATAACAACTCATAATTATTGTTTATAATTCTTAGTGAATACTGAACAATTTGATACTGCAATAACAGACTTTTGTAAGTGATATCAAACAATTTTGATATGTAACTTAGATTTAAGATGTTCCGTTCGTCTCCAAATCTGGAGCTATTTCATTGCTCAAGGCCGCAAGTTACCTGCCCAACGCTGACTCCGTAAACCATGCTCTGGTTCGTAGCAGTTCAGGGCAGGACCATGATTAATTAAGCAAGCCCGTAACCTTCCATTTCAGATCAGCCAATAGAAAATGAGACTGTCATTATTACGGCAGTAAAACATGGAGGTTACGTGTCAATCAATTAGGTTCAGGGGTCTGATATGCGATCAGACTCGCAAACCCGCAAAATAAAGAATTATGAAAATTAATGCCAATACTGTTCTAGTCCATATGAGTGGCCTGATATGTAATAACTCATTGATACCCGAGATTGATTTAACTCAGAAAAGAAACATAAAAATAAATCTTATATACTGCCGATTTGCGGGCTTGAGACTGTTATGCAATTAATTCAAATGTCTATCATCTCTTTTCCCGTTATTTGCAGGATTGATTTTTTATTTGCATTTACAGTGCTACGAATAGGTGTTTAACCCCTTTGCGGGCCCTCTCTAGCACTCGTAGGATTTTGCCATTTACGGGTGTGAAAAAATTTCCGGCCTTCGGGAAATTGAGCAATTGAACAAACATTTGCGATTTTAGCCTTCATAACTCTTGCAAAAGTGAAAGATCAAAAGCTTCAGAAGGCTGAAAGTTATGGGTTTAACTATCACAATTTTTTCAAGGCCGTAATTCGTAACCCGTTTGGAGCCCACAAAAAGACGCCAAATTGAATAGCAATTTAACTTGCAACCTCACTTACGGGCTACAGTAACATGCAAAAGCTCAATTGAATCAGGCTCCATATCTTCCATGGATTTTTTACACCATTCTCTTGAGTTTCTGGATGTTGTAAATTCACACCTGATGAATATCCCCCCCAACAAATGAAACATAGGGTACATGACAACCATAACAACTGAGCAATTTTCATGCAAAGAGATGGAAACCTTGTGTGAAAGAAGGCCTTGTGTGTGTTTTTACAGGAAAGTTTTACATGGCACAGTAAAAACAAGATTGCACATACATAGAGGTATTGATTGTTAATAGATATATCTAACACACATTCACAAGCTGCCTAACATGCACATGTAAGAGACTACAAATATGAAACATGGTAGTTTCCATAGCAACACAAAACTCTACCATGAATACCCTAAACACTAGCCGAACTCCCCCCCAATATATAGTTTGGGCCAGTATGTAGCATATTCATGTTAGAGGTTTGTGACTACCATGTTTCATATATATTTAAATTATCCCTCTCTCACAGCAGAGAAGGAGTTAACTAATAATACATGCTTGCAGGGGTTTGTGACCAACTCTGCTTATGACCCATATAATTAACTATATTAAATTGATAATTAGGCTCCCCCAGTACTGCACTATGCCCAATGCCCCAGCCCCTTTCCCAACCCCTAGTGTTTGCCCTTGGTGGGATATTAAAACACAAATAAAGTCTACCTAAGCTCATCTTAGAGCCTAAAAGCCTGTGTTGGGCTAGGGTGGGCCATAACCCCATCCATCCTAAGTGAGCAGTAACTCCCCCATGGAGGTCCCATTGGACCCCCAATATCCCTATCCCCAATGGTCTTATTACTAGCCCTTATGTGAGTCAATATTGACCACTATGTGCACTATTGAATCCAACCAAAGGTGTTATTATGGACCACCATTACCACTAACATAACCCCCTATCATAGGGGGTTTCTATTAACCCTCATAGCATCTTAACACCTTGCCATGGGAGTCCCTATTGACTAATATGGACACTATCCCCGCAGATCTACACCAGTCAGATACTGATACACATAGCAGGAAGTCTGCTACAACTGACCTGCCCCTAATTATGTAAACTTACCAGAGCTAAGTGGCACAGCATTTCGGGTTGAAACCTATAAAAGTACAAGATTTAAAGTATAACTTCTAGAATTGCAAGTATACTTATGCATATTTTTCTTTTTTAACAGCCATTATTTTTATAGTACAGTGGTCCTTTAAGTACATTCCCCTTTCTTTGCATCTTTCTTCGGTTTTCTCAATGTTACAGTCATAGACGACTAGACTTGGATACTTGTTGAATCTCATAAATGTACAGTGTTTATAACTGAATGCACTATTAATATAATGCACGTATATTTGTATTCAGTACGTCATGTTCATCTCGATAGTAATATACTAAACTAAAATTAATACTAAATATGGTAAGCACATCTGTCTCTCTGGAGAGACAGAGAGAGAGAGAGAGAGAGAGGCCAAAATGTAAAACAAGAGCACATTCCTATCAATGTGTGTCTGCAAGCCAATCAACATATACAGAGCGAGACTGCAGGAAAAACACACTAATTGAGACCTGCATGCGGAAAAAACACCAGCTGCACCATAATCTGTCTATTCCTTTTGGATCTGTTTCTCCTTTAAACTTAATTAGTGTAACTACATGCACATTTCTGTTGAACACAAACAATTGTTCTGCTGAGAAATAAATCCAAAGCCACCCATTTATTTGTTATGTCATCCCCATTCAAGCAGTTCTATCGTTTAACAATAGCCCATTCTACCCTAACCTGCACATACTATCTTCCACATTTTAACCAGTTCTGTGCTAGATACTGTAACACATGATACACTGGTTTGCATCAAGCTGTCACTAACAAGGCCCAAAATAGGCGGAAATGTATGTTTGGGGGTTGCTGTTTGTCTTGTTCAGGATAGTAGTGTGTGGCATTTCAGGGCTGGATCACTCTTTAGCGAGACCAGACTGGTATGCTACAGTATATTTCTTCCTGTGAAGGGCACAAGTGAGCAAAATTAGTGCAGCTCTATGAGTGGGCTCTCATGCCTACAGAACAATCCTGCTCTTTCTCAGATTGAGCGCCTCTGGCTTTGTCTCTGTTTTACAACAAAGCCAAAAGAAAATACCTAAATGCTGACTTTTAAGCACCATATTCTGGTCAAAAAATGTGGCTCCATGTCTAAGCTTATTTACAACCTCAACCCAAACCTTACACATACAAATGACTTATCACTACAAATTATGTAGAAATGTATTCAACTTAAACAAACATACAAAATGAAGATCAGAAGAGCAAATGCTGCTCATTGGGATAGGAGGGGTACTCTCTGAGGGTCTAAAACTGCAATCCTATGCACTGAACTCTCCCTCTTTTTCCTTGTGTGTAAGATGCGCCTCCATTCCAAATTGCCATAGAAATGTTTTGAGCAAATGCATAATGTCACATTGATAAGATTGGGGGGCTCATTAATACTCTTGGGCACACTGATGACATTCAGAAGACCACCTCTAGCATTGCGATGCCACTAATACTCAATTAAAGCAATTTCCCTTCACCACGACCATAACATTTATTGCTACTCCGAATGGCCATATAAATCCATTAAAAAAAAGAACACAATTAGAAAAAGAGTGGAACCTCCAATTATGCTGTCATGTACTTTGAGGTGTGCCACAAGTTACTCCATGCATCCTGAGGAACCCCCATGTCAAAGCAGTATTTTTTTTCCTGAAAGTTCAAGATATTCACTACTACTCCTTATGACCAATGAAATTGATTGAGCAGATCAAACTGCCATAAGGATTAGAAAGGGAGTCCCACATATATTCATAGACATAATAAGGATGTTGCACAAAATGAGGCTTCCACCAATGCAATGGCTTTCGTTTTTACAGAGGTTTAACATTCACTGTTATTCCGAATGGCCATATGTCATGTAGAGGGACCAGCTGGACTGCCAAGTGAATGGATCCCACCATTTCGGTCCTTGCCTCTGATTTCTATGTATCGGTTATAGTGATTTACCTGGAAGGAGGCTTGCTTCAGGATCTGTCGCGAACATGAATGCAGTTATGGAACATAGTTGCAGGATTCCTGGGTAGCTGGACCGGATTAGAGTAATTTAAAAGTTATTTTCTACCCTTCAGAAATACAGCTGACACACTTGTATACTTTTATACATGGTCCTGGAAATTCAATTAGTCTAGATGCAGAGTAACAAAAGGTGCTGTAATTAAAATAAAAAGGCCAGATAACCTAATCACTCAGTATGAGGTTTTCAATGCTGAAAGCCCCTACTGTGTCCTATTCACAGTGGGCTTCCATTCCTGTCTCCTTAAACAACAATTGGATCACAGTATATGAACTACAAAACTACACGCTCAAAATATCAACATCAGGCCTGTCCAACATGGATACACACACAACATGGAGAAGCACAACAAGCTGTTAGCCATACAATGTCCAAAACTCACAGACACAAGGGGAATTCACTGGGGATCAGGATCTCCAGGCTCTAGGCAGTCCAAACAGGGGAAACCCTGGTTATCATAAGGATAGCCCCTGGATGTAAACCATAAAGTCCATGGTGTCATGTTTATCTTGTGCTGGCCCAGGGCAGGAATTCCCATGAGGAAGTCTGGACTAGGCACCTATGAGGAGGAAAGAGAAGCAGGAACCACAATATTTTATTAAATGCTTTACCCTCATCAGGGCTGTTGTTACATCATAGGAAATAATTCATCATATACAAAATTCCATAAAGACAAGTTTGAAAGCCTCACTAATACTGTCATTGTGGATTGGCTGTATAGCATCTAACGATGCCAGCTGCAATCCAAAGGTTTTTTTTTAGTTTTTTTTTTTACTGAAATCCTATAATATTCATTTCTATTCTGAATGACTATAGAAATGCATTGGGCAGGTACAATGTGCCACAAATAAAAGTGTGGTTGTCTCAACAATGCTCTCAAATAAACAGAGGATTTTACATAAAACACCCTATGTGTACTGAGGATACCAACACTCCAAAGCAATTACCTTTCATAGCATTTACTAATATTTTGGATATAAATATAAATGCATTCCACAGATCCAACTGCACAATAAGGAAAATAGTAGGTGCTTCACAAATGTTTTCAGGCACAAAGCAATCACCTTTCTTTTCCCAGAGCCAGAATATTTACTACTGTTGAAATCCATAGAAATGCATGATAAAAGTGCCATAAGGAAGACAATGGGAACCCCACTAAAGCTCTCACTATTGTAAGGGCATAAAACACCCTGTACCTGAGAGCATTAAAAGAGGCTCCCACTCTTTTCCTTACAGCACTTTCTATCTTTTCAATGCATTTCAGTTGCAATTCGCAATTGCAGTGAATGGTATACAGTATCTCCTTGAGAAATAAAAGTGGTGGTGACATCGAGAGACATGGGGAATTTAAAGAATCACTGTAATGAAGTTAAAATTAAAGATCATATGTTTGTTGGGCATAGACTATTAAAAACAGCATGCAGTTTAAAATAAAATAAATGTTATTAATGTTATTTGTTATTGTCTGTTGTCACCCTAAACAGAGCAGCCTTTCTCCACCTCCCTATCCCTTATCTGAGGGAGTTTCCGGCTCTACAGGGGCTAAACCATCATGGAGCCTGAAAGCTGAGGTCATTGGCCCTGTCCCATGATATCATTGTCCCTCCCCTACTGTCTACACATTGATTACAGCTCTATAATAGGCTCATTGCAACCGCCCAATTGACCATTCCCATTAAAGCACTGCCCAATGACTGAGCATGCTTGTCTGTACCAGAACCTCGACTGGTCAGAGTTTTATTTTAGTCACACAGAGGTGGACATGCCTCTTGATAGGCACAGATTGGTGAATAAATATTGTTCTGCTTGAGGGAAAAACTTTTTTTTTTTTTTTTAGTCATTAAATATTTTTATTGAGCAACAACATTAGTATATATTAATACACAGTGGAAGATAATATGCATGTTCATAGATTTAGAAGAAAAAAAATCAGAATCATTATTTCAGAAGAACCCTGCATTGTCTTATTGTTCAAAATATTTTGCTTTAATTATAAATAAACCAACAAAAGAAGTAAAAGTAAAAAAAAAAACAAGCATGGCAAAACGGGGAAACTAGGGAATAACAAAAGAGAGGAAACATGCAGTAGGGGTCCTTATCTGTTTTGACATGCAACCATCACCACCATAGCCGCAACTCATCTGTAATTCTTACTTAATCAAATCACATATTAAGGGCCCACTTCCAGTTCCCATCAAGAACCCCATGCGACAAAATTTTAACTAATGGTCAATTTCAAAAATGTATTATCTCATGTGTCAAAGATCTAGTATTTGCGCGTCAGTCATGGTCCAAGGCACTCAGAAATTAGAAAAGGGGGCAGAGGTTTTGCTGAGGCAGAGGTACAAGAGATTAAATTGCCAATATTCCCTGGTTAATTGAGAAGGCAAGAGAGTTTCAGAAACCGACTCACCTCTGCTTCATAGACTGTTCAAAAGCCTTTGACTGTGTGGATCACAAGAACATGTGGCAAGATCTTAAAGAGATGGAGTATCAGACCATCTCCTACACTTATTGAGGAATCTGTGTGAGGACTAAGAAGCCACTGTCCAAACCGAACATGGAACAACCGAATGGTCCAAGATCTGGCAAGGAGTGTGAAAATTGTATTCCTGTGAGATTTTATTCCTGTGAGATTTTACATTTCGAGGCTCCAGGATCTCTTCAGATCGTGACTACAGCCATGAAATTAATTAAACAGCATTTGCTTTTCAGAGGAAGCTATGGCAAGTCTGGATTAAATATTAAAAAGTCAAGAAATATCACTATTAACAAATGTCTGCATAGTTAAAACTATGGTATCCCCAGCAGTATCATACGGATGTGAGTTCTGAAAGATAAAGAAGGCTCTGTGGAACTAACTCCTTTGAAATGTGATATTAAAGAAAACTGCTTAGAGTGTCTTGAACTGCAAAAGGAACCAATCATTGTGTCTGGCGTGTTGCGGTCGACAAGGTCACAGAGAGTCAGACACGACTAAATGACTGAACAACAAAATATGATCCTTGTATTTCTTCTGAAATTAAGTCCATATTATAAATAAATTCGGGTCACTGTAACTTTTATTTACTTTAAACTGCATACTGTTTTTTATAGTCTGTGCCTAACAAACACAAGTCTTTTAATGTAACTCCTTTGGTGTTCCTGAAATGATTAGAGAGTCCCAGGGTTTTTCTTTATGACACTTTAAATCTGCTCAATGCATTTCTATTGCCATTCAGAATAATCGTATATGGTATGGTCCTGGGGAAAGAAAGGTGATTTCTTTGCTGTAGCAGTGACCTTAGAATAGAAGATGTGTGTCTGAGATCTTAAGTGGGACTATCACTCTTATCAATGTAGCATTTTTTTAGTGGCTTAAAGCATTTCTATGGCTATTCAGAAATACAAACATTTGGAGGATGTGTGCAGTGTGTATGGGGTCATGCTTATGACCCTCAGGGATCAGCCATCCTATCCTTGTTTGGTCTTATCTTCCATTTGCATTTTTTTTTTCAGATTGAATGTATTTCTATTATAAATTGGAATAATAAGTAATTTGTATAGTGAATGTGTTGGTGGGTTATAAATATGCTTGTGAGAAAGTCCCCCTCCCCCTTCTTTTATGTTTGGAATATGGTTCTTAAAGGCCAGCCTTTAAGTTTCCTTCCTAACCACATTTGTTTTAATGGGCTTGCATCCATAGAAACTGATGTGTTAGACTTCATAGGAAGTGTCCTCTAAAGACCATAATGTATACACACTGTGTATGTTTTGATTTGTAAATCAAAAAAGTTTTTTTTACCAATTATTTTTATTTCGAGATGGTCCCTAAAAGATTTCAATGCTATCCTATGAAGCCTACGCATTTCAATCCTGATTCAAGAAACCACCCCTTTAACACAAGAATTTGACACCCAAACCTCCTCCTGAATCAAGAAACTCTTTTAACACATGGTATATTTCTACAATCAACATGGATATTCTGCTATATTTTTTCTGTAAATTACTTAAGCTTGTATAAACTATGTGTATGAATTTATTACCTTGCTTCATTTAAAACTGACCTCCCCACTTCTTAGCAATGCCATACCTCTCCATGACCCTCAACCTCTTCTTGACCTTTCCCCTCTTACTTATACATTGAGGTCTCTAACTGTGTTTCTCTCTCCTGTTTTCTGTCTTCTCAGACCTTCTTAACCTCCTCCTTACTCAAGAAATTAGTATTTCTTTTTCAATGGCCATTCTGTAATTTTAATGATTTTCTATGTCCATTTGGAGTAAACCAATGTTTTTCAATGGCCATTCAGTGTGGTCATTAGTACACACACATAGTAAATCCTGAATTGATGCTATAACAAGAGGATCAAATAGGACAGACTCAAAGCAGTATTTTTGTTATCAGCAGCAACAAGTTTATAGCATGATTGGTTCCATTTTCCTGTGTGTGTACAAGTAATATTGAATAGTTATAAAATGAGTAAGTCTGTCTCTTCCATCAGCAACACACAGTGGAATGATTTTTCTTCTGATCAAAAGATATATTTCTAGTGTCATAAATGCACCGAGGCTATGCAATTCCATAGACTGATAAATCTGCATTTTTACAGAATTGTTAATCTGCAAAAGATTGCCTTGATTTAAATTTCTGTGGATGGCATAAGACAGCTGATATTCAGCATACTGTTTTGGTAGTTGGTGAGGATTTACTGTATTGAACGACGCGGAGGCTGCACAGGCTCCCTGGGTCAGCCTGTAGCGTCACGTGACCCAGCGGAGCCTGTGAGGATATTAGCCAATCAGGAGCGTCGGGGGGGCGTGTCGGAAGCCCGTTTCGCGCCGTTGAACACAGCAGCGCGGTCTCCCGACTGGATGGACGGAGGTCTGAGGTCCTGCAGCTGATTCTAAAGTGGGAAGGTTTAATTACTGAGATTTCACCCCAGCTTACCAGCATATAAGGGGATGTCACTGTTGAGGCTATCTTTGTCCGTTTTTGTGTTTTTTCCTCCTCCGTTTTTTGTGTGTGTGTGTGTCCTTGTCTCCCTGTGGTGTGCTGTGTCAGTGTGTGTTCCTGTGTCTGTGTGTGCCTGTATTCTGCTTGTTGTTCCCCCTGTTTGTTCCCCTGTTAGCATTTACTATGGATCCAGAAGGCTTAGAGGCCTTACTGGCTGAGGTTAGGACCCGTGCCTTAAGCCAAGGGGTCAGGTGGGTGCAGGACAGGCTGGGACCTCCCATGCCTTCTGCGCTTCGAGCTCAGCACATTGTACAGGAACAGCCTGCGGTTGCTGGTGTCCTAGCCAATTCTGATGCCTCCGGGGAAATTTTTTCCCATCCCACCACTGTTGGGCTGCCAGACCCACGTCCATCAGGTAGCAGAGACACCAGAGATGGGGGGGTTACAGGTCAGGGCGGCCGGGACCCCATACCCCCCAGGCAGGCGAGCGCCAGGATCACGGGCGGTGGGGGTGAGGGCCTAGCACTCCGGCCACCACCTGCCAACTTGCCTAAAGGTCCTAGGCCGCGACAAAGGTCGCGAAACACCCCTCTAACACCCCGTAAGGGGGGTGCAGGGGGTAAGAGAAAAGCCAGGAGTCCTAAAAAGGCTCCGACAGGCCCTCACGGTGCCAAGCAGACGGTCCCTGGGGTTTCCCTCATTAACAGTGCTTCTGGTACTTTACAGGGACGCCCAACTGGCAGTGAGAGGAGCATGGCGACGACGAGAGAGAGAAGAGATGGGGTCATCAGAGAGATGAATAGCCAAGACAGCATGGTCATGATTGATGACATGCCTGTGACAGCGGCAGTGGCGAGGCTAGGACGCCCCACTCGAGCTAAGAAGGCTACGAGCAGGTACAGTCCGCTGCTATTTACGCACACACCGCTAAGGCGTAGCAGAGTAGAGACTGAGGGCGATACGGTTAGGCCACAGCGCAAAGGGTCTAAGACTGACCAACAGCTGGATATTCCAACGCCCGAGGAAGTCTCAGGGGACCCCCTACAGGGGGCGACGGAGGCAGTGCTAGCCTACTCCAGCCGCGCAAGCTTAGCTGACCAGGACCCTTCCTCAGACGAGGAAAGGGCGGTATGGGCGCGGGCATGCAGGTCGCGGAGAGCTAGTGACTGTTCTTCTTGTACCCACAGATCCAGAAGGAGATCCAGGTCTAGAAGCAGAAGATCTTGTCGGTGCAGCTGTGCTTGCACTGGATCTGAGAGGAGAAGCCCGCGGAGGGCCAGACGGTCAGAGTCCCCGGAGCGTCAGGAGAGACGCGGGGATACTCCGTTGGCCGTATCTACTCCAAAGCTTCCAGAAGCAGGTGAGCGCTCAGAATTGTGCTGCGCAGCAGACAAGGGTGGTTTTATTGGGTCATTAAGGACTCTATTAGCTGCGCATAACATTGCAGTTAGCGAGCGCGAAATGGGAGCTTGGATAGGGGGGCTAGCAAAGGGTGCATGGTCCCAGCCAGCAGCGGTAGTGGCGCCAGCGAGCGCGAGCGAGGCGCTAGCTAGCTTGCGCGCGCCCGAGCCGGTAGTCAACGCTATTGCAGCAGTTGGGAATAACACTGTGGGAGTTACCGACGCAGCCATGAGGCCTATAGTCCTCTGCTCGTTGGATAATTTAGGTGCACACCTTCCACAGGACGTAAAGGAAAAGATCTGGAGGAGGGAATTTATAGAGTTGTTTTCCCTTCTCCCTATGTCTAGGCAAACAGACCTGGCCGAGAGGGGCCCCAGGGAGGGGAAATCCTTTGCTAGGCTGCCCAGGACGTTTGATACCTGGCTGCAAGCATTTTCTATTTGGGCTTGCGTACTGTGTGAGCGGCACCCTGAACAGAGTTCGGGATTGTTCGTCTACATAATTCGGAATGCTCACAAGGTTTATGGGGGTACGGCCTGGTGGCGGTACGATGAGGAATTCCGGCAATACTTGGCCTCGAGGCCAAGTATGGCGTGGAGTGACAAAGCGGTGGCGTATTGGCTAAACATCATGACACCCATGAGAGTCACGACACCCTTTCGGAGCGGGGCCGGTGGAGCTAAGGGCCCCACCCACGCCTCAGGAGCAGGTCTTAAGACCTGTTTTTCGTACAACGAGGGGGTCTGCAGATGGGCACCTAACTGCAGGTTTAAGCATGCATGCTCAAATTGCGGAGGTGAACACCCCCTGTCTAGATGCGGTAGACCCAAAGAGGGAGGCAGGGGCGAACCTCCTGCAAAGGGGCAGGACGCCCATACGCCTCCCCGCCATGCTGCCGTGGCTAAAGCGCTACGGTAAATTGGCAGGCACCGCCGAAGCGGCGCGCCTGTTGGAGGACGGATTCCGAGAAGGATTCTGGATTCCATGTGGGGTCGACATTCAAGGTTTTCTTGTCCCAAACCTGAAGTCGGCTAGGGATTTCCCAGGGGTAGCCAAAGCTAAGGTGCTTAATGAGGTAAAATTGGGGAGGATGGCTGGGCCATTTGCGGCCCCGCCCATCCAGGGATTAGTTGCGTCTCCACTTGGGGTGGTCCCCAAGAAGGAGAAGGGTAAATTTAGATTGATCCAGCATCTCTCCTACCCCAGAGGTCGTTCGGTAAACGATGGCATATCAAAAGACCAGGCTACTGTGTCTTATGAGTCATTTGACCGGGCGGTCGACCTGGTGAGGAGGGAGGGCCAGGGGGCCCTTATGGCAAAAGTGGACATCGAGGCAGCATTCAGATTGCTCCCCGTACACCCGTCAAGCCATCGGTTGCTGGGGTGCTTCGTAGATGGAAGTTACTTCGTCGACTTATGTTTACCCATGGGATGCTCGATATCCTGTGCTTACTTCGAGGCCTTCAGCAAATTTTTACAATGGGTTGTGAGCATCGAGGCGGGGTACAAGAGTGTTACCCATTACCTGGATGACTTCCTTTTTGTTGGCCCAGCGAGAAACGGCGCTTGCCGTTTCATGCTTGAGGTGTTCACCGAAATCTGTACAGAATTCGGGGTACCACTGGCCCATGACAAGACGGAGGGCCCTACGGAACAATTGACTTTTCTAGGGATTCGGATTGACTCCTGCAAAATGGAGTGCAGTCTTCCCTTAGAGAAGGTGGAGGACATGCAAGCCGAGATTACGGCGCTACGGGGCACACGGAGGGTGACCCTGCGGCGGCTGCAATCAATATTGGGGAAGTTGAATTTCGCGTGCAGAATTATCCCCATGGGGCGGATATTCTGTAGACGGATGTCGCTGGCTACGGTAGGGATTGCGAAGCCGCATCATTTCCTAACAGTCTCTAGGGCCATGCGTGACGATGCAAGGGTATGGGCGATGTTCCTTGCAGATTTTAACGGGCGGGTGGTCCTTCAAAAGGAGGGCACCACCAGCGCCGAGCTAGACCTTCACACCGATGGTTCTGGACCGATCGGTTGTGGGGCGTATCTCCAAGGGAGATGGTGCGCTGCGGCATGGCCGGAGGAATGGGAAGAGGCGGGTTTACTGCTGAACCCCACATTCCTGGAGCTGTTTCCTATGGTGGTAGCAGTGCACTTATGGGGTCCTTGTTTCAGGGACAGGCGAGTCATTTTCCATTCGGGTAATAAGGGGTTGGTTGAAGCCGTGAACAACATCACGGCGGCATCCGTACCAGTGATTAGATTGCTCAGGCATCTTGTGCTATGTTGCCTTCGCTTGAACATATGGTTTCAAGCAAGACACGTGACAAATGTGGATAACGGAATTGCTTACGCCCTCTCTCGGTTTCAGGAGGACCGCTTCAGGGCGCTGGCTCCTCGTGCGAACGCCCTGGGGGAGCACATCCCCGAGGAGCTCTGGGAGATTGGAGCTGTCAGGTAACGAGACTCGTGAGACAGTCTGTTGCCCCAGCGACGTGGAACGCTTATAGACGCGTGTGGGCAAAATGGGATAGTCTAGTGGCACTGGCAGGTGGTGCCACGACGGAGGACAAGAGCGTAGGGATCCTGCTTTGGTACCTGCTGCGGTGCGCCGAGCAAGGCGAATCAAAACCCGTAGTAGGGAGACAGGTCACGGCGCTTGCTTTTATGTTTAAGCTTGCTGGGCAGAGGGACCTTACTAAGGAGTTTCTAGTGCGCAAGGTGGTGCGCGGAATGTTCAGCGGTGCGCAAAGGCCAGATAGTAGGCGGCCAATAACATTTGCGCTGTTGCTGAGATTGGCTCAGGAATTGGTGGTGGTTTGCAGGGACCCCTTTGAATCTCTACTTTTCCAAACGGCTTTTTCCCTGGCGTTCTTCGGAGCGTTTAGGATAGGGGAGTTAGTCGCGAACAGTAGACACGGTTCGGGGGGTCTGCAATTGGTGGATACCTGCCTCAGGGAAGGTACGGTGGTATTGTGGTTGCGGAGGTCAAAGACCGACCAAGTGGGTAAAGGAAGAGAAGTGGTTCTGCATCAGGTTGGCACAGAGTGTTGCCCATATGCATGTGTAGTGGAGTACCTTAAGCAGCGACCGGTGGGACGGTGTTCGCTGCTGGTCCACGCCGATGGAACGGCACTGTCTACGTATCAGTTTAAAAGAGTTTTAAAAAGCGCACTGCATCGGCTCGGTTTCAAGCAGTCCGACTTTGGGACACACTCCTTTCGGATTGGAGCTGCCACTGAAGCGGCTAGGTTGGGGTTGCCCGACGCGACAGTAAAGCGCATCGGGAGGTGGGACTCAGACCGTTTTCGTTCCTATGTACGGCCAAATGCAGTGGTTTAATGGTGTTGCTTTCTACTTTCAAGGGAACAGAAGCAACTATGGATTGTGGGCCATTCATACGTGTACTGGGCCCATAGGTTAGCCGCAGTTACCGAAGAAAAGGCACAACTGGGCTTTCCTGTTACGGACTTACGCGTAAGGTGGTGTGGCATTCGGGGTCTGCGATGGGCGCAGCTCGACGGTCTCTTGGAAACGTACGCGCAGCGTTACGGTCAGCCCAGTGTTATAATTCTTTATGCCGGCGGGAACGATTTGGGGACAGTTCCCATGAGACGAATGCTAAAGGTGATGAGACGAGACATCGAGAAATGGGTGAAGAAGTTCCCTGGCACGTTCCTTATCTGGTCTGAGATGATTAAGAGAAGATCATGGCGTAATGCGCGCGACCCAGTATGCTTAGATAAGGCTAGACAGAAGATAAACCAGCAGATTGCGAGCTTTGTGAGAAAACAAGGTTTCTCTGCCATCCGGTATAAAGATTTCGAACCGGTCGGCGCAGATGATTTTTTCGCAAAGGATAAGGTTCATCTTACGGAAATAGGGTATGAGTTGATGATGTTCGAGTTTAGGGAGAGTGTTGTGCGGGCCTTGGCTTTAATGTCTAGCAGGGGGGGATTGCAGCCTCGGGAGGCGTCCCTCGCATGCTCCGTGGCGGGAGGTGAGTTGCCCGGCCCACTGGCCTAAGGGGGCGATGGCCCCACCTCACAGGGCGTGCTTAAAGATAAGCATTGGGGCTTTGGGCAGGGCTCAAAGCGTGAGGTCACTGTTCGTGGCCGGGCTCCTCCCCGGAAGGAAAGGACTAAATTAGTCATCTAAATAAGTTACGGTTGTTTGTTTACATTGTGTCAAAATAAAGCTGTGGCCCGTTGTTTCTCCCAACTCAAGTTGTCGTGTCAGTTATTCCATCAACTAGCCTAAATGGATCATGCATGGGTCATGAACGACGCGGAGGCTGCACAGGCTCCCTGGGTCAGCCTGTAGCGTCACGTGACCCAGCGGAGCCTGTGAGGCTATTAGCCAATCAGGAGCGTCGGGGGGCGTGTCGGAAGCCCGTTTCGCACCGTTGAACACAGCAGCGCGGTCTCCCGACTGGAATCCCACCCACCCTCCCTGTATTTTGTTGTTAACAGATGTTATGGTTTATTCTTTAAAAAAAAAAAAAAAAAAGTATATATATAATATATATAATATAAATAAGAAATATTGAAATTAATATATAATTTTTGGTTAAAGAATTCGGAGAAGTGGTTAATGTACGTTGTGTATTCTTAACTTATGTCTGTGCGGCGGGAGGTGAGTTGCCCGGCCCACTGGCCTAAGGGGGCGATGGCCCCACCTCACAGGGCGTGCTTAAAGATAAGCATTGGGGCTTTGGGCAGGGCTCAAAGCGTGAGGTCACTGTTCGTGGCCGGGCTCCTCCCCCGGAAGGAAAGGACTAAATTAGTCATCTAAATAAGTTACGGTTGTTTGTTTACATTGTGTCAAAATAAAGCTGTGGCCCGTTGTTTCTCCCAACTCAAGTTGTCGTGTCAGTTATTCCATCAACTAGCCTAAATGGATCATGCATGGGTCATGCTTTAAATTACTTAGGTCATCCAGCTGATGCATTGTGATATAGGTTTATTAGAATGCATTGTTAATTTAATCTCATATGTACCTTCCTATGTAAATTTCACAACACAGTTTTAATAAAGCTGGCACTGAATTTAGCCTTCATATTTTGACAGATGTTCTAAAGGTAGTGGAGCCATTAAGGCAACAGAATAATAAACCTCCTTAACATTTTTACACCATGACATACTTATTAAATGTAAGATGCACTGACTGATCTTACTTTTTGCCTGCATATGTTTTGTATCTGTTGAGCTGTTATGAACAATATATTTATGTCTGTTACATATAAAAAAGAAAGGTTAAATAATAACTAAAATAATGTATTATCTAGTCCTAGCTATAGTAGTGTCGTACACACAATATGAATTGTATTTCTGAATCTAGCTTCAATGTTCAATCTAAAGCCTAGATTAACTGATTCATCCATCTACACTTAAAGAAGATATTCTGAATTTCTTATTGATGCCTGGCCTTGAGTACGGGAGATAGATATTTTGCTAGTTCCAAATAATGGTGTACTAAATGATCATTTTGCATATGGCTTTCTTTAGTACAATGCTTATTTGCTGACTTCATGGAACAAATCATTACAAATACCCTGACATTTCATGAAGAGGCAATGGATACAGTAAATATGTTCCCTTTTGTGGAATAGAATATGTCTCTTCCTGCGAGAAGCCCCAAGGTAAGTTGTTCATCCTAAACATCTCTGTGACATTAAAGTACTCAAACACCAGTTAGGACCACACAAGAAAACCTCAACGCCTACATGGTCTCACTGTGCTAACCATATAGTGGTATCTTGGAGCCCATGCATCACTCTTTCTGAGGTTAATCAATGGTATTGACATTTTTATGTGTATTTTTCAAAATTACTTACAGATAAAAAATGCTTAAAACCTAACCCTTATTTGCATAGGTATCCATGCCCCTAGATAAGCTCTGTTGCAATCAACTGCTTTCAGAAGTTATTTAATTAGTCCAATGGCATCCACCTTCTTGAAATAAAGTCACATGATATCAGAAACAATGCACCTGTTTCTGGAAGGCCCAAAAGCTGTTAGAAAACGTATCAAAAACAAACGTTGTTATGAAGACCATCAGAAGTCCAGAGGAGCATTCTTAAATTAATTATTAAAGCATCACTGTTGACAATTTTTTGACACTACCTCTACATTTTGCACCTCTTTTATACAATTATTCTTTGCTGCAGAATTGTATTATTTTTTCTAGTCTGCTGTTGCCTATTGTTTCCTGATGTGGGTGTGTCATTGTAAACTAACAAATTTCCCATTATTGCTGCTGGAAGCACTTGTAATAGGTACTGTCACTCTCTCAGGGCCTCATTCAATTGCAATTTGGCCAATTGAATAGGGCTCTAAATAAGCACATAGCATTTTTTTTTAAAGATGTTTTTAGTTAGTTAAAAGCTTGCTTTTGGATAGATGTTTACCAACTACAAACTTCTTTAAAAAAATATGTTATGTGCTTATTTAGAGCCCTATTCAATTGGCCAAATTGCAATTGAATGAGGGCCTCAGTATGCAGATACAAAGTTCCTTTATATTCACTGCCTCTTTCCATCTTAGAAAGTTGAGTTACTGAAAGCAAAATGGCAGATTCCACTGAAGTATACTGAACTATACTGAATTATATAATTGAAGTATACTGTATACTGAATGCATATAAAAAGTAATAAATTGGGGGTTGTATTGTTTTTTCTTTATATTCTAAAAAGTTGTACCTTTTCCAGTGTCATTTTTCAAAACAGTACATTTTTTAAATATGTATCTCCATTCAATTGCCAGCTCGCAACTCACTCGCCGACGGCCACATGTCAGTGAGTGAGTTACGAGCTGCGGTTCCCTTTCGTTTCCGAGGCTATTCAATTAGCCAAGGCTGAGACTTGCTGCCCGATATCCAAAATCGGAAACCCAGGTTTCCACAGTAAGCAGAACAGGGCTTGGGAGTGCAAGCTCATAGCAAGTTCTCCCACAGGCTCCCCACATTGACCATCAATGATGCAGGGATCTTGATCGGGAGTCCCACAGGGGCCCCACATTAACCCCATGATGCGGGGGTCCCATTCGGGACCCCTGCCATGCCCCCACATTGACCCTCAATGATGCAGGGGACCCGATTGGGACCCCTGCAGTGTCCCCACATTAACCCTCAATAATGCAAGGGTCCCGATCGGGAGCCCTGCAGCATTTAAAAATTGAAAGTCTCCGCCACAGGTCCTTAAAGGACCTGCAGCACACAAATGGTTACATCCATGCTGCGGGGTTACTGTAAGTACCCCTGCGCCTGCAAACATTAACCCCCCTATGCTACAGGGTCCCCATCTGGACCCCCAGAAGGTCCCCACATTAACCCTTGGAGCGGGGGTCTCGATCATGACCCCTGCTGCATTTAAAAATTTCAAATGTTAAATGAGAACACCATCTCTATGGTGAAGCATGGTGCAGATGGCAGCATCATGTTGTGGGAATGCTTTTTATTGAAAGGTACTATGAAACTGGTCAGGCTTGAAAACAAGATGCATGGAGCCAATTACATTGCATACAATATTAAAGAAATCTCTACTTCAGTCTGCAATAGTCCTAAGACTGGGGTAAAACATCCAACAGAACAATGACCATAAACACAGCAAGGATACACTGGAGTGGTTTAACAAACAAATCTTACTTCAATCTCATTAAAATCTGTTGGAAGATTTGAAAATTGCTGTTCGACAACATTCCTAACCAATCTGATAGAGCTTGAGCAGTTTTACCAAGAAGAATGGGGAACAATCGCAGTATTCTACTTTGCAAAGCTCATAGATACTTACCCCAAAACGCTATGATATGCCAAAGTTGGTTCTGTCAAGTATTGACTCAGAATGTGGGAGAATACAAACATAATGTTTTTGTTTTGTGCCACAATAAAGAAAATATTTCCCACCTTCAAAATGTTGTGTAAATCAAATAATAAATTTTTTAATAAATAATATTGACCTCCAGTTTGTAGCATTAAAAGATGTTAATAAGATCAAGAAGGTAAATTTCATCCATTCAACTTCAGTTCATTGTTCTTGTTTTCGCAATCCTCTTTTCTGAAAGATACTTCCCTTTTAAACATTTTTAAATCCTTAAATATATTTGAAGATTTCTAGTATATCACTTCTCTCAGTTCTGTCGTCCAAGCTATACATATTCAGGTCATGAAGTCTTTCCTTATATGTGTTGTTTCCATTTAAACAATAAACCCTTTCAAATATTTCTAATTTGTTAATAGCCTTTTGGAGATGTGGATGCAGTATTCTAGGGTGAGGTCTGACTAGGGATGGATAGAGAAGCATAAATTCCTCTGCTTTCTGCTGATACTTTTTCTTGCAATAATTTTAACCAGCCATGTTAATGAGGAGCCATCCTATAGTTTTTTATTTCTACAGGTTTGGTGCAATGTTTGCCTACTGTTAAATTATTCAGTGTAATAACTCCCAAGTTCCATTTCTCTCTCTTATGGTCACCAAAATACCAAGTGAACCAATTGTTTCAATCTGGTGTTATAAACAAACTCACTTCAGAATAATTACAATGAATTCCCTGCTTGCACACGGGTGTATTAACCAGAATGGCTTTATTTTAGTGAGCCTTTGTTCTGTTATATGACTGATCTGTTAGTGGACCTTGGGGATGGGATTTGAGAAATACTGCTCTATAGAGTTAGAGTTCTCAGTCCCAGATTTAAATTATAATTTAATGTTTTATGTTTTAATTTGTTTATTTTTCTGTGAGGATCCAAATCCAAAACCACAAATCCAAACCCACAATTTGTGTATATATACTTTTGGAAGGCTCATTACAGGCTGCAGATTTATTTTAACAATTAAATATAAGTTGTATTTAAAAAGTTTGTAAATGTTCTTTTGGTGCAGTGGCACTGCTTTATGAATACAGATGGCAACAAACACCTTGTTGACTAGCCTGGAACTAATCTGTTAATTAACACCCACTAGCTTCACACTCAAGTTTTATAATAACATTTTGTATACTGTTGTCTCCTGACTAGAATTAAAAAATAACATTTACAACATTTCTACTTTACTTTAATTTGGAATTCAATCTTTGTGTACTGCAGCTATATAGGGTACGTATCCTATAATTTGAAACTAAATCACTTTCATACATGCCACTGATTTGTTACTATTTGTTACTACTTGGTAGTACACTGTCTTCATGAGCTGCAGTGAGAAACCAGTGAGGAACTATTTGTAAGATTTCAGAAAGGAAAATAGTTTTTAAGCACTTCTTAATAAAATAAAGTATAGAAAACTAAAGAGGGTCACATGATCTCTATCTGAAATCCAAAAGCCTTCCATGTCCCTTAAATTTGAAGTGCAGAATGGAGGCCAACATAAATTATCCTATAATTCATTTTTTTGTCGATAAATATTTATATTGAGTAAATTAATGAAAAAGAGTAGAAAAGTGGACAAATGAGGCACTAATGCAATATTCCCTTATTAATTCAGTTTAATAAATAACTTGAATCCCAAAATACTGTTTGCATAAAAATAAATACTCCAGTGGTATATTTGTTTCAATAACAACAAATAAGCTTTATCCCTAGAAAATCTTATAACTTCAACTCTGAAAATAAATGTCATCTTTTCTGCAGATAAGGATTGCATTCCCTGCTCTTGGCAAAATATAAAACTATTTCCTGTAACTACCCCACAAGCACAAAAACAACATTATAAACAAGGAAAATACAAAACAAAATGAAATAGTTAACATAAAACTTATGCTTATAGTAAAAGAAACATAGATATAGTAAAGAAAATAAACAATAACATCTCATAGTACCCCACACATGGGCATTCAACCAAAGTAGATATGACAAATTAGGGAAAGTGCAAAGAGTCGCTATTAATACAGTACATTCAGAGTTTAAAAAGAAAAAAAGGGCAACTCATGACTTGGTACTAACTCTAATCAGATACAGAGAAATTTCTGAAATCGGACACAAATTTTATTTTTACAATAGTATGAGACCAGATTTGGAGAGGCAGATAGAACTGGTAATATATGCCCCAACAACACTAACTATGCCTTATCATCTATGGCTATAGACAACATCCCCAATATTTAACCCTACATGCTTCCGAGTGGTCTGATGTAAGCACAGCCTGTATAAGCACAAATGGAGAGTGTGCTAAAAATGTAATATCAGACACAACAATCTTGTTGTTATTAAGGGTTATTGGTGGTATTAAAGTCATATATGTGTCGCTGACAATTGTTGTAGGCAAATATAAGCCATTTTGGTGAGTCCTGAGACCCTTTTTTCCTTTTTAAACTCTGAGTATGTTCTCCCCTTTGCTAATGTTGGCTAAAAACATTAAAAATAAGATAAAAAAATTAGAAGTTATGTTCTCCCCTTACCATAATCTTAAGCATTACTAGTGTGTTAGAAGGTATATACAAATGAAAGTTTAAAGGAAAATATCCGGTGGTTAGTGTAATTAATATACTAAATATAAGTAAGAAAAGCCAATATAGAGCTAATCTATCTCATAAAAAAATACAAATAAACGATAATAATTAAAAATGAGAATGACCATGTGCAGTGAGCAATTAAGGTTAAAACACAAAACCACTTATCCAAGCTCATAGTAGAAGTAGAAAACAGGAATGGAGAAAGATATCGCACACCACTTCCTAGTGCAGATAAGAGTATCTTATTGAAACATAAACAAATCCATATAGATGTACACTCACGTGTTTCTACCTCAAAAATAGAGGTATTATGACAGTACGCATGTAAGTAAGTACCGCCAGTCCTCTATGAAGATGAACAGGATGCGTGGATCACATTTGGACCATTTGTGTGGATACATACTATTCTCACCAGAATTATTTAGTGAGCAGTGTTCCTTTTTATCAACCTCAAAGCCACAAGCACCTCTAAGCTCTGGATTGACCCTTTGCTCACAATGGACCAGATATAAGTTAGGTAGCCCGAATACAGCACCATCTCTAGAGCTAGAGAGCTACTGGTCAAGTTGTATATCAACAGGAGAATCATTGTAGGTGTCGGCACTCCATGTATATCTCACATAGCAATTATACAGAACATACATGAGTGGTCATATATAATCAGATGTATTTAACTGTACAACTGTATTTCTCAGAATTCTGAGCAGGAAACAGTTTTTTAACTTGTTTTATATGTTCACATGTGAACACAGATGTACTATTTATTTACTGTTTTACTGTACGGTGGAGGGCTTCTATCGCTCTTTTGCCCACCATATGTTAAATGATTGTTGTGGTAAACTATCTCCCTACAAAATCTACTACACAAGCTAGGAACCAGTCCCACACTGATGTAAGGTAGTAACCTAGACAGAGTGCTATCTTTGGGTAGGTTTCCTGGCTTGTGCATAATCCATCCTGGGCTTAGCTTAAAGCTGTATAATACAGCAGGTATATGCTTAAAAGGAGCCATGTTTGAAATGGTATTTGGACTAACGTGCAAAGCCTGTTGTGGGCACATTTGCATGTCCCTGCCCAGTTTCCCAGAATGCAGTGCAATAACTGTATTTCTCGGAATTCTGAGCAGGAAACATTTTTTTTAACTTGTTTTAGACATTCAAATGTGAACACAAATGTACTATTTATTTACTATATTACTATACAGTGGAGGGCTTCTATCACTCTTTTGAGCACCATAAGTTAAATGATTTTTGTGGTAAACTACTTCCCCACAAAATCAACTACACAAGTTAGGAACCGTCCCCACTATTTATTTACTAAACAAGTGAAAAAATTAATTAGTTAATAAAGTCAAATGCCACTTCAAAAATGAAACTATGCTACAAAAAGCATGTTTCATCTGCTTTTGTCAGGCTTTCTCAATGTTACAATAGTAACTCTAGTGATACATATCAATTATTATGATTACAATGCTAAAATAATGCTAGATTCTAGAAGGAGTAGGAGATTCTATAGTAGGAGTACAACAGGAGCAACAATATATAACAAGTTATTTTAGCATTTGAAAATTGAGTTTCGATATATGATGCATTTAATAGCTCAATGTTAATCCTGGAGAAAGGGGAAGAAAGTCCTGATTAGGACCCAGGTCCATCTATTGAATACACCTGGTTTATAGTATTATTTGATGTTGTTTCTTGTACTGCTACCACTCCTAATTATCAAATGTGATTTCTGTTTTTATTTTTTACAATATTTTGCACAATATCAAGTTTTTTTTTAACATAGTATATTGTAAATATAAATCTCAGGTCGTCACATAAATCACAATAATTAAAAAAAAACAACATATATGAATATGGAGCAGCTACTTTCTGTGGGTGTGGGTGCTAAAAACCCCCGAGATAACTTACCTCAAAATACAACAGCTTACAAAGTACAGACAATAAATTTAATATTTCACAATTTTGAATTAAGGAATGCAATACTCAAAAGTGTATCTGAAGCAAAAATGCTAATGTAAAAGGAAATGGATTTTCAGTGCATATATCTGGAACTATCTCTGTCTTTCTGACAGTTGCAATAAATTTAAGCATATCTTTTATAGAAATACCCTGTGTAGAACTGATGAGACATGGCTAGGAAGAATAATTATCAATGTACACTATAAATTACAAATGCCATTAGCTTTTTTTTTTTTTTTTCCATTAGCTTTTAAAAATAATTATTTTTTATCCTTCTACACATAAAGCAATTAAAGAAAAATAATCTAGTTTTAGACCATTACTAATAAATCAACATTTTCTTTCGGAAAGTTTTTTTTTTCTATATCATTTTTTTTTGGAAACTCTGGGGGCCTCATTCTATTATGCGGCCGGTGCCTTGCTATCTCTTGCGGCCGCTCGCGCCGGAGGAAATCCTTTGATCTAAAACGGCCGCAAGGAAATCGGCCGTAAGAAAATCCTATTTGCAATTCAATTGCTCCGGGAACCCTCTCTGCAAGGCTAAAAGCGAGCCGCAGCTTACTTGCAGGAAAGAGGTCCCGCTAGCACCAATTAAGCACGAAATATAGCCCAAATAAAGCCATCCTGCACTTTGAGAAGACTATAAAGTGATTTTTGGTGTTAGCAAAAATAGCACAAAATTCCCCTATACTCAAATCCGTAAAATATATATTTTTTAATATACGTCAAATATCCATGTAAAAAGTCCATAGGGCTTGGAGCACCTCAGACCCGCCCATGCCGCAGCCGGAAAATAAACAATTAATTTAAACTCGGGTTTGGGCTGATGTGCAAGCTTGAGAGTGGGTTACTTTTAATCCTCATGTCCCCAATATGATCCCTAGCATTTACAGAGCTTTACAGAGCTGTCTTGAATTTATTTTTGACTTTTTAGATTTCAGAGCTCACGGCCGGTTGCAAGATTTACGGCCGGCCGTAAGAGGAGATCCTTGCAGGGCCGTTTAATTGAATTGCGAGGTAACGGGACCCCCGCAAGGAATCGCAGCCTTACGGCCGGTTTACGGCCGATAATAGAATGAGGCCCTATAGATCTAAGGTCTGGATCAGATTATACTGGATACATATACAAAAGGACCACTGAAGTGTCATATTTATAGTATGCCCTATAGATAATAGAAAAATATTTGTAGAAACTTTACAAAAATACAGCCTTTATTTTTAAAGGACCGCAGTAGTTCATGAAAAACACTTGATTGTGAGGTATAATAAAATAACAACACTAGCAGTTTTATAAGCAATAAACATAAAACATTTTTAGAGAAAATCTGAAATGTTTAATAAACACTGTTTATTAATATATGAATCCATCTTGTCTTTGTTGCATCAGTTCCTGAGAGCTGGTCATGGGGGCATGTTTATTTTATCTGTCAGTGGAGGGAGGGGAGGGAAAAAAGAGATTTGTTAAATATTTGGTTTTAATGAAATTAACGCCACCCCTTTCTCCCTCATAGGCACAGAAGCAGGAATATTGTATCATTAGATGCTAATGTAGCTCTCACAAAAAATAAGCACCCTTCTTACACTCTCATCAAAATATTTTGGAAGGCTCCAGGCTCCAGGCTCCAGCAGAAGTATCTAAAGATATTTTTTAATAAAAAAAATTGAAAACAATCGTTATGACTTTTTCCCTGACTTCTTATGCTCTTAGACTCAAAGAGCCTGATTTAGTTGAGCAATCATAAGTTACTATAGCCCGTAAGTTCATTTGCTATTCAATTGGCGCCTTTTTTTTTGCGGGCTCCAAACGGTTTATGGGTTACAGGCTTGAAAACTTTGCAGTGGTTAAACCAGAAACGTACAGCCTCCTAAAGCCTTTGATCTTTCACATCCGCAAGAGTTACGATCGCTAAAATCGCAAATTGCTATTCAATTGATACAATTCCCCAAACGGCAAATGTAGGAGAAAATCCTATGAGTACTAGAGAGGACCGCAAGGGGGTTTAACCCCTGTCCGCAGCACTGTAAATGCAAATAAAAAATCAATACTGCACTGTAAAGTTGCATATTGGACCCCCAAACCCAATTGATTAACATGTGATTGATTGACATGTAACCTCCATGTTTTACTGCCGTAATGATAACATTCTCATTTTCTATTGGCTGTTTCAAAGTGGGTGGTTACGGTCCTTGCTCAATTGATCATGTTCCCGCCCTGAACTGCTACGCACGATTGCATGGTTTATGGCTTCTGCATTCAGCACACCCGCAGACATACGGCCTGTCTCCCGCAAGATGCAGGCTTGCAATTGAATTGGTCTCAGAGTTGGCAAACACAAAACACACACACATATATATATATGTATATATATATATATATATATATATATATATATATATATATATATATATATATATATATATATTACACATTTGCAGTCATCCTTTAACTATGTTATACAAATTTAACTTTACTGGAATGAGACATTTGAGAAATAAACTTCAAGAAGTCCAATAAAGAATACTGAAGCATGCAAACGTTACACGTTTATGTTAATCTTTTCACTTGCAAAATTACGGCGCTCAGCCCACCTCCGTAAATCCTGCCTTATCCGCAAGACATTTACGTGTAGGGAGAACCCAAACCAAAATGTTTCATTGTTTTTTGGTGCTATACTGTCTCTTTAACTGCTGCTGTGGCACTCAGCGAGTGGTCTTTGGTAACCGTGATATTTTCTTCAGTTTTTTGTAGTTACAGCACTGACCTATTTTGAAAGTGATCCATAAAGTCTTATTTGCATAGGGTTTTGGTGTAAAATTCTAACAGAGAAACAGTAATCGTAATCTTTTGTGTAAAAATCAATGGAAAGGTTTGCCGTAATTTTCAGCTCTGGCTTGCCGCAGTCACTCGTAGCAGTTCTCTCACAGTATTTCTGGGTGATTAACAGCCTCATTAAATTAGAGCTAAGATGAAACTCTTAGCACGTAGTGACATACAGCCTTATTAAATTGCGATTCGGCAAATTGAAAAGGGCTCTATTTATGCACATAGCATTTTTTTTTACAGAAGTTTTTAGTTAGTGAAGACCTTGCTTTTGGATAGAAGTTCACTAACTAAAAACTTCTGTAAAAAAATATGCTATGTGCTTATATAGAGCCCTTTTCAATTTGCTGAATCGCAATTTAATAAGGCTAGTAAGTAGCACTATGTTGCTATTAAATTCCCCTCTAAAACAGACACACAGCTGACTCGCAGGCTGGCCAAGAAATGCTTAAGAGACAGGCAACATGTAACGTTGCAGCCCAAAAACCCATTGATTTGTCATCCATGTAGCCTTTACAATCCAATAATGCTATTAAATTGCTAAGATGTCCCACATGAGCTAGCACGAACACGCAAATGGAGGCCAAAGACCCACAGGTGCTCCAGAGCACTCGCAAAGGCTCTAAAAGTATTTATGGTGGCTGCGCGAGCAGCACAAAAGACCCCAACTCCGGTCCACGAACCTCCCTCTGGCCCCTAAACCTCCCCCTGCTCCCCAAATACATCCCCATGCTGCAAGGTTCCCAATCAGGACCCCCGTAGCCCCCCTATATTAATCCTTACTGTGGGTGTCCCGATCAAGACCCCCGCTGCAATGCACTGGTTAACCCCTGCCGTGGGGATACTTCAAGTACCCCACAGGACCTAAAATGAACCCCCCTATGCTGTGGTTCCTCATCGGGACCCCCGCAGTGTCCCCACATTTCCCCTTGCTGCAGGGGTCCCGATCGAGAACACTGCTGCATTAAAAATGTTCAAATTCCCTGCGGCACATAAATAGTTAAGGCTGGACGCGGGGGTCCTGTAAGTACCCCCCTGCACCTAAAATTAAGCCCCCCAATGCTTGGGGTCTCCATCGGTACCCCTGCAGTGTCCCTACATTAACCGCTGCAGTGGGGTTCCCGATCAGAACCCCCGCTGCATCTAAAATTTTAAATTTCCTGCTGATATACCTGAAAGGACCTTAAAGGTCCTTAACTGACCAGCGCTAAATCAAAAGATTAACCCCTGCCGGGGGAGTACTATTAACCCCCCTCTACACTATTAACCCTAACTATACCCAATAAATCTTACTATATCCCAATAACCCTAACTGTACCCAATAAACCCCTACCCTATTAACCCCTACCTTACATTATTAACCCCTATCCTACCCTTTACCATTCCATTAACCCCATTCTAAATAATTAACCCCCTCTTACTAAATAACTCTATTTAACCCTCATCATACCTAATTGACCCTATCACTAATCACTTAACCCCATCTAGACCTATTTAACCCCAATCTAGACTATTTAACCCCATCTAGTCATATTGTAACCCTATTTAGTCCTATTTAACCACATCTAACCCTATTTAACCCTGTCTAGTCCTATTAAACCCTATTTAGTCCTATTTAACCCCATCTAGACCTATTTAATCTGTCTAGTCCTATGTAACCCTATCTAGTCCTAAAACTAACTGTTCCTATTTAACCCCAAATGTACCAGTAAACACCATTCCATAAACCCCCTCCTACCCTACCCTATTAACCCCTAATAAAATCCCCATTACCCCACTAATCACACAAAATTAAAAAACTATAATTACAGAAAAGAAAAAAACTATATTTACACAAAAGAAAAAAAGGACATTACTGAAAATAAAACAGAACATTAGCAATAATAAAAAAATTTAAGTTACATAAAAGAAAAAAATAAAAATTAAGTTACCACCAAAAAACCTGTTACTAATAAAATATACATTCCATCCAATATAACCCCTCAATACATACAATAAAACCCCTCAATACATATAATGTAACTCCTAACTACATACATTAATACCCCTAACATACATTAATACCTCTAACTACATACAATTTAACCCCTAACTACATATATTAATACCTCTAACTACATACCATTAATCCCTAACTACATACATTAATACCCCTAACTACATACAATTTAACACATAACTACATACTTAATTTTAGGTGGGGGGGGTACTTACTTAAAGTACCCCCGAGGCCGGCCTTGACTAATTGTGTGCCACTGGCTCTTTAAGGACCCGCCGCAGGAAATGTAAAACTTTTTAATGCAGTGGGGGTCCCGATTGAAACCCTCGCTGCACTGGGTTGATATGGGGACACTGCAAGTGTCCCGATGGGGACCCCCAGCATAGGGGGGGGTTCGTTTTAGGTGCCGGTGGGTACTTGGAGTATTCCCCGCAGCAGGGCTTGTGTTTTTAACTTTCATGGAGGTCCTGCAGGCTTCAATTAGCCATGATGGCGATCTCTGCTGTCATTGGCTTAGACTAATACTTTGCTACGTGTTAGACTAATTGATCTTATCCTGGCTGCACACTTGCTCGCAGGTCCTTCCAAGCCCTTCTAATTTGATAGCAACGTAACTCAGGATAATATTAAGCACATAGGGCTTAAGAGCTACACATTGGACTTACGAGGCTGGAATTTAATATGGTCCTAACATAGCTAGTGAGATTTACTTAGTACATAAACCTGCTTAAATTTTGTGATATAGGGATTTGCATAGGGGCCCTATTTACCTTTTTAGATTTGGTAAGTAAAAGGTAACACACATCATTGCGATAAATATAGTACTCTTTCACTGCCGGGCAGCAAAGCCAACCTACAAATTTTGATTAAGCATATTAGCTCAAACTAAGCAAAATGAAGATGTTCACTGATGTACACTGTTACATAAACAGCTGTGAAAGAAAAAAAAATTCTACAGTCAATGTTTTATATAATAAATGTACTAAGGGATAAACAAAAAGCAAATATCATTTGATGTGATCTCTATTGTAAAATGTCTCTTTTTACCTAAAAAAATCTATTGAGCAAAATTCCTGCACTGAATAAAAGACTCATTTGTAAACAGTAATATAATTCCAATTTTGAATGACTCTTTTGTAAAGAATGGAACACATTTGCATACTTTGTTTTTGATGTCTGGGATTGTGATAAGCCCCTACTTATTTTACAATTCCATAATGTATTTTACATGGGCTCAACTGCTGCCTATATAATAGAAATTTATACACAGAGTAAATTGTGATCTCTTGCCTTACATCTGCACCTTATTTAATGTTCAGTAATATCCTGGTAAGATTTGCAGCTGCTGCACAAAATTGAGCACATTTTCTAAGCCTGCCATCTTCAATCACTTGAACTGTATGCTCCTCTAAAGACTGACCTATTTTTGTCCTGTTACGTTTGCATACCTATACGTTTTGTCTGTATTAAAATGTTTCTGCCACCCACTTGCCCAATCACAATATAAGTCATTTTACTGAGAAAGTATAATATATTATGCCTTACACTTTCAAACTGATGGCTTTTTGTGTCAAAGGTGGAATTCCCAAGTAGTCTTGCATTCCCGATCTACAAATGTTAGTGATGCTGTCATAACCTCAACATAGGTGCATTAAAATACATTATATATATAACAAACTTTAGAGCTATCTTAATCCCTTCTCAAATTTGTCTTGCTTTTTTTTCTGGAATGTTTTTATTTGTTCAGTGCTATTTGATGGTCGCACTAGGTATTATAATTGTCCCATAGTTTACCTCCAAGATGCCATTGAGGTCATGTTAAAAAGGAAGCGAGGGTGCTGCAGGGTACATTACATTTTAATACTTTAACAAAAGAGTAACATGTCCATGTCCTTCCATTTAGTAATCCAATTAATGTTTTCCTTGTTTGCTGTTTTCATGCCCATAATTTATTCAATAAATCTGGACAGGGTGTAAGAGCTGGGGGGATGGAGGGGACCAATCCCTCCCCCCTCCCCCCACACACACATTAAATGAATAGGGACACATAAAATAGCAAAATTAAACTCAATCATGAATTATCAGATTTGGCAACTAGACTGCTATGGAGCAGTATGTCTTTCTCATTGAAAGCTTTGGCCCATAATTTATTATATATATATATATATATATATATATATATATATATATATATATATATATATATATTTAGAATTTAATAGAAAATACTTTAATGTCTTAAATGTAAAGAAAAGTTTAAAAAAAACGCTGTACACAGTGTAGGGTGGTCACTGTTCCCTCCCTACTTCATCCTCCAAGTTAGGTTATTTACTTGATTATAGGTATTCTGTATAAATGGCTATTTATATGTTTATAGGTATTACTGGCTTAATATTTATTTACCTACAGTGGATATAAAAAGTCTACACACCCCTGTTAAAATGTCAGGTTTCTGTGCTGTAAAAAAATGAGACAAAGATAAATCATTTCAGAACTTTTTCCACCTTTAATGTGACCTATAAACTGTACAACTCAATTGAAAAACAAACTGAAATCTTTTAGGTAGAGGGAGGAAAAAATATAAAAATAAAAAAATATGGTTGCATAAGTATGCACACCCTTAAACTAATACTTTGTTGAAGCACCTTTTGATTTTATTACAGCACTCAGTCTTTTTGGGTATGAGTCTATCAGCATGGCACATTTTGACTTGGCAAGATTTGCCCACTCTTCTTTGCAAAAACACTCCAAATCTGTCAGATTGCAAGGGCATCTTGTGTGCACAGCCCTCTTCAGATCACCCCACAGATTTTCAATTGGATTTAGGTCTGGGCTCTGGCTGGGCCATTCCAAAACTTTAATCTCCTTCTGGTGAAGCCATTCCTTTGTTGATTTGGATGTATGCTTTGGGTCGTTGTCATGCTGAAAGATGAACTTCTGAAGATGTACAGGCAGAGAATAATGCATAGAGGTTACAAGTGGCCCATGGCAAGACCACTCCACAAGTCAGGATACAATCACACCTTGTATATGTGAAAACTATCTACAACATATTTATGCTCTCCAATACCACAGCCTTGTGTACATTTGTGTATGTCCCATCTGGCTTGCAACCTTGGGCTATCAAAGCTCTTGAGATCAAATTCACCAGATATCTATAGCTGGCTAGTGAAAAAAACCTTTATGTTAAACTCAAGTGTTTGTTTAGGACTACCTGAAGTACATGCATCTGTCTTGACCCAAGGTCTGTATGTGTGAGTGTGCAATGATCTGCAGCTAACTTCTATGCAGAGCATTTTTACCACTTCCACATATGTTCTATATAACATTTCCCTCTTATAATATATTATACCTAGGATACATAATAACAATGTACAACATATAACTACACAATAACACATAATCCCAATGTAACAGGGCCATGCTCCTCTGGCCATATTCATAAATTACTGGCAATAGGAGTCCTTAAACAATTAAATCATGACAATTTATCCCCTTTTCCTTTCTAGTATATAATGGGAAGTTTATCCTGGAGGAAAACTTCCCATCTATACATGTTGTTACCAGTCCTCTTGATGTGACAGTCCATCAATGTGATAGCCTCAGTGGCTCTCTGGGTACGCCTCAGTGGCTCTCTGGGCGAATAATCACTCCTTCCCACTGGCCTAGTGACCTTCCCAAGCCCCTGGGGAGACTTGTAAGACAACTGCCATGGAGGACCATTCAAGGTAGTCCAGGGGAAACAGTACATCCCAGCTACTAAGTCCAGCATAAACTTGGGAGGATTCTTACCCAGCAAAGCCCTTTCCTTCCAGGCTAGGGAGACCTGCTGTCCTGCTGATTCTGGATCAGTACTCAGGCCCATGGGTAAAATTGAAGAGTACAAGGTTCCCTTTATCAGACCTTAGCTTTCTCCTGAATAAACTGGGATGCTGGAATTGCAACATGGGCTAGTGACATTCTCTGGTGTCATCCATTCTGGATTAATGGGCAGTTCTGACACAAGCTGTTGTGGTTCAGTAGCCAACCTCTCTCCCAACAAGCCTGGCCAGTGGCCCCTTCTTTCCAGGGTAACAGGTACACAGCCAGTGTCTTTCGGCAGCTGCAGGGGAGTCATTGTAGGGAAACCAGGAGACAAACCACAATCTGGGGTACCCTCTGGCTCTTTGGTATCTGGATCCTCAAGTGGAACCTCCTGACTATCTCCTTCTGAGACTGCCTGGTGTGTAGTTACAGGCAGCCTTTAGAAGCAGCTGCTACTGCCTCTTGTTCAGGCTGAAGAGCAGAGCTACTTTCTGTTTACACTATTTTCACAGTCAATTGGTAGGGCTCAGTGCTCATTAGGTTCTTCTCTTACTATAGGAGTAGGGTAGCTTTTCCCCAGTTCTTTCCCTTGGCCTGGCACTGCTGTGGTTTGGTCCTGTCCCCATGCTTCTAACTGGGTGAGACTCAGCCCCCTAAAGATAGCAACCAGTTCTTCCTCTTCTCAGTCAACCCCATGGATGAAAGCATCTTTGTTATTTTGAGAATCCCTGATATCAAAATTATTCCCAAAGCCCATACCTTTATTTTCTGACCCAGCCTTGGCAACATTTAGCTAGGTCTCTCTAGTACCTGTTAGGCGGTTCTGTCATATGCCTGACTAGCATGAGACCTCCTAGCTGGGTGACCAAAACCCCTCCAGGGATGCTTCATCCAGTAAGTCTATATAATCCACCTCCTGCTGTAGCTCCTGCTGGATCAAAGGCCAAAGTAGGGTAGCTGTCTGAGAGCCTGTCTCCAGTCCCAGCATGTGACAGCATTTGGCAAACAGACACAGCTGTCTTTTCTCTGTCCCCAAACCACAATCTGGATCCCCATGTACAATGTCCCAAAGTGTCTCTTCCAGCCCCAATGAAAAACAGGGACCCCGATGAGGTATCCCAACAGGTCCCATCCAATAAGCATATTGCTCTTTTAGGGCGACCTCCTCACATACTAATTCTTCCAGCCATTCCATTAGCTTGTGACCTGGCCATAGTCCCAGGAACGCCATCCATTTATTTAGAAGGCCCATTCCTCTACAGTCCTTTCCAGTCACCAGAACATTCTCTGTCTCTACTGGGGATAAGGATTTCCCCTCCACAGGAGCTGAGACAGGGCCATTGCTTACCCTTCTCCACTTCTCCTGTACCCCCTGTATGATCTGTACCCGTAGTTCCCTCTGCTCATCATTGGTTGAACCTGCAGGCATTATCCCCATCCATCTTTGGTACCATCTGAACACTTCTTCCTCCTCTGCTGCAGACATTTCTTCATAAGCTGCCATCCTTCTGTGTTTTCTACAGAGATCCCACCACTGCCAGCCAATGTCACAATCTGCTTCTTCAAGGGGGCTTGATATGAACCTAGTTCAAACCTACCCCAGCAGAATTGTGTAGTACCTGTTCTTTGTGGCACAAAAGATGGCTTCAGAAGAGGTACAGGCCGAGAATACTGCATACAGGTTCCTTAGATTGTAAGTTTGCTGTGGATATGTGAAAACTATCTCTTAACCTTTATTGAATGACCAAAATAACATTTTTATACTCTCCAATACCACACCCTTGTGTACACTTTGTGTATGTGTGATGTCAGCCCATCTGACTTGCAACCTTGGGCTATCAAAGCTCTTGAGATCAAATTCACCAGATATCTTTATGTTAAACTCAAGTGTTTGTTTAGGACTACTTGAAGTACACTGTCTTGACCCAAGGTCTGTATGTGTGAGTTTGCAATGATCTGCAGCTAACTTCTATGCAGAGCATTTTTACCACTTCCACATATGTTCTATATAACATTTCCCTCTTATAATATATTATACCTAGGATACATAATAACAATGTACAACATATAACCACACAATAACACGTAATCCCAATGTAACAATGTCATGCTCCTCTGGCCATATTCATAATTTTCTGGCAATTTGAGTCTTTAAACAATTAATTCACAACAACCCACAATCCAACAATGTGGATATAGAATAATGATAGTAAAATATGTGGATTGGAAACAATTCGCTTATAAGAATATAAAAAATAAAATGTAGTAAACTTTATAGTAAAAAATCAGTGAATAAAGTGAATTAGTCCTCAATATAGCAACATGCATATAAAGTATTGAACTTAAATATAACAGAATACAGTGGAACAATAAAAGCACAGGTAAAAAATAGACATGAATAATGAAGTGAAACAGGAAGCCTGAAACACTTACATAATGGTAAATACTTCTAAAATGGTGAGAAAGGTATGATGTGTCAATTAACGCCATATATAGAAGAATGTGTGTGTAAAAAGTGAGTGATGATAACTCTAACCTATTATCTGAATATAGATAATAGCTTACCTTACAGGTAGTAAAACTAGTGAGACTTGTGTGTGTTCAAACAGTGAATAGGCGCCAAAAACTCTGTATTTTCAATTAATGTGAGCGCCCCCACAGGAAGTGACATCATCAGTTGCTAGGTAGATTAAACAGACTAATGTGCATCATCAGTTGCTAGGTCGATTAGACAGACTAACTTAATGAGTGTAAATGCTATAACAGGGCTATATAAGTATCTATATAATATCTGGCCACTAAAAATGGTGAAAATAAATATGAAAATATGTGTATAATGGGAACAACGACCATTGGTATGAAACTATAAACTCCAAATGTCTATACAATTAAAGAAAAGGGATACAATGATTTAATTGGTTCCTATATTATTATTAGTAGGGTAGTCCTCCAAGGGATAAAAGAAATGTAGAATATATGAGTTGAATCATGGGGATGAGGACAAAATAGAATGAATGAAGCCCATGTAAAAGTCAATTGGTTTGACAAGATTAAATAAAAAATGAAAATGTGTAAATTTGAATATGAGCTAGAATGGTTAAGAAAATAAATAAATAAATAAATATATTTTTATATATATAAATATATATATATTTATATATATGTATATAGATAATAACCAATATCGGTATAGATATATCTACAGATAGATATTAATATCGGTAGGGAATATATGTATATATATTTGAAATTTTATATATATATATATATATATATATATATATATATATATATACCTATATATATATACCGTATATATATATATTTATATGTACATGGATTATAAACAATATCTGTATAAAAATATCTACCAAGGGGTGATTATACCCGTAGGGAAATGGAAAAGAAAGCTAGAAGTATATTAATGGTGACTAGCGTAGTAAGAGGAAAAATTAAATTATATATATATTAAAAATAATAATAATAGTAATAGTATCTTGAACAAATCGTTTCATGTAAATACAAAAAGGGCCTATGGGTTGATGTTCAATAAAATCCAAAAAGCTGAACTTGATGGCTATTTGAAATTATATATGCTCGCATAAGATGCAAACTACTGCTGGGTAAGGAAAAGTTAT
The DNA here is from genome assembly GCA_027410445.1 of Discoglossus pictus. Taxonomy (NCBI): domain Eukaryota; kingdom Metazoa; phylum Chordata; class Amphibia; order Anura; family Alytidae; genus Discoglossus; species Discoglossus pictus. Next base: position 248,762,069 of record CM050167.1, read on the forward strand.
GTGGTTAAAAAAGCTGCCAAATCGATGTCTCGATTAAGGCCATCTGGTTCCAATTTCCAAGTTTGTAGATCCATTTGGTTTCAGCTTGTCTTAGTCTTAGAGTTCTATTTCCAACTCTCTTTTGATTCTTGATCCATTCTACAGCTTGAACTGTCACTCCTTTGGTGTCTTTGTTGTGTCTTATATTCATATGTGCCAAGAACCCATTTTTGAGGTAGCCTTTGTTGACGTTGTAAAGATGTTCCCTCAAGCGTGTCTTGAGTGATCTAGTGGTCCTCCCTACATACTGCAGGCCAAAAGAACATGTGATTACATACGCAACGAAATCCGTCTTACAATTAGTAAGGTCCCTGATTTTTTTATTTTTCTTATGAAATGTGGAGCAAATCTTTTTTTTTGTCTTTTCTCTTTAAATGGGTGCACATGCTACAATCTTTTGCTCTACATTGGAAAGTACCCACTGATGGGCAAATAATTCCACTGGTGTGTGTAACATGTGAACGTAGTTCGCTTGTTGCCAGTATGTTTTTGTAGGTCTATCGGGTAGGACCTGTTTAAGGATTGGATCCTCCATGAGTATAGGCCAGAATTTATGTAAATCAGTTCTAATGGATTGTGCAGCTCTATTGTATTTAGTGAGGAATCTACACTGGTTAGTAGATTGTGTGTCAGTGTGTTTGACTTCCTTTTTGATAAGCTCCATCCTATTGAGTTCTCGGGCAGCATATTGTGCTTTCTTGACCATGCAGGCCTTGTAACCTTTTTCCAGAAATTTCTTAACAAGAATCCCACTTTCATGGTCATAATCATCTGTGTCTGTGCAGTTCCTACGGACTCTTTGGAATTGTCCTGATAGAATGTTTCTGATCCATCGGGGATCGTTGCCACTGGTGACATGTAGGTATCCGTTTGTGTCAGTTGGTTTCACATACAATTTGGAGATCATTTTATCTGCTCTCCCTTCAAGGATAACATCAAGGAAAGGAATAAACGTGTTGTTGTAGTTCATCGTGAAAGGAAGGTTCATGTTATTATCGTTGACATATTTGACAATAGAGTTATGGTCACCGTTCCACTATTTCTCTTCCCAGATAACAACAACATCATCAATGAACCTCTTCCAGTAGATGATATTGGATTTGTAAGGATTGTTTTCCCAAATAAACAAGTCTTCCCACAGGGCCATGTACAAGTTAGCGAAGCTGGGGGCAAATTTGGTTCCCATTGCTGTTCCAGTTTTCTGTAGAAAATATTTATCCTCAAACAAAAAATTATTATGTTTAAGAATGAATAGAATGGCATCCAAAATTAATTCAGATTGAATCGGTTCAACTTTTTCCTCCATGTCCAGCTATCTCTTTGATGCTCCTGCTCCCAAATCATGGGGGATGGAATTATTTTTGGATTATTTTTGGCTCCAATAATTAGTGTCTCGTATTCCCTCTGTAAAGACTTAGTCGGATCATGGTTAAGGAGTTTCTATTTCCCTATGGGTATAATCACCCCTTGGTAGATATTTTTATACAGATATTGTTTATCATCCATGTATATATATATATACAGTATATATATATATATATATATATATATATATATATATATATCACATATATAACTGTCAGCAGTGCGGGTTGTCAAAAATTGTTGCTAACGCTGCTGCACTCGCAAAGCGAGAACCGCAGTTGCTGGCAAGGAGCGCCAAAGGCGCTCCTTGCGTTGCTGAAGAGCGCCATAGGCGCTCATCCCTACGACGGGATTTACACCGCAAAATTTACGGACTTAGCATCCACAAATAATTTGTGCATTTATTAATTATTTCATTAGCATACAAAAAATGACTGCCAACGCTGCTCATAGCATACAAACCACCAACAGCCTCGCAATGAGCGCCTTCTCGGAACACCAACAAAATTAATGTCGCAACCAAACACCATTACCTGCTTTACAATCCTATTGCCGTAATTTTTTGACGGGCAAGTCGCTAGTATATATATAATTTCAAATATATATACATATATTAACTACCAATATTAACATCCATCGGTAGATATATCTATACCAATATTGGTTATTATCTATTTACATATATATATATATACATATATATTTTTTTTCTTAACCATTCTAGCTCATAATCAAATTTACACATTTTAATTTTTTATTTAATCTCGTTAACCCAATTGACTTGGGCTTCATTCATTCTATTTTGTCATCATGCCCGTGATTCAACTCATATATTCTGCATTACCTTTGTCCCTTGGAGGACTACCCTCCGTATAATAATTATAGGAACCAATTAGATCATTGTATCCCTTTTCTTTAATTGTATAGACATTTGGAGTTTATAGTTTCATATCAATGGTCGATGTTCCCATTATACACATATTTTTTTTTTTTTTTACCATTTTTAGTTGCCAGATAATAGATAGATACTTATATAGCCGTATTATAGCATTTACACTCATTAAGTTAGTCTGTCTAATCTACCTGATGAGGCACATTAGTCTGTCTAATCTACCTAGCAACTGATGATGTCACTTCCTGTGAGGGCGCTAGCATTAATTGAAAATACAGAGTTTTGGGCGCCTATACCCTGTCTGAACACACACAAGTCTCACTAGTTTTACTACCTGTAAGGTAAGTTATGTATATTCAGATAATAGGTTAGAGTTATTATCACTCACTTTTTACACACACATTCTTCTATATATGGGGTTATTTGACACATCATACCTTTCTCACCATTTTAGAAGTTTTTACCATTATGTAAGTGTTTCAGGCTTCCTGTTTCACTTGATTATTCATGTCTATTTTTTACCTGTGCTTTTATTGTTCCACTGTATTCTGTTATATTTAAGTTCAATACCTTATATGCATTCTGCTATATTGAGTAGTCATTCGTATTATTCACTGATTTTTTACTATAAAGTTTAATACATTATATTTTTTATATTTTTATAATCAATTTGTTTCTAATCTACATATTTCACTATCATTATTCTATATCCACATTGGTGGATTGTGGATGTATTTATATGAATATGTATTTGTATTTAATGGGTAATGGATACAAAGAATGTTATTTGCTAGACATATATACTATCGCCATTTATATTACACTTCCAGGGGAATATCAGTGTCATGGGGCATTTCATAAATTGTTATAAATTATTTATTATTTATGTTTTATTATATATTTTAGACTTTATTGATATTGCTTCACGTATTTTAACTTTTTTATGATATACTGTAAGTGATACGGATTAATCATGTAATTGTATATACCATTATTGTTATTACATTGTTAAATAGTAATTATGGTTGAAAAAAGACTTTCAGTCCATCAAGTTCAACCTTTGAAGATCTCCTCTGATCTGCAACATGCGGATTAGTTATTAATTAATTAGTTGTTAATTAATTATTAATCAACTATTTAATTATTTTTTTTTATCATTTTTTTTATTATTAATTAATCCAGAGGAAGGCAAACAGAGAAAACAACCCAAGTGAAACTTAGCCAATCATCTCAAAGGGGAAAAAAAATAATTCCTTCCTTCATTATTATTATGTATATTATTACTTTAACATTTTAATGCTTTTATATTGTAATATAACTATTGAATATCCCTTGTAATGAATATTCCTGGTATACCTAGATTTCTATCTATTCACAGATAGCCATACACATACTAAAGAAAAAATATGTGTTTTCTCTTAGGGGATGAGATACTGAGGAAGAGCGGAGAAACGCGTTTATCGTATCATCACTATATAACTGGGATTTATGTACCTGACAACTACACTAGCTTGTGTGTACTACTTCTGCCACAATTTTATCATTACTCGTAATAGTAATTTTTTATTTCTCATTTTTTATTTCATTGTTTATGTGGAATAGTATTGTGTATAATAAAGTCCTTCTTTAAATCTATGGGACTTTGTATGATCTAGTTCCATGAATCAACATTATTATTTACTTCATTACTTTTGTCCACATCTAAAAACAATAGTGGATGACCATGCCATCAGAGACTGACAAGAACAATCTCACCAATGCTTTTATATACCTCATATTTTTGAGGGTATTGAAGGTAACAGTTCAATTATTCTATCTGCATATATTGTGTATCCAATAGCGGGCGAGGGCCTCAGTTGCTGGCATGGAGTGCCGAAGGCACTCCTTGCCAGCAACTGCGACCCTCGCAAACTTTACGTCGCAACACAAACAACACGACACACCAACTACGACCCTCGCAAACTTTACCTCGCAACACAAACAACATACGAGACACGTTACCACACATTACAAACTCGCAAAAATCGGACGCAACTCGCAAACATTACAAAATTCAAAACACAATAAATACACACAGCACATACATAAAAAGCTTACTTACAGCAAGAGGAAGCAACCAGGACCTCAAAAAACAACTTACATCTTCATTTAACTAAAATAAAAGCGTTTGAACACTAAAAAATTCGCTAAGCGAGAGAAAAAATGGCCGCCGAACAAAACGAAAACAAGGCTACAGCACTCTAAACACGCAAAACACCACAAGAAACTTGCAAAATACCACAAACGACCTACAGATATTCCGCTAAGACGCATACCACACATTACCTGCCATTTTACGCCAATGCGGAAGTACACAACTACGCTAACGGTTTCGTCTTGCGCACGCACACTATTACACTGCACACATTCATCACGCTTACACAGCAGCTCCACAGCACTGATGCTGCAGCCACATCAAAACAGCTTGCCAGCTCTTCCACACAATGTTTCAAAATAGGTAAAGTATATTTATTTATTAGTTGTATCATATATTTCAGTAGTACACACAAAACACCATTAGCTACCTTACAATTTAATTTCCGTCATTTTTTGACGGGCAATTAGCTAGTTCAGATATAATATTAAGAGGCCCTGATCTAATATACATAGTTACATAGTTACATAGGGCCTCATTCAATTGCGATTTGGCCAATTGAATAGGGGTCTAAATAAGCACATAGAATATATTTTTAAAAGAAGTTTTTAGTTAGTGAAAACCTTGCTTTTGGATAGATGCCTACTAACTAAAAACTTCTTTAAAAAAATATGTTAAGTGCTTATTTAGGGCCCCATTAAATTGGCCCAAATTGCAGTTGAATGAGGTCCATAGTATTTAAGGTTGAAAAAAAGACTTTCAGTCCATCAAGTTCAACCTTTTAAGATCTCCTCTGATCTGCAATATACGGATTAACTATTAATTCATTAGTTGTTAATTAATGATTAATCAATTATTTTTTATTTTTTTAACTATTAATTAGTCCAGAGGAAGGCAAATAGAAAAAAAATAAAAAAAACACAAGCGAGACCTATCCAATTGTCTCAAAGGGAAATGTAAAAAATTTGGATCAATACTGTCTCTCTAATTATCCATGATAACCCTGAATTCCCTTTTTAATTAGAAATAAATCTAGTCCCCTTTTAAAGTTATCTATCGAATCCGCTGTCCCCACCTCATCTGGTAGAGAATTCCACAGATTAACCACCCTTACTGTGAAGAACCCTTTTCTTTCTTTGAGGTGGAATCTTTTTACTTCTAACCTCAAGGGATGTCCTCTTGTCAGTTGAAATCCTCTTGGCACAAAAAGCTCCCCTGACAAATCTTTATACTGACCCTGGATGTATTTATATAAGGTAATCATATCTCCTCTTAGACGCCTTTTTTCTAGAGAAAATAAGTTTAATTTGGTTAGTCTTTCTTCATAACTTAGTCCCTCCATTCCCCTTATTAGTTTTGTTGCCCTTCTCTGTACCTTTTCCAGCTCTAAAATGTCCTTTTTTCTGAAGTGGTGCCCAAAATTGTACTCCATATTCCAAATGAGGGCGTACTAGAGATTTGTATAGTGGCAGAATTATATTTGCTTCCCTGGCTTCTATAACCTTCTTAATACATGCTAATATTTTATTTGCCTTTGCAGCTGCTGCTTGGCTTTGAGCACTGTTACCTAGGTGGTTGTCCACAAGCACTCCCAAATCCCTTTCAATATCTGATACACCTAGATTTGCTCCATTAAGATTATAAATTGCATGGCTATTTTTCCTTCCCAGATGCATAACCTTACATTTATTCGTATTAAATCTCATCTAAAATATGTTTAGATTGCATTTGTAGAAGTGATTGCATATGATTACATGATATGTGTTTGTGTAACATATTATTACTGCCCTCCCACAGAAAAATATAAAAAATATGACCACCATCAAATGCATTTAATAAACAAGTACTAGCTTGGCGTGTGTATAAGCAGCTATTTTGTGAAAATGGCGGTTATCGGTAAATGTCTGTGATTTGTTTACATAGCCAGAGAGCAATATACACACACACAGAAAAGGGAAAATTTGTTGCATGCATACCTTGCACACACACTCACAGGGGCTCCTCCACTTCACTGCCTAGGGGCTCCAAAAAGGTAGATACGGCACTGAACGTGATCAAGGTTTAAGGTATGACAAGCTGTCATGTGTAGAAGGGAAATACATTTCAGATTTTTTTTTTTAAGTGGGTAATCTGTGACTTGCTATTTGCATTAGAATTTAAAGACAGAATAAAGAAAAACTCCAGAATGCCTTGTAAAGAAAAACTCTTTGGCTACTCAGTAGGCAATGGGGATCGATTGTGATGATTTGTGTGCATAGCCTTTCACAATTGGAATAAAGTTACTCTTGCACATGAATTCTGAAATCTCAGTCAGGTTCCCAGGTTTGTGCATATGTAAAAAATATTTTTTCTCTAATTTGTGATTCAGTATTCATTACTTCCCTTATAATCCTCTCGAGACCAAAAATTTAAGCAGACCAGCAGTAAACATTTTTTGCGTTCTTAGTCTTCTTTGTATAATCCTATTACTTCTATGTAGATCTCTAATCCTATTATGTTTGTAATCTTAATAACAATGCCAATAATTCTCCAATCTTTCTGGCATTGTAATAAGGAATTAATTTTTTCTTTAGTGTTAAACATTTTAAAATCAGAGGCTATGATTTATTGTTTATCTCTAGAGAATATTTTTAATATGGCCTATGCCCAGCAATGCTTTATAATTATTGTATTGTTTTATTGTTTTGATTTTTTGGTATTATTTAGGATTTCTTATTCACTGAGATTTTTCAGCTGTATGTGTTGTAGTCTTAAATCAATAGAAAATACATTATGTACCTTATCACATTGTTCAAAAACCACTGTAGTGCAATAAAAAGGAACCAAACTAACAACATCAGCAGCTTACAAAGTAGTGGACATAAAAACATTTGTTTGTAAAAATCTGAATTTTTGAGTACTGCTTTAAACTTACATCCCAAGTGTCCTTCTTTTGAAACACAGTCACTCTTTTCATGGGAAATTCACCTGTCTCTATTTAATAAAATACCCCCATGTAAATGACCATTGTAGTTCAAGAAAAAGAGTACTTGTTTGTTAAGTATGTCTTAAACTACCATTAGCAGCTGTGTAAGTCATAGACATAAAAAGCATTTTCTTGGAACCTCTGATTTTTTGAAAACTCTGTTTATGAGTTCAGGAATCCATTTTGTATTTGTTACATCACATCCTGATAGTTGGATCATGGTGTGTGCTTTTTAGACATCAGCATAGGTAGGGGTATGGAAGAAGGGAATAGGAAGATGTCTGGATTCTTTCTTAGAACATATTGAAATTTACATCACAACCCTTCCACTTCACAGAAGCAGGCAGGTTGCATTAACTGATGCATTCACAACTCTACAGAAATATAAAGACTCCACTCACACACATATTTTCCACTTACGTACCATGCATTTCTTCAGGCTCCCGCAGATAAAAAAATTTCTATTTGGGCATCTTGCTGGGATATATGGACGCTTGAAATAGCTTGGAATTAAAAGAACGAAAACTTTATACTCTATATGATTTGTAGGGAGAGTTACTATCCCCCCTTCCTTCCCTCCCCTCCCTTCCCTGTAAAATGTGAAGTTTATTATATTATAGTTAATATGTAAAAATGCAAAATGTATGTTGATTATCTGTATCTCTCTTGTACTTTAATAAAAAAATATTGAAACAAAAACAAAATTCTAATTATAAGTTGTCAAACATATATTGCTTGCAAAACGAGTATGTGTACCACCAATCATACAACACCATCAGCAATCATGTTCACAAAACATACATTACTACTGACTGATATGACCTACATCACAGAGCAATGACTCTGTAACTCAGCTGCAATATAAATATCACATATACAATGTAGCATGTAGTACACAAAAATAGGCCATATCTCTATGAGAGTAATCCAAACATTCAAATAACTCCAAAGCCAAACAATATATATGTCCGCAAGATGACAACGTACATTATGTCGGCCCCCTAGACCAATGACATCATAATTGTCCAATATTTCTTTTATAAAGATATCGCCTAAGCCTTGCCACGTAATTGGCTGATATGATTATTATCAAGATAATCCTTGCCTATACAACCCACTATTGAAACATAAACATACAAACACTGACTGAAGATATGCTTATGATAATTAGAAAAAAATATATATTATTTTTCTATCGCCCTGCTAGCCCCACAGGAGCAACTACCACAGGAGGGGGAAGACATTGCCCAGGATCAGGGGGCTCAATTCCTGTGGGCTATGGAGAAGCTAGCAAACCCTGCCCCCACCATAGAACACTTTGACTCTACATCCCTGCTCCTCCCACAGATCAACTCCTCCAAGTTGATTCTATTGGGAGGACATTAGATCTTGGGCTGCTGCCTCTCTGAACCAACTACCACCACTAGCTTCTGCACTTCCACCAGCAGTAGAAACAGCCACACCACCGGTAGCAATTTCCTTCCTGTCAGCACCACCAACTCCCCCACAGCTACGCTCTCCTATCAGAGAAGCAACTGGATGTGCAGATCCAGTAGCAGAAACAGAATATGGGCAGGGATCTCCTGTAGTTGGAGAGCTTACATAGAGAGCTACTACATGAGGTCAGAAAGATTTGCTAAGACAACTGGATGCACCATTGGCAAATTGAAATGTACATGGAACGAAACATCCTCAAACAACAGCATATTGTTCAGTCTACTCTTCAGCTGAAACTGAGACCTGGCCAGAATGGGGGACCTCTTCACAGCAATGTTAGAACATTTACAGAGACTATATCACAATATACCACACCAGAGGTTGTCCCCCAACATGGTTAGGTATTCCACCACACTCGCCTGCACCACATCCTACTCTTGGACCTACCCTAAACCTCCACCACCTATGCCGGGATGAACCCACTCCACATTGGGGTGACATGACCTGGTGATCAAGGGAGGAACTCCTATCAGTTTTTTTTTTTTCTTTTTCAGGTAATTCTGAAGTAGAAAATTACAGAGTGTTGATCTCTCTCCAAACAGTGCAACCTCATACTATAAGTGAAACCTATGTGTTGTACACCAACAGTATACATGTACATAACTACATCTAATCTGTGAACACATATCACATAGGTTTAGATGTTAACAAACAGTGGATGACACAATCAATTAATGTTTTAAAGAATAATCTTTCAAATAATAATGTCACTGCAACAAAGGCTTCATATCCTCTTGGTATAGCTATGTTATACTTCTTAGCAAATACCATGTGATTCTCCATTTAAAAGGCACAAGACAGGAAGTCATGTTCATAGATTATTAACAGACAACATGTGGTCTCATAGCGCTTCATCTTGCATGATAATATCTTAATATTATCTGTATATCAAAACAGGACTACATACGTCTGCAATATGTATCAATAAAAAAAGAAACAAAAAAAAAAAAAACATTAAATAATTGATTAATAATTAATTAACAACTAATGAATTAATAGTTAATCTGCATATTGCAGATCAAAGGAGATCTTAAAAGGTTGAACTTGATGGACTGAAAGTCTTTTTTCAACCTTAAATACTATGTAACTATGTAACTATGTAATATTATGAGCAAAACTGTGAGCGGATAACAAGTTTGTGAGGTTGTACCGAGTAAAGACTCAGGAGGCACTAGCATTCCAATCAATCATCAGCTTTATTAGAGTAATACTTTTCTTCGGTTTAGATGCCTATTGAAAAGGTGCAAGTGATCAGAATGCAGACCGAGAGCAGCATCTCCACATCAGTGAGAATATCAGCAGGAGATAGCGGCAGTTGGCTACAGTTTGGACAGTTGTGTGTTTAGCTTCCATCTCCAGCTAATATCTCAGCTGATGTGGAGATACATTCGGCATTCTGATCACTTGCTGCTTAACCATCTAAACTGAATTATCACAAATATAGTTGTGAGCAATATGGGTTGTTGCTAACGATTGCAGGCTATGCGAGCCCGCAGAAACTCCGGCCCTCGCAAAGCTGGCAAGTTGCCCTGGTGGAGATGAGAGCCGTAAGCGCACATCGCTATGACCATGTACAACTTAGGCAGGGAGCGCCGAATGCGCTCACTGCGCTGGTAGAGATTGCACTTCTATAAAATCCATTAAATATGTCTACAACTATATTTACAAAGGCTATGATGCAGCTACTGTAGTGGTCAAAAGTGCAGAAAATCCTGAACAAACTGAGTTATTACATGATGAACTTGCATCTCATGTAGATGCTTGCTATGTAAGTGCGCCTTCTCAAATTTGAAATGCATGATCGCTCACATGCAGTATATCGATTAGATGTACATTTGCCCAAAAGACACTTTGTTTATTTCAATGTTGGAAATTAAAGAAATGCTTTGGCACAAAGTGAGCATCGACAAACTACACTATCTGCGTGGTTTTCAATTAAATTGTACTGACTTGGAGGCAAGGGAATTGTTATATATTGACAATCCCTACCACTATATTTTTGTTAATGGATTATGGCGAAAAAAAACAAAACCTGTGGAAATAAAATTATAACTATAATTTACACTGTAAGTCCAAGAGACCTTGAACGTTTCTGCTTACATTTATTCCTTTTAAATGTTCCTGGTGCACAAAGTTTTGAACAGTTGAGAACTGTTAAGGACACATTTCATTTAACTGTGCGACACAGAAACTTCCTGGCTGATGATACAGAATGGGAAAGATGTCTAGAAGAAGCAGCACTGTGTCAAATGCCACGGCAGATGAGAGAACAATTTGCATTCATTTGCATCTTCTCAAATGCTCCAAATGCATTAGCTTTGTGGGACAAATTTAAAACAAATATGTCTGAAGACTTTTTGCAACGATACAATGAGCCTATTGCAGAATTAAAAGCATTAATTGAAATTCAAGAGGTCTTTCTCTCTCATGGCTCAAATTGTGCAAATTTGAATCTGCCAGATCCAGGACTCATAGATGAAATAAACTTTGAAGACTATGATATCCAGCTTCAAAACCAAATAACACAAGAAAAACTTCCAACTTTAAATACACTACAATTGCAAGCATTTAACGCCATAAAAAGTGCACTAGAGGATGACTTGCTCAAAGAGCATTATTTCTATCTAGATGGACCTGGTGGATCAGGAAAAAACATATCTATATAATTTATTGAAGTATTTTGTTCGCGCACAAGGTGAAATAGCACTGCCATTTGCAACAACTGGAATTGCCGCACTTTTGTTAGAAGGTGGAAGAACTGTGCATAGTGGATTTAAAGTGCCAGTTCCTATTCTGGAAACATCAGTCTCGGTTATAAGAATGACATCTTTACAAGCAAAAAAAATTAAGAAAAGTAAATTAATTATAATCGATGAAGCTACAATGATGTCATGCCATGCTCTACAATGAATTGTCCGTTTGTTGCGTGAAGTCATGGATAATGATTTGCCTTTTGCTAGAAAGGTCATGTTGTTAGGTGGAGATTTTAGATAAACATTACCTGTTGTTGTCCATGGAAATCGCACAGACATTTTAGATACATTTATCAAGTCAAGTACACTATGGAAACTCTTTACTCATCTCAAATTAGAACAAAATATGAGATCACAAGGACAAAATGAATTCAATGAGTGGCTCTTCAAAATTGGAGAAGGTAAAACAGAACAAATTCATAATTTACCCTATGATACTGTGGAAATTCCATTGCAAATGATTTGCAAACAGGACATTATATCGGCTATATTCCAAAATACAAAGTAACAACAATTATGCAGAGCTTGCAACCAAAGTAATATTAACATCCAAAAATGAAGATGTATTGCTTCTGAATAATGAAATATTAAAATTAATAGATGCACCACACAAAAATTATCACAGTGCAGATTGTGTACTTGGTAATGACAAAGAAACTCCAACAAACTTTTCAACTGAATTTATTAAATAATTAACTCCATCTGGAATGCCACCAAATATTTTGCAGCTAAAAAAAGTGCAATTGTTATGTTACTGTGAAATATGAACCCCAAAAAAGGACTATGTAATGGGACCAGACTAATTGTTCAAGAACTAAAAGATAATTTCATAAATGCAGAAATTCTCAATAGTACCCATAAAGGTGAAAGAGTTTTCATACCAAGAATAGATTTGGCACCAAGTGAAAGTAGCTTGCCTTTTGTACTTCAGAGAAGACAATTTCCCATCATTATGGCATTTGCCATGACCATTAATAAATCCCAAGGACAAACTTTTAAATCCGTGGAATCTTTTTAGAAGAACCAATATTTGCCCATGGCCATGCATTTGCATTTTCAAGATGCAAGAATCCAGAGGAAATTAAAGTTTATATTGAAAACAATCAAAGTCAGGGGGATTTACTAGATGATGGACGAATTTTTACAAACATTTGTCTACTATGAAGTACTGTAAATTAAATTACAATTTAAAAAAATAAAATAAACAACAAATAACTCAATTTGATAACCAACAGTGCTCTTATATCTACATCAAATTCACAAAAAATGCCACATCAAATATAGAGAACAGTGGTTTTATTTCGAGGATGCAATTTTATGTCACTCGGTTATACCCCGCGGACGAACTTTGATGTCTGGCGGTCTCTTTTTACAGGACCACTATTTCACTTAGAAAACTCTATGTGCCATTTTCAACAACTACACGAATAAAAAGAAACCGGGAAAAAAACGACAATAAACAGTGGTTATATCCCATAGACAAAATTACAAGTCTGCTGGGCTCTTTTAAAGGGAACCACTTTGACATACAAAACAAATAAACAATGGAATGTCTTGAAAGTGACTTTTGCCAGGATTGGCCCCACAAAACAGTTACCTTGAATTTTCTTACATTTACTGTTTCAATTTTAATACATTAAGTTCATGTTTGTAATGATAAAATTCTGTTTTCAAAGGACTCAAACGTTGTTTAATTCTATGTAATTAAGGTTTAATGTTAGTAGGAGGATAATAATTTTTTGGAAAATGTAAATGTTTCATTACATAGATAGTATTGATTCAGGAAGTAATCCAATCGCCAGTTAATGGAGTCAGGAAGGAATTTTTTTTTTCCCACTTTGAGGCAATTGACAAAGTTTGGCAATTGACTGGGTTTTTTTTTGGTTTGCCTTCCTCTGGATTCAATATTCAAAATTACTATATTTTTAACTAATTTCATTTTAAATGTTATTACCATTCGTTAATGTTTGCATTGTTAACATTGTATTTGGCAACGTTTGAAAAGTTGTTTTATTGAATGCTATTAAGGGTTTATGTCAGTAGCAGCATAATCATTTGTTACACATTTAAATGTATAATTAAATAGACAGAATTCATCCAGGGAGTAATCTGATTGCCAGTTACTGGGGTCAGGAAATAATTCATTTTTTCCCCCTTTGATACAATTGGCTAAGTTTCAATGGGGTTTTTTACTGTTTGCCTTCTTCTGGATTCTATACCTATGTGCTTTACCAGCAGTTCAACTGCAAGTTGCATGTTAAGAAGCATTCTGTAATGGTTTAAAACACTCATTCATACAAAGTTGACCTATTGATGTTAGTATTGTTAAAAATAATTTGTTCACCATTGTTTACAATATAAGTTGCATGTTACAAACCTTTATGTAATGGTTCACAATACGTATACAAATTTCATGTATTGTTATATTATTACTGCATACATGACAATTAAAAAGCTAAATATGGTTTAACACTTCATTGTTGAAAAAATAAAAAAATGTATTATACATTTTTGTATTTCTTTGTAGATAACAAAACAGTTAAGAGTCTCAGAGTCTCACATTGTGTCACAAACTGCATTCCCAGCTTTAAAATGTTATTGACCGTCATTTTTTGACTGGCAAGTCGCTAGTTATCTAATAAAGCTGGTCAGTGATTGGAATGCAATTGGCTCCTGAGTCTTTACTCAACAGAACCTCACAAACGTGTCCAGTCACAGATTTATATAAATCGCTAGGGAATCACAGATCAGTACTAAACAATATGCACTGTATTATATTACTTTATGGTTTGATAGATGATAAAGTATTGGTAGCACTGATTAGAGAACAGTTGGTATGATTACTTATTGGAACACTAAAATGTAACCTTGTAATTTAACTTTATTAAACTATACATACCCATCCTTTTTTCTTCATTTTCCTCTTTTGTCCCACACAGAGCAGTGCAGAACTGTTTTGTACTATTTATAAATTTTCAATGACACTTGCTGTGTGTAGGTGAATCAGATTGCCTTATCAGAGGTGATTGTCATTCTGATGTAATGACCAGATGAAAAAGCATGTAGAATTGTAGATGCTATGCACTATTTCTTATTAGTTGCATTTTAGCAATTGTTGGAGAATACCTTTTCTTATGTGGTATTTATTCTGGTATATTGACCAGATATGATATGTAAGTGTTAGTTAGGTTTGTTATTTTATTTTTAGTCAGCATCTTGCCCCCTTGGGATCAATTTGCACCACACTGATTTTATGTCTGCACGGTCTTGCAGTGGTTCTAGTAATTCATAACTTTTCAGTAAAGTTTTGAAACGTATTTGCTGTGTCTGTCTCTTTATTTTGTGATAGGTGATTGTTATTTGCACATACACAAGACTAGTGGTGGTGAAATCTGTTTTGGATTGCTGTATATTTCAGGATGTGTGTTCAAGTTCTTTTTGATTGAGCAGAGGTGAGTAATTTTATAACATTCGTTGTAATCATGCACCTGGGCTCAACTTGAATGAACCTGAGTGCATAAGCAGAATGTTATTAATATCCTGGACTGTTGGCAGCACTCAAAGGACTTTACCACCAATGTATTAAGCATTATGTCATATGTTAAGGTGCTATTATTGACAGCACAATGACAACTTTTATTTTTATTGCACATGAACATTTTAGTTTAGACACATCACATTATTTGTTAATTTCACACATATTACATGACATTCAATGGCAAAGGATACACATTGAATGCTAAGACAGGATTATTGTTGGGAATTGTGACTTGTCAAGCTTAGCCTAAATTGGTTGTCAGTGTTCAGTAGTGTGAGCAGGTTTTTGTTACTTGCTATTCTGATTTAGTTGATTTTTCTTCAGTATTTATTGTTGAAGAGGGCTGTGTTGACAATTCAAAAGGCTCATTTTGTTTGTTTTTTAGGATGTATAGGCTATTTATTTCTTGTACATGGTTTTTACAGACAGTTGTGACATCTTAAGTGTCTTATATGTGTTCTTGTAAGGGGTTTAGCTGCCCTTATGGAAAGCTGAGCTTACACATAAGAGTTATGCTCACTATGACATCCAGCAGCACTTTCCAAGAACATGTAGCATTAGCCGAGATTTCTTATGACAGCCATGGAATTGCACTTTAGCTCAAATCGCAAGTGGAGCAGGGAAAAGTAAGCACATAGTGGTCACTTGTAAGGCTTTACTCATAAGAGTTTGATACAGGTTGCATGTAATAAGTATGTTGGCTTCTGTGGCATTTTATTGGTAAGGTTTCCTTAGAGAGTCATGTAATTGAATCCTAAGTAGGAGTTCAAAAACTTTTATGTCTATCAAAGATGCCACGGTACCAAGAGAGCTTATAAATGTTTATATTTTTTACATTACATTTTTTTTTACAACTAAACTTCAATCGGAAACCCTTTGATAGCAAAAGTAAAAATACTCTAGAAAATAATAAAAATACACATAAAAGTATATTTCTTGGAAGTGAAGAACCTAGAGAAATTAAAAGAAACTATGATCTCTTACTCCACACACATCAAGTGGTTATCTTTGGGAAAATCTGTATATTTTAAACAATAGGGTAACATTTTGATTGTTTTTTTTATTGGATATGAGTGCCCTTGGGGTTATTTGTATTAGTAATTAAATAATGAGTATGCCTCTTTCATAGAGGCTTTTCATATAACACTTCAATATAATACTTCTCATTCTTAAAAAAGGCCCCCAAGGTACTCACTTGAGGGGGAGTGGTTATCTTTGTGGTATAGTAGCTAGGTAGTTAGCTAGCAACTGCACGGCACTCAGGAGCACTACTCATCAAACTACATCCATTTGGTCCCCCACCCAAAACCAGTAATCTGAGAGATCTGACTGCATTTTGAACAGGAAATATATGGGAATTTTTGCATTAAATATCAACATGGAAGATTTGAAAAATATGAATTATGTTTCTAATTGCACACCACATTGCTTGCAAAATGAACTAGTAGAATTTATAATGCTGATTCAGATTCAAATTATTTTACTGAATAAACTTTATTAATTGAAAAATGTGAAGTGAACAAATTATAATCCAGTTATAGTTTTTGAATTTTTTTTAAAGCAAACATTCTTAATTTAGTGATCAAAATACTATGCCAAAAAGATATTGGAAGGCTTAGATAAATTCATGTATAGCAAAATAGATAATGGTGGCGCACAGGTGTTGTTAGCTCATATTTACTTCATAATTATATGATAAAGAGACTTACAACTCTGCATCTGAACTTGGTGTTTTATTAGTAGTACATACTACCATCAAGCAATGTTTCTGAGATAATAAAACACCTTTTAATAGTATACATAAACCCACCAATTACACTTGGTCTATGGGGTAAGGCATGAAGAATTACAAAGCTTACCTTTTACATAATTATCTATGATGCATGCAGGAGCTAACTACTCAATTATCTACCACAAAATATCAAGCTCTCTTTACATAATTAAAGTTAGTTCTTAGGCCTTGGAAATGTGTAAATATGTAGTGTAAGTATGTACTTTAAATATGTATAATGATTCAAGAAAAAATACTATGATGACATTTAATATTTTAATATTATAGCAGATCTTACAATGCCATTTTATTGAGTAAATGACTCTTAAAATCCATAATTGCTAGGATTTACTATGTGTTTTTTATGATCGCTAAGATAACAATCTTTATCATTTGTTTCCATTAGTTAGTAGCAATGGACTTTTAATTGTTTAGTATCCAAAGGTTGATATTGAAAGAGCAGTAACTAAAAATGATTAACTAGATGAACATAAGGCATTTGTATTTTTAATGGCTTAGTAATTATATGATATGATTAACCCTTTCAGTGACTAAAGCACAAAGAATAAATCTGAACTACATTATTACTGTGAGCAAGTTACTAAAAGTATTGCTTTTTAACCAAGACAATATAAAGGAATTTAATAAATATAATGCAATTTAATAATATACAATTTACATAATATATATACAGAATAAATATTTAAGTATAACCTATTACGCTATAAAATCGCAATGTATAATGCGCAGGAAACAACTGATTAGAGTGCAGAGCTCACACTCCAAACTATCCAGATTTATTTAAAAAGCCATGTTAATATGAAGGGAAAAAAAAATAACTTTACTGCTATACAATAATATGAGGGAAATGTGATCTCATATTTATCCTACAATATTAATTTTATTTATCTTCCTAATTATCTTCCTCCGGTATGGGTAATGTCATAATTGAATTTACATGGTATTGAATAGATAAATAAGTCAATTTAACAGACACAACAACACTTTACATAAAAACTTCAGCAGGCTGTGTGTCTGCAGGTGTGTTGCGGGCTCCCGTTCGTCTCCGATTACGATGCTATTCAGCTGCTCAAGGCCGCAAGTTGCTGGCCCAAAGCCAACCCCGTAAACCATGCACTGGTTCGTAGCAGTTGAGGGCGGGAACATGATCAATTAATCAAGCCCGTAACCTCCCATTTTGGATCAGCCAATAGAAAATGAGATTGTCATTATTACGGTAGTAAAACACAGAGGTTACATGTCAATCAATTAGGTTCGGGGGTCCGATATAAGATTAGACTTGCAAACCCGCAAAATAAAGAATTATGAAAACAAATGCCTATTGTCAGAACTTTTGTATGAATAAAGTTCTATCTTATATGGATATTATAGTATAATATGATATTCCAATTATTAACCACTATTTTATATCCAATGTATTAATATTTTATATGCTTTATATATTTATATATATATCTATGCATGCAATTCCATTATTTGAATATATCTATGTAAAATATATGTTTTCACAGCTTCTCACAAGTGAGTTATCCATGGTTGAATAGTTCTTTGTTCTGTAGAGATAAATAATTGAGTGAATTCCTAAACTAATGGATAAAGGTCTATAAAGGTTATGTTTCTTAGAAATAATGGAATCCTCCCCAAAATTTCACATGTGAAGAATGTGTTCCTAGACATTAAGGGCCTCATTCTATTACCGGCCGTAAATCGGCCGTAAGGCTGCGATTCCTTGCGGGGGTTCAGTTAACTCGCGATTCTATTATACGGCCCCGCAAGGATCTCCCCTTACGGCCGGCCGCATATCTTGGAACCGGCCGTAAGCTCTGAAATCTAAAAACGCAAAAATAAATTCAAGCCTGCACTGTACAGCTCTGTAAATGCTAGGGATCATATTGGGGGACAATATGCTGCAAGTAAGCTGCGGCTCGTTTTTAGCTTTGCAGACAGGGTTCCCGGTGCAATAGAATCGCAACCAGGCTTTTCTTACGGCCGATTTCCTTGCGGCCGTTTTAGATCAAAGGCTTTCCTCGGCCGCAAGAGATAGCAAGGCGCCGGCCGCAAGCCTGCCGGAGTCCCCGGCCGGAGGGGAATAGAATAGCCGTAAAGCTTGCGGCCGGTCCTTGCGGCCCCGCAGCGGCTACGGACGTAATAGAATAAGGCCCTAAGTCTCTCTACCAAGATACTAAATCTGTTAAGGGGTATCTAACTGATAACCATTCTTATGACCCTATCTTGTTTATAGGTTGTGGGTCAAAGGGGTCATTAGTTAATTAAAGGTATGAAAATTCAAAGGTCCGAGAGTGCCATCTTATGGTTCAAGGAATAAATGTCTCTATAGAAAAATATATTCATTATAAAATTTAAATATGTGATGAGAGATTCTATTGGTTACAAGATACTTTTAACTGATTTGGCAAATAAGCGAGAGGTATAATTATGGATAGAAACAGGATCTAGAGGAGAAAAAGAAGGAGACAGAGAGAGAAAAGGGCTGGAGAGAAAAAGAAAGTAATAGTAGAGGAAAACTTTGAACCTGTGGAAAAGGCCAGACAATTTTGGAATTGACCAGTGGAATCTTGTCATAATTGGTAATGTATAAATGTAATTATTTTATTTTATGATATAATTGAAAACCATAACCATAATTTCTCTGTTTGGTTTATTTCTTACCAAAAAGTTATTTAGCTTTCATTTTGTCATTGAAATTTATAAATCCGGATATAAATTTTAATACAAAATTTGATATCTCATTTTTCTTTTTGACCAAAACAGATAAATTAATTTTACTTAGCTAACTTATCAATTATATTATAAAATACTTTACCATAATTGTGTTATATTTAATATATTCCTATATAGTTATATTATACTATAATTAGACATTATTAGTACATGTTAAACGTTATTTTGGGTGAATTTTTATTAATTGATTTATCTGATTTTATTCTTTGGGTTGCTATTCCAGGTTTTATTGTACATGTGATTGAGATAAACTTTTATATTGAGATTTAAGGATTGTATAGAAGATGTCATAAAATAATAAGTTATTCAATATGATGGATTAATTTTCTTTTAATATCTGGCTGGTTATATTTTGTTTTATTTGCATTTGATTTGATACATTACATTTTTATCATTAGACTATTTGATTTTGTTATTGTCAATAAATGTTATTTTATAAAAAGGAATATGTGTCTATAAATTGATTCTGAAATCAAAATTCATTACTCTATATTATTTAGAAAATAATATGTCGTATTAATCCCGACACTATACAGTTCTAGTCCCTATGGGTGGCCTGATATGTATTAACTCATTGATTCCCGAGATCATTTTAACCCCGAAATGAAACATAAAAATACATTTTATTTCCTGATTTGCGAGTTTGTGACTGTTGTGCAATTATTTATAATGTCTTTCATCACTTTCCCCATGCAGTATTGGAGCCTCATTCAATTCAGAGGCCACAACTCGATCAGAGTAGGCCATATGTCTGTGGGCCTGCTGCGTGCATGCAGCGGCCGCAAGTTAATGTGCTATTCAATTGGCAGGGGCCATAAGTCCCAGCCCGATAGCGCACATTGCAAACCATGCTATCGAAAGTAGCATTTGCAAGCTTGAACATGATTAATTAAGCAAGGTGGTGGTGAAGGGGCTTGTGTACCTGAATGAAGCTGTGAGCTATACCATGTAGGGCCAGTGTAGGTGGGCAGGTGATAGCAGAGAGGTCAGACAAATCCCAGTACACTAGAGAATCAACTGGCAACCTACTCCAGTATCTTTGGCATACAAACCTTGTAAAACAGCACAGGCAGAGACCTAGCTAAATGTGCTGCAGTCCATAGGGTCACAGAGAGTCAGACATGACTGAAGGACTGAACAACAAATAAACAAATGTTCCCTGGGTACTTGATCTATGTGTTGTTGTGCTGAAATATGGCCAGTATTTGTGTTCCCATATGTGTGATGAACGAGATGTATATTCAATTATATTAGACACAATAGAGCCTCTATAAATGGGAGGGGGTTAATATGGCATGGGTTTTATGTTTTTGTGTTGCTATTGTATCAGGTAGTATGTATTTAATTGCTTTATGCATCTTGCAGTATGGCTTTTCCTATTGGCATATGCATGACCATTACAACATATGATAACAAAAATATATTTTGTAAATGCATTTTTATTATTGGTTGAATATTGTGCAAGTAATTGCATTCCCATATATGCTAAGTGGTGGTGGTGAAGGCGGGGGGGGGGGGGGGGGCTTGTGTACTTCAATGAAGCTGTGAGCTATACCATGTAGGGCCAGTGTAGCTGGGTATGTTATAGCAGAGAGATCAGACAAATCCCAGTCCACTAGAGAAGGAACTGGCAACCCACTCCAGTGTCACCTGTCCTTAATTTTAGGCCCTCAGGGGAATCTTCATACTCCACAGTATTACTAATTGGACTTGTGTATGAACACTTTATTATTATTAGATTTGATATTTTGTATTATATGATATCTATATTAGATATCAAAAGTACAATGATTACAACAGTATAACAAAGTTTTATTATTTAAACAGACCACAATCAACAGTGGTCAAGACTGTGCATTAATATCATGGGTGTGATGTGGGCGGATCCTGGGAGTCTAGAATAAGCGTGATGCATAGCAGGGCCACATGTGGTCACTACACCACTGCAACCTGACTCTGATGAAAAAAAGGATCATCACAAATCACTCCATTTAATTTAAGAAACCATCAATGTGCATAGCACTTACAACTTGTCTAGATCTGCTCAATGAAACAGATGATTCAACCTCTGGACTGTGTAATCCAATCCAGTTTCCCACATATAGTCTGGAGATTAAAAAAAATAACAAAAATAAAAAGTGGTCAACTAAAAAAAGGGAGAATAAAAAAACTAATCACAATGCATGTACAGTACAGTGCCAAAGACTGTATCAATATACCAACTCACCTGATTCCCATCTGCAAGCATTACTAACTATTAGTTAGGTCTCTGGATAATCAGTAATATGGGCAAATAGCCATTAATATGGAGAGTACTCAAAGGTCAGCAGCCAGATTCACTGTTAATTATATCAGGCCCAAGGATCTGTTCTCAGACCGATATTGAGGTTAGGATTACATGCTGCACTAGTGTATATAATAACATGCCATTGTGAGACTTTGCAAGTCCATCACCATAGGGGTATTAGTCTACATTGAAGCTAACAACAATCATGTCTGAGATATCTGGCTATGTGATAGCTTTAAGATTGCGGGAGCTACATGTTAAGGGGGGGCTGTCATTGAAGGAATGTCTACCTAAGAGGCACTGGGAAAACCTTACACATTATACATGGCAGCGGCACCACGCATGGAGGGGGTGGAGGCATGGTGGCAGGA
Source organism: Discoglossus pictus (assembly GCA_027410445.1). NCBI lineage: Eukaryota > Metazoa > Chordata > Amphibia > Anura > Alytidae > Discoglossus > Discoglossus pictus. Next base: position 248,784,444 of record CM050167.1, read on the forward strand.
GAGGAGGGGCCGGGCTCTGGTGGCTAGGCGATGCTTCTCGGGTAGAAGATGGGGGGCATGGTTGGCAGAGATGTTTGCCTGGATTCCCTGAAGTAAGTCCTGCTGCTCATGCATGATGGCCAGCATCTCCACCTGCGCAGCCTGTCTCGGTGGTGGTGGGGATAGAGGTCCTCGTTGCAGGGCCTTGTGAGAAGGTGGCGGGATGGAGTGGGGAGGGTCCGGGGCCCGGCTGGACCCAGGGGTGATGCTGGTGCTGGTGGTGTCTGTGTGCCCGGTGGCGGCCAGGCCAGCGCACTGGTGTGTGGGGAAGGAGGTGTTGGCCGGCTGGCTAGCACGTCGGTGGCCCCCGGCGAAATCCAAACTCTTTCAAGGAGGGCGATAGTGGGGTCAAATCCAGCTGCGCTCCCCCACCACAATGACCTCCCCTCCTCAGGGCCAGGGCCCTCTGGTTCTCCTCCTTCTTCCTCCCCCTGCGCTGGTTCCTGCTGGACCACCGGACACAGACCTCCTCCTGTATGGTGAGAGATAGAAAAGAAAGGTACATGTCATTAGCATTGATGAATAATACATTGTTATGTGTTCATTCCTAGCTATCTGACATCTAGACTTAAACATAGATGATTTTCCTCATTGCAACTCCGATTAGCTATCATATGCTAGATTTCATATATTCTTGGGTTTATGGTCTTGATCGTTCGTGGATCCAAATGCTATCTTGATTCCGGCTGAGGTCTGTAACTGCATAGGCTGCAGTGGGCACACCAATACTTGTACTTTCTATTGCTTGATTACTGTTGTGGTGCCCAGGAATGACAGTGATTTGTCAGCGTCATGGATTTAATTGCTCATCCATCTATCCCTTGTTAATTCCATGGAGCTGACATATCAGTGTCTTTGTTGGTCATCATGTATATATGTAGTGTATGTGATGTACATGTGGTGGCACGTTGGTGTATTCTTAATCAATATTTGGGAAGAGAGTATCCTAGGAGTTAACTAAGGGTAAATTATTAAGTTATTTCTCTTATTATTAATATTTCTGTAACCTATAAATGCCTATCTCTGGAAGGATGTAATTTTGTCAATTTTATTTAAAAAAAAAAGAAAAGAAAAGAAGAGACACCCTTTTGTATCCAGAAAGACTCCTATATTAGATGGAAAAGTAAACAAATTGCATAATTTAAAATTTCAAATTTTTATTGATGTATTTTAAAAAAACACTTGGTTAAAACATATTTAAAAAACATTTTGACAAAATGTGTTTTAAATATGTTTTAACCAAGTTTGAAAAAAAATATATCAATAAAAATGCGATTGTAACATTTACCGGCTTCAAAGATCAAAAGTTATTAACAACCACAGGGATTTTCAGCCTTTAACCCACATAGCTAAAAGACACATAGGGCCTCATTCTATTAGCGGCCGTAAATCGTCCGTAAGGCTGCGATTCCTTGCGGAGGTTCAGTTAACTCGCGATTCTATTATACGGCCCGCAAGGATCTCCTTTTACGGCCGGCCGCATATCTTGGAACCGGACGTAATCTCAGAAATATAAAAACTCAAAAAGAAATTCAAGCCTGCACTGTACAGCTCTGTAAATGCTAGGGATCATATTGGGGGACATGAGGATTAAAAGAAACCCACTCTCAAGCTTGCACATCAGCCCAAACCCAAGTTCAAATTAACTGTTTATTTTCCGGCTGCGGCGTGGGCGTGTCTGAGGTGCTCCAAGCACTCTGGACTTTTTACATGGATATTTTACGGATATTAAAAATAAAATATTTTACGGATTTGAGTATAGGATAATTATGTGCTATTTTTTCTAACACCTAAAATCCATTTATAGTCTTCTCAAAGTGCAGGATGACTTTATTTGAGCTATTTTATGTGCTTAATTGGTGCTAGCGGGACCTCTTTCCTGCAAGTAAGCAGCGGCTCGTTTTTAGCCTTGCAGAGAGGTTTCCCGGAGCAATTGAATTGCAAAACTCTTGCGGCCGTTTTAGATCAAAGACTTTCCTCTGGCGCGAGATAGCAAGGCACCGGCCGCAAGCCTGCCGGAGCCTCCGGCCGTAAGGGAATAGAATAGCCGAATAGCTTGCGGCCGGTCCTTGCGGCCCCGCAACGGCTGCGGCCGCTAATAGAATGAGGCCCATATTGAATAGCAAATTAGTTTACGGGTTACATTACGGGCTCCAGTAAAAAACAACTGTTCAATTGAATAGGGCTAATGGCAGCCTAACACAATGCAACTATGGAAAAGATAACAATAATAATAATAATAATAATAATAATAATAATGATAATAACAACAATGACACTTCATGTATTCATTTACAGTGCTTTTCTCTCAAAAGGGACTGAAAGCACTTGAGAGATGGGAAAACAAATTATCCTTTTTTTAATCTTAATACATTAAAACACTTTTCACTGGTGGGCTACTATAGTGACAACCCAAAATGAAGAGCATACAACCTACTATATATTATAATAGCCATATTTAGTAAATTTTTGCTAAAATATTTAGCATTGCTTGTGATGTATTATTAGGCAGGTGAGCATCTCCCAAATATTAACTAACTGTTTTGATGTGTTACTTAACAGTCTGCTTATTTATTTATATGGTATGAAAAACAATGTACCTCAATGTTATTGTACTGTTAAATCCCCACTCCACTACTTAAAAAGTACTCTGAGCTTCAAATTAGCAAATTGAGTTTTATTGTTAGCATAAAAGAGTAAGACAAACAATGCTGAATATCTCTGAATGATGTGCAGTAGAGAAAATCAGCTAGTTCAAGGTACAGACAGTTTTCAGTGTTCTTTAAAATGAAACCAGTTTGTTGTTGGGGGGGGGGGGGGGGGGGCAATGTCCCTTTAAGTACTGTATCTCCCTCCCATGTCCTTTTTCCCCCCTCTCTCACCCCTGTATCTCTTTCCACCCTCTCCCCCCTCTCCCTCACCTGTGTCTTTCTCCTCTCTGTCTCTGCTTAAGTCTTGCGTGCCTCGGGCTAAGCGCAGTTGCTTTTATATTCAAATTCTTATGGTTCTCATGAGCGAAGTTGCTTGTATTTTTAAAGTACTGAATGTCTGGCGTTGTTCGACTAAGTGTTATTGACTGCGACCTCATTTTGATCCTTTTTGAAAGCATTTACATTTTTACGGACACCCTTTTTTCCTCGATTAGCCGATTTTCGCCATGAGCGCTGTCAATCTCTTTCCATCCTCCATCGGTGGAGCGTCCTCGCGGCAAATTCCAGCTCTGACAGGACAGATGACCCTTAGAGGGACCCTGAAAGAGCCCAATTGTGAGTCCTACGGCAATTGCGAGTCCTTGCAGCAAAGTCGTGCAGGCCTCTCGATGAGTGCCTATGGTGCTCATTGTGCATGCCCAAGACCCTATTATTTAACATTACGTGACAACAATACGACAACTATTATATGTGATGCAAGTACTGTAATTTAGAATTCTTCAAACAGACAAATAAGCATTTAGACAATATGTATTAGCATATATCAAAACTATTTAAGTATTTATTAAACTTAAAATCTGTATAGTTTTTACATTACACTGCATACAAAAATGTGTACCATAAAACTAAAGCAGGTATCACACAGAGGCTACTGTAATTAATACTGTTTCAGTTTGTAATTACATTTGATACATTGATTTATCATTTGTAATTATAGCTCAGTCTGACATAATCATGTAGTGTCAACATTATTCAAATAGACACATTAATGTATCATGTCAATCTTTGGTGTGTATTTTTTCAGTTTTTAAAATAGCTGTTCATTATTTATTGAGTCACAGTAATTTGGAAGTACTCTGAATGCACAAATAATGTGGTAACTTTGAAATTATAACTATGTTTAATGAACATATTTTTTTTAGAGATAGGACAAGGGGCCATTATCTGAAGTTAGAGAATAGAAGAAGAATAATGAGTAATGCAGAAAGGGTAGTGTAATACAGTAGATGCCCTGGTTTGATCATAATTACGAGAGACAAAAAATATAAGTACCTGTCTCAAAGTATGACAATATAAAGCAGAGATTTTCTAACTTTCTAGATGCCAAAATATTATTAATATATTAGAATTACAGAACAATTACAAATAAGTTAAAAAATCTCTGAAAAAGTGAATAGGAAAAAAGATAAACAATCTGATAAATATATTAGAATTACAGAATGAACACAATATGTTAAAAATCTATAGAAAAGTGAATAGAAAATAAGCATATCATTCTCAGAGAAAACAACATCAAATATCAGTCTCTGAGAACCTTAGTAAGGCCCTCATTCAATTGCAATTCGGCCAATTGAATAGGGCTTTAAATAAGCACATAGCATATTTTTTTTAAATAAGTTTTTAGTTAGTAAACATCTATCCAAAAGCAAGATTTTCAGTAGCTAAAAACTTCTTTAAAAAAAATATGCTAGGTGCTTATTTAGAGCCCTATTCAATTGGCCAAATCGCAATTGAATGAGGACCTAAGTCTGTTCTAAACTCATAAGCTTTACCATAACTTGATTTTCAGCAATACATGGATGCAGGCTTGCAGCCTTATTAAATTGCGATTCGGCCAATTGAATATTGCTCTATATAAGTGTAACGGAACACATCACTGTTTTACCCTGTTTTATGGTTATTTAATTCTTGGTTAAAATATGATCACATTGCTGTACTGTAGATATGTTGTTTTATGTTCTACAGAATATATTGGCTCAGAATATTACAGCTACTAGGCTAATAGATAATCCTATTAGAGACTCCTTTATAAGATAAGGAAGTCTATTGTATAAAGTGTTTTATTATGAGACAGAGAACAAAGAGTATAATCTGATCCATGTCTGATTGCATCAAAGTAGCCAGGTAGCCTAGGGGAGGTGTGACCACACCTATTGTTCTCTTTATGTGTATTGTGTGGCCAAATATGGGCATGTGTATTGCCTGTGGGAAGAGATGTGTATAAATATTTCTGTACAACAAAATAAAGTCAGTATTCATTTGACTCCCAAATTGTGTGTCGTCCAATATGGGAGGTCGGGGATGGTGAAACTGTAGTGCCTCTTGGGTATTTTACCGTATACCAACGGAGATATTGGATTCGTGTTCCAACTCCGTTACATTTGGTGGCAAGTGGCAGAATTGTTCCCACGGTCAGAAGGACAGCTACAGAAGACACCATTCCGTGGAGTACAAATTGAGGGCAACACTAGTATCCGTACAGCGCCCCTGGCTACAGCAGGATGGAACCGGCTAGTTTTCGAACAGCGTTCCATGATGAGGAGGAGGAGGTGGCCGTGGACTACAGGGATGCAGACAGAAAGGAACTCATGGAGGGAGACCGGGTAGCGGTTACAGTACCTCTTAATGCCACACAAACTCAGTTTGGAAGAGAACTCCAAAGCAGACTTGCCTTTTTCCCAGGTACGCTTCCCATAAAAACCTTGGAATGGTTAATGACAGATGTCCACAAATACATAATGGAAAAGCAGCGGGCACGGGAGCGGTCCATCTTGGGAGCTGCTAACCCACCTCCCACCATTACCCCCCCCCCCCCAGCACTGCGTCCGGGTAGTGGGAACTACCAAACCCCTCCACGGTACATCAGGTGCCACACGTGTAACCAGCAGGGCCACATGCAGAGAGACTGTCCCAGAAACAGAAACCGCTCCACGTGGAATACTCCAACTAATTCCCCTCCCCAGTGACAGTGTGTACCCCAGGGGGCCGAAGGTGTCGTCCTTCCCCCCCAGCGGCAGTGTGTACCCCAGGGAGCAGAAGGTGCCGTTCTTTCTCCCCAGCGACAGTGTGTACCCCAGGGAGCAGAAGGTGACGTCCTTCCTCCCCAGCGGCAGTGTGTACCCCAGGGGGCCGAAGGTGTCGTCCTTCCCCCCCAGCGGCAGTGTGTACCCCAGGGAGTAGAAGGGGCCGTCCTTCCTCCCCAGCGGCGGTGTGTACCCCAGGGGGCTGAAGGTGTTGTCCTTCCCCCCCAGTGGCAGTGTGTACCCCAGGGAGCAGAAGGTGCCGTCCTTCCTCCCCAGCGGCAGTGTGTACCCCAGGGGGCCGAAGGTGTCATCCTTCCCCCCCAGCGGCAGTGTGTACCCCAGGGGGCCGAATGTGTCGTCCTTCCCCCCCAGCGGCAGTGTGTACCCCAGGGAGCAGAAGGGGGCGTCCTTCCTCCCCAGCGGCAGTGTGAACCCCAGGGGACCGAAGGTGTCTCCCTCTCCCCCCAGCGACAGCTTACCCTAACAAGGGGAGACACCAAACTCCCAGACGGCGCAGATGGGACCATGGTCTCTGTGCCTGACCTACCGGGATGCTGGACAGCCTGTCCAGATCCCCAACTACCCTCACTGGGACAACCGGAGGAGGGGGTAAGTACAAATTCCCCTCCCCAGCTAACTCCTAATGTGGCCCCAGGGTTAACAGGAGAAATGTTAACCCCCACTGACCCCCACCTTTCCCTGGATACTGAGCCGGAATATGTCCCAAGTACCCCAGCAGAAGAGCTGACAGCGGGGCAGAGTGCAGTCGGCCTCTGCCCTCCCTTTGTCCCTTGTACAGAGCAGAATGGCCTGCAGGTTATACCAGCAGAAGTGCTGGCATCAGGGCAGAGTGCCGCTGGCCTCTGCCCCTCAAGTCCCCTCAGCGTGTTGCCCCATCACCACAGCGAAATATCCAGGTGCCTGGTTTGACTTCCCCCCAAAGGGGAGATGGGTGACGAAGTGCCTTTTGCCACTTTGTCCTGGAGAGGACTGTTTGCCAGCCTCCTGCCCTGCGACTATGGCCCTGGGACATATTGCCCTTTAAAACCAGTATCCGGCCATACCAAAGTGTATGTCACTCATTCTGGCCCTTTACATACAGGGGGGTCATTCGGTACTTGCCCTGTGGGAGCGGTGATACCCCAGATAGCTATGCCATGGAGCCCATTCATATAATGAAAGACTATGGGAAAGACTTTAGCTACATGGCAATTGAACTGTGTGAAGAGGATCTGAGCGCTATTCAGTAGTTTTGTGCGCTCAGATCCCAGCTATCTGGGGATATGTGAAATGTGAGTAAATGTGAATTGCAGTAATGCTGATGGGTTGTCAAACTAGAGAATTGACCAACAAATACTTTTGTCCGGACATCCCCAGGCCGATCCGTTGGGATCAGACCATGTATGCCGGCTTATGGTCACGGGGGAGGTGTGTAACGGAACCCATCACTCTTTTACCCTGTTTTATGGTTATTTAATTCTTGGTTAAAATATGATCACATTGCTGTACTGTAGATATGTTGTTTTATGTTCTACAGAATATATTGGCTCAGAATATTACAGCTACTAGGCTAATAGATGATCCTATTAGAGACTCCTTTATAAGATAAGGAAGTCTATTGTATAAAGTGTTTTATTATGAGACAGAGAACAAAGAGTATAATCTGATCCATGTCTGATTGCATCAAAGTAGCCAGGTAGCCTAGGGGAGGTGTGACCACACCTATTGTTCTCTTTATGAGTATTGTGTGGCCAAATATGGGCATGTGTATTGCCTGTGGGAAGAGATGTGTATAAATATTTCTGTACAACAAAATAAAGTCAGTATTCATTTGACTCCCAAATTGTGTGTCGTCCAATATGGGAGGTCGGGGATGGTGAAACTGTAGTGCCTTTTGGGTATTTTACCGTATACCAGCGGAGATATTGGATTCGTGTTCCAACTCCGTTACAATAAGCACATAGCATATTTTTTTACAGAAGTTTTTAGTTAGTTCACAAACTAAAAACTTCTGTAAAAAAATATGCTATGTGCTTATATAGAGCCCTATTCAATTGGCTGAATCGCAATTTAATAAGGCTGTTGGTTCTTACCCAACCAGATTTGGGGAGGTGGATATTTCCCAGAATATTTAACCATTTTAAAACTTTTTTTATGAACTTTTATTTTATTTTTAGGACATACCATTTGTATTTTAAGGAGTTTTCATTTGGTTTTCATTTGTGTAAGTGTTGATAAATTATTCTTTATTGTACAAATTAGATGCCATTTTTTTACTTTGCTAGTTTTTAATTGTTAACGATAACAAGCTTCATATGATGTTGTCTAACATTTATAACTGATTCAAGTGTCCAACTTACCACATGCTGCGTTTGAAATGTTTTTGCTGCTGTGATTTTAACTTCAAAGGTCAGCCAGAAAGGTTGCATTTTTTTACATTTTAGTGTTTGCCTCAAAGCTCATAGATTTTGCTTATCCTGCTTCCCATTTGTTTCTCTCACAGAAGATTTGCTACCTTATGAAGATGAAGCTGGTTCTAATTTTTGTTTCCAAGGTAATGGAATTAGTTTTTTCCATAATAAAGATCTCAGCACACAATAATAGATCATATGAGGCTTTAATGGTGATAATGTGCATGTTCTTTCTTTGAACCACCTGCCATTCTGAAACTTACAAATAATATTCACGCTATATACTATAATAGGACATAGAGGACCATATTACAAAAAAATATAACAGTGCGGTAGGAATAAGGAATATTGTTTTATTAGGTTAAATGATTATTACTGATGTTTATAAAGGTAGCTCTGATAAATAAAAAATATTACATTTATTATTTGCACTCCATTGCCATAACAGGTTTATAAACCAATTTTTAATTAATATAAATAAAATTACTTTGCATTTCTGTTTAATTTAGAGAAGGTGCTGAAATCTAACCCTAAGTTCACTAAGGGCCCTATTCTGTTGCCCACTTCATAAATTTATACACATTTAAAATTGCTCTTAATATTGCCACAGATTCTATTAGCTACTCGCAATTCGATTATGAGTTACCTGCCCACAATCACTATGGGACAGCCAAACTCGCAAAATCCACCCTTACGAGCTCTAAATAATTCAAGTTACACAAAATCGATATTTTATAAAACCCGTTGCTCTTGCTGGCACATAAAATCTGACCTGCAACTGAAAAAAGTATCACGTTTCTGTCAAACACTTTTCAAACACTTATTAAAGCTGTAAGAGCAATTAAACACATAATGCTGTAGTTTAAAAGCATGGAAAGGCATGGAAACACATTAGAATTAATTGTACAAATAGGCAATTAAAAAAACATTTTTTAACTGTTATTTCTGAGTAATATCGATCCCGGGACTCAAGGTGTTAATACACATCATGAAACCCACATGGACTAGAACAGATGATTTAATGCATTTTATAGATTGCTAGATTGCTTGATCATGAGCCGTATCGGCAAATATTACTTATTGGCACTAATTACATTTTAGCTTCTGATTGCAAATTACGTGTAACTTCTATGTTTTACTGATTTCATGATGACGGTCTCATTTACTATTGGCTGTGTCTAAGAAGTTATTTATGGGCTTGCTTAAATATTGTCAGATCATATGGTCGCGCTCATTGAAATCCTACTTAAAAAGGCATGGTGTACGTGTTTAGGCTTAAGGAGGTAAATTGCGAGCATGGGTCAATAGAATACATTTAGAGAAAAAAACACATTCAGCAAAAGTTATGGGTAAGAAGCATTTGCGGGCTTCTAATACAATAGGACCCTAAGTTTGCATGAGCTGGAAAGCAAATACCAGTAGGCAGTGATATCTACTTGCTATGGGGACATTGCAGTCACAGACCTTACTCTGACAATTTGAGCCCCTGTAACTGCTTAGTAAATCTACCCAATAGAACGTTTTTAACCACTTCTATGGCACCAGTATAATATTTATACCATGAACATGAATGAATAACAATAATTTCATATTTTCAGACCAAACTACTAATTTCTAAATAAGGGGGAAAATAAAATAAGGGGGGAAATAAAAAGGGCAGGAAGGAGGCGGAGGGAGAGAGGGGGAAAAAGACACAGAGGTCAGAGAGTGGGGAGAGGTCCGCGATGAGTGCCAAAGGCGTTCATCGCTGGGCTCGTGATGAGCGCTGAAGGCACTCAATGCAGGGCACAAAAGTGGCGGGATGGACGACGTCTGCAATGAGCGCTAATTGCAGGTCTCGTGATGAGAGCCTTAAGGCCTGTAAGGTAGAGTGGGGGAGATGCTTGCAATGAGCGCCAAAGGCGCTCATTGCGGGGCTAGCGATAAATGCTGAAGGTGTTCATTGCAAGGCACGAAAGTGGAAGGTTGGCTGAGGCCTGCAATGAGCATAGCTGCTCATTGCGGGGCTCACAATGAGCGCCCCCCATATGTAGAGGGTAGGAGAGACTCACAATGAGCATCGAGGGTGCTCATTGCAAGGCCTGCGATGAGCGCCAAAGGTGCTCATCGCGAGGCCCTCAAGTTAGAGGGGGGGCCCTGGCATTGTGTGGCAAACAGCATTGCCAGCCTTCAAATTCTATTGCCGTCATTTTTGACGGGCAAGTCGCTAGTACTTGTTATAAATTCCATATGTGCTGCTCGCATGCACTGTTAGGAGTGTGTTAAAAATGAAAATGTTATTGGTTATATTCTTTGGTATTCTGCACTGAAGATAATATTAAACTGCTGTGCATTAGCATTTTTAGATTTTATATAGGAAATGCTATCCCTTAGACTGAAATAAGTGATGAATCATCCACTGGCAGCCTCAGGGTTATTAACTGTGGTTAATAGTAAACTTTCTGAAGTATGGCTATCATTTTACTATCTCTAAACTTTTATGTAAGCTGTGTGAAGGGATCCGATATCTTTAAACATATTTGTCCCTGTGGGTACAGGGAAAGGCTTTCTAATTTACCTTAAAGGATTATTTCAGTTACATTTAATTTTCAAGTAATTAATTTTGATTAAGTAAAAAAACTTGAAATTATGTATTTTTTCTTTGACTTCTGGAATTAAAGTTATGTTTGAAAATCAATCCTGTCAATATTTTTATATTAAAATAGTTTTATTTGTTCCAAATTTCATTATTATGCCTTATGGATGCAGTATATTAATTTAGGAGACATAAATGAGGTACATATTATACCAATATTTTGCTTAGCACAGTTCTGTATATGTTTCTTTCCCTACATACTACAGAAAGCAGTGTGACAAAGCCTTTGTGGATTTACCAAAGAAAACATCTTGTCAAATTCATGACTTTGTTTTCTAAGGGCCTCATTCAATTGTAGCAGTAAGTGGAGATCGCAAGCTACTTCCCTATTCAGATGCCTCCTACTTGCGTGCCCCGTACATCTTTCAAGAAAATAGCGAGAAAAAAAGTGGCAGACGAAAAAACATAACTGGATGAAAACAAGGCCGAAGCCAGTAAAAACGGCCCTAAAGCCAGTAACACTTAGCCGAAGCCAGTAACATATCGCTAGCCCCGTAACAGATACAAAATAAAATGCCAACAACGCAGGTCTTAGAAAACCGAAGCCATTTTGTAAGGAGCAAGCAAGTTGATATAAACCCAAAAATGGCATTATTCATTGTAATATAAATAAATAACTAACAATACAATTTAAGAACATATAAGACATTTTTATTCATTATGGGAATTATGCAATAATGCTGAAACAGTCTGGAATAAAACCCCCATAGATACACATATGTATGTTACACATAGAGATACTATATAAACAGACAGAAAAAAAAATCTATAATACTCTATCATGCAATGAGCGCTTAAGGTGCTCAGAGGGGGCAGACCCTAGCATTGTGTGGCAAACAGCTTTCCCAGCCCTTAAAATTTTCTTGCCGCCATTTTTGACAGGCAAGTCGCTAGTGATATTAATAATCAGCAGTATACCCTGTTACTCTATGAAAGCAGTAAATAGCAAAGTATGGTATAACAATTTATATGGTAGTTAGAATATAGAAATATATATTGAAGCAATATGTATCAAAATTGTTTATATTGTATCTGAGATTGCAAGATAAATAACCTTTGTATTTAGATATTGGCAAGCTATTATTTGGTTACTAGTCTTACATCAGAATTGATTACATTTAGTTTCATTTATCAAATTGGTCTATTCAATCAATAATGATGTAAGACAGTGTCACTATCTGCTTCTTCAAGGGGGCTTGATATGAACCTAATTCAAACCAACCCCAGCAGAATTGTGTAGTTCCTGTTCTCTATGGCACAAAAGAAGGCTTCTGCAGAGGTACAGGCAGAGAATAATACATACAGGTTACAAGTGACCCATGGCAAGACCACTCCACAAGTCAGGATACAACACACAAAAATAGTCTCACACCTTGTATATGTGAAAACTATCTCTCAACCTTTATTTAATGATCAAAACAACACATTGATACTCTACAATACCACACCATTGTGTACATTTGTGTATGTGTGATGTCAGCCCATCTGGCTTGCAACCTTGGGCTATTAAAGCTCTTGAGATCAAATTCACCAGATATCTATAGCTGGCTAGTGAAAAAAACTTTTTGTTAAACTCAAGTGTCTGCTTAGGCCTACTTGACGTACATGCATCTGTCTTGACCCAAGGTCTGTATGTGTGAGTGTGCAATGATCTGTAGCTAACTTCTATCCAGAGCATTTTTACCAATTCCACATATGTTCTATAATATATTATAACTAGGACACATAATAACCATGTACAGACAACATAACCACACAATAACACATAATCCCAATGCAACAATGTCATGCTCCCTTAGCCATATTCATAAATTACTGTCAAAATAAGTCATTAAACAATCAAATCATGACAGATAGTTTTGTTGATTATGTGATATAAGACTATATATATGGAGTATTGCTAAGTATGGTTTGCTGTATAGGTGTTTTAATAATTGGTTTTGTAACAAAATTCAATGTTTACATTATTAAATAAAGTCAATCAGACTGTTGTAAGGAATATGGCACAGAATGAAATACATTGATTAATACCTACAGTCCGGAATGAAGGTGCTAATGTGTCTTGGTCCTGTGACCACTCCAAAAAGGGTAACAGAAGGATTGTTGTATATTGGACTATTTTAACTCTACTACAAATTAGAAAGTTAATCCATTTTATACATACCCTTTATATAATTTTAGGAAAACACCTGTCTCATTTTTAGGATCCCCTCTCAAGATAGTCTGAAGTAATCCCTCTTTATGTTATTGGTTTGTTAGGAAGTGTTGTGGAGATATAATAGAATTTAGATAGACAGATATCTTAGGGAATATATAAGGGGACATAGGTTTATGTCCAAGGGTGACAGTCAGGAATGTCCACAGACAAGACTGTCAGATAAGCCAGAAAAGACAGACAGAAAATAGTACAGAAGAAAAGACCCCAGTACAGAACGAAAGGCCCCAGGAAGTAGCAGGAAAGACCACAAACCTTCTCTCTGCCATTAGATAGCTATTTATTCCTCATTGTCACAAGGTTGGTTTCCACCAATCACAAATAGTTACTCCCCATTTGCATGTATATGTAAAAATTAGAATGTACCGATAAATATGTTGTGTATATATGTTTCTATCCGCTTGAGAGTGCTCTGGTACAAAATATTAAACTGGATTAATATTAATATGTGTGACCTCTGTCCCATATTGTCTGCCAAGTATTTTTGGTTAGACTAGGCCCTATTGTATGCTTAATCTTAACACCTGCTTGATAATATTTATTTGGGACAATAGAGTATTGAAGTGAAAGGCGTGTGTCTCGGAACACGTTATCTTAAATGTAGCATACTGAAGTTTTCGACTGCACGTCTACCATATATAACATTGGGTTGGCCAAGTCTTACCATGATTTGTTTATTAGATGCAGAAATGTAATTTGTACAAAGGAAAATGATTTAACCCCTCACATGTTAAAAGAGTACACCATAAATCTGTCAGTGTTTACAGTGGTAGTAGCAAGACCAATGGACAACCATATAATGTAAATAATAGTTGGATATAAACTCTTTCTTTTACCCATCAAAATGCATGACAATGCTGTGTGTTCTTCAATAAAAAGAGTTGTCAGTTAAAACCTACATAAACAAGGTGTATGTTTTTTTTCTGTGGAAATGTAATACGTTCTAATCGTTGGAATTATTACTACGGACTCTGCCTGGACTATATTCTTAATCACTGAGAGTATCACTGCTAAGCTTGCTTCCTGAGGTTCCTGTGTTCCTGGCATCTTGCACGTATATCCTGATACATGGAAAAGGCAGCTGAGATTGATACAGATTGATACAGATTGATAAAGCCCTGACAATCTAGTGGTATTCCTGTGGCTGAAAGCAGGAGGGTTTGGGCGCACATAGTTGCCTTGCTCCTGAGTGGTCCCAGCATACAAGGCACCTTTTCTAGAGCGAATTGTCAGGATATAAAATTAATTACTCTAAATCTGAAATCCTCTGGCTAAGCTCTAAAGCCAGAGCAGGATTACCACAACCAACAGCCTCTTTTACAATATTCTGAAAAGCTTCTCCGGCCACATCCCTAAACTTTGAGCAGCAAATTCCCATGCACCATAAAACATACTGAGTCTCTAATATCTTAGAGTCAGAACTTCCTCTGTCCATATAAGTAGAATTGCTCTAATTAAAATGGTCATATTCCCTCAAGCCGTGTATTTACTCCAGGTCCTCTCTTTCTTACTTTCTTACAGATAACAAAATATGTTCACGTTTGAAAAGTGACTCCAATTACAAGAGGAAGAGGGGAGATTCACAGTTTCAAATGTTCAGTTTTTCAATCTAGCTACCCAAGGCTGGATTAATGACACTGCCATAGCCACAATACAACCAATCTCTTTACAACCAATGCTCCAAAATCGGTAGTCACATCAAAACTAAGAAATATTATCCTATTACAGCATACACTCAAAGTAAGGTAAATAACAAGCAGGAAATCCAGTCTTCATGCCAGGTGTAACAAACATAAGCTTCCAGGATTTTGATGCAAAATGTCTAAAAGCAATCTCAGAGAGCTTAGACCAAAAAAAACTAATTTGCAACAACACAATCAAAATTCTCAAAAATCTTTTGTGCCTACTTACAGGTTTTACATTACTCAAATTCACTTCCACATATTATAAATATAATCTCTAAACACCATTATACCAAGAAACTACAGAATTAACTACAAAATTGTTTTGTGAGACACTGACCATTTCAGCACGGAAAGAGGTCTTTGATAACTAGTGTTCGGTATATTTGACCTTATAGAACTATTCCCAATAATACAAGATCTTACCACAGTGTTTCAATACATTTACAACAAATACAATTATATATACTTTATATAGAATACTACCCTCCTCATAAATACCCACCCATTGTTTCAGTCCTAAACGAACAGCATATGCAATTTCACTCATACACTATTTATGGACTTGTGGAAAAATCAAAGTATGTATTACCTTACAGAATTTATGTAAAATGAGTGGATGTAACACTGCGTGAAATACTTGTTTGGAAATCTAGACTCAGCTCCCTTACCTAATATAAATTATCAGTTACTGTTGACAATGATATAATTGCCTAAATATATCTCCAAAACACTGCTTACATTGAAACATATGCACAATATACTCTTCACATTAATGCCAGACAATAATTTTGACAAATCCATTTCAACTGATAGAAGGGAAAATTTGGGGATAGAAAGAAACATTACATTTTAACATAACCCTTAGCCCCACAACCATGTATTTTAAATATTTTGATACAAAAACCTTCTAACTGTAATCCATCAACTTAGAATGGCCGCATATCAGATTAATAGCAAATGACTGCTTGCTTGCTTCACATTTGACAATCTTGACATCCTATTAATCTTTCACTCAGACTGCACTATATCTTTTTTAACAAAACCATCAGTTCTTTTTTTATTCCCTTTTTTTTGTCTATTTTACGTGTTCAGTGCAAAATGCACAACCTCTCCTTTGGTTTATTTACCTACTTGTAACCTGCTCAATATAATTACTTTGCTCTATTATTCTTCATAGTTATCGTTGTTCCTGACTACTTATATTGATTGCTATACCTCTATTAGGTGGTACTTTGCTATCATTTTACTCCCTTAGTAACCCCCTTTTTGTTTACTGTTTTTTCTTGCTAGGACATTACTGTTATAGTAATTATACTCTATACCATTTCTTGGTTAATTTTAAATCATGTCTGGATTTTAATTGTTATTCTGAAAGCATAATGATCTGCTCAGCAACAGGATATTTTGCAAAACATTCAAGTCTGTACTAATTATTCTATGTTTTTAGTTCTTTCCAGGAATTTCAAGGAAAAAAGAACTGTAGTGTTTTAGGTGAAGTATAGCATTATAATGACAGTATTATGTATATGTTAGAGTACATAACCACATAAATAATTAGATGTATCCAGGGATTAAATGATATTCAGGAGAAACTATCATAATACCACTTACAAGGACTTGTAAATAGGCATTCCAGAAGTATTATTAGAAACTAGTAAGTTGCCCGTCAAAATTTATGGGATAATATTTAATGTGTGTCTCGCCCTTCTCCATCCCCTGTGTCAAACCACCCTCTCCCTCCGCTCTGTCTCTTCCCCCCTCTGCTCCCCTCTGTCTCTTCCCCCTCTCCTCTCCTGTGTCTCTTTCCTCCCTCCCTCCCCTGTGCCTCTTTCCACCATGTCTCTTCCCCCTCTCCCGTGTGTCTCCCCCCTGTGTCTCTCTCCGCCTCCCCTGTGTCTCTTCCCTCATGTCTCTCCCCCCTCCCCTGTGTCTCTTCCCCTCCCCTGTATATCTTCCTTCCCTCCCCTGTGTCTCTCCCCCCTACCCTGTGTCTCTTTCCCCCTTTCCCCCATCTGCCCCTTCACCCCTTTGTCCCTTGCGCAGCGCTTTGCGCATGTGCAGCTTGTGCCTTGTTTTGCACATGCACGGCTGGCGGAATTCCGTACAATAGTTTCCGAAGTGCGCATGCGCTCCCAGTTGTACCATATTTACAGTTAGAATGTATATTTCTAGAGATGACCAGATCCTGACATTTGACAAACTTGACAACCTTTTTCAAATCCCCACACAAGAGCTGTTTACCTATCGCAGGATCAAACATTTCATTCAATCATTAGAACACACCATAGGTAAACCAAAATCATCCTGGCTGACGAGAATCTGTGACAAAACTCCTCTTACAAAAGGCATTTTAAGCCTTATATATGACTATATCAATACAGATTTGACCCAGTCGAAACCTAAATACATAAGTAATTGGGAGAGAAATCTAAACAGCAGCTGGGAACTGGACTTGTGGCAGGACTCCTGGATTAGTCTTACTAAAGGTTCCCGTAATAGTGGCATCCTAGAGACCTCCATTAAGATTCTTCATAGGACTTATCATACCCCAGACAAACTTTATAAATGGAGACTTCCCTAAGATCCTGGCTGCTTTCGGGAATGTGGGGAAGTAGAATCTTTCTTCCACATTTGATGGAAACGTTCCCATGCCGCTCGCCGAGGCTTGCCATTAGAGACGCCAAATTATCTCTCTTACTACCTACCAAAATAAACTCAATTAATAATGTTAGCTACAAAAAGCAATATTGCTCATCAATGGAAATCAACCTCTCTTCATATCCATGCAGTTATCGCGTAGTGAGGCAAGCCATTAACTCGTAGCACTTAGATGATGAGCCCCAAAGGCGAGGCGTTAAGGAACTAAAACTCACAGCAGAAGGGCGATGAGTGCGAAGGCGCTCATTGCCTGCTTGCCTCGCGAAGCGACGCGAGCAATGAAGGCAATGAAACACACTGGACTAAGCCACCA
Organism: Discoglossus pictus; assembly: GCA_027410445.1. NCBI lineage: Eukaryota > Metazoa > Chordata > Amphibia > Anura > Alytidae > Discoglossus > Discoglossus pictus. The sequence continues at coordinate 248,802,134 of CM050167.1, forward strand.
AACACTTAGTAAACGCAGGATCGCCATCCTGCAAGCAGTTGACCAACGCGGGACTTAGGAAAAAATAAATTAAGAGACACAGGACTTTGAAAAAGAAAATACGAGATAGGAAAAATACGAGGTTAACGGCCGAACCGCGCAAAGCAAAAACCAATAAAAACATACAACAGACAAAAAAATACAACAAAAACATCACACTCAGCACTGGGGAACAGCCAGGACATCTGGGAGTAAGGTGGAACGTAAATTTAAGTTGATTTGGCCAAGAAAAATGAAAACGAGGATGCATGACCCTGGTCCGCGCAAAACACTGCCAACCGTGTAGCACTTTCACACAGGAACGTACGAGGTACAAAATAAACTATTACAAATGATGGGAAATGCTCGTGAGCCGCTTAACACATAGACAAATGACGCCACTTTACAATCCTAACTTGCAACTAATAACATTACGAATCTACAATGCCGCTTTACACAACTAAACCAACGGCTTTCCTTCACGCACGCAGCCTATTTCTTATGCATTTGGGACATTCATTACACTTTCTCCTCAGGGCATCAACACTCAAACTGTACATTGTCTGCTGCCGGAAAAAAAACAGATTGTTAGCTCTTCAGGATATTGATTGCTAGATATATTAATTACAAATAGGTAAAGTATATTAATTTATTAAGTAACTAATTATTAATTCATTATTAGTTAACAAAATATAGATAAATATATATCTATCTTTTGTGATGAGCGCTGAAGGTGCTCAGAGGAGCAAAAGTACAAAAGAGGAGAGACTCGCAATAAGCGGCAAAGGTCCTCAGAGTAGAAAAAGCTTTACATTGTGTGGCAGTGCCATGGCTTCAAATTTTATTGCCCTGTCATTTTTGACGGCAAGTTGCTAGTAAATAAATTAAACTATATCCTAATTAATGAAAGACTCCTCATATTCTGGAGGACTTTCTGCCTAATTTCTATAATATTTGGAACACATGGCTATTCACCTTATAGTATAACATTGACATAATTGACTGTTTACATCTATTTGATGCTGAGACAAGAGACAACTGTATTAACTCCCCACCCCCATCCACTTTATATTAGTAGTTCACTTAATAGTTAAGAATTATTTAACCTTAAAAATAGAAAATCCATAGTGGTAAGTACCAGTCACAATTATTGAAAATATAGTGCAAGATTTTTTTCTATTGACAATTCATACTCTATATAATGGACCTACATGTACATATATGTTTGCTGTCTACCTCAATTTGTACAACTCGTGTATGATTAATCTTGTTTTAAATGAACCTTTACTTAATAAAACTGAAACTGAATAATGTTTTTTATATATTTCTATATTTTAGTTCAGATTTGATTTCCAGGTGGGTTAATCTTTCTTTTTTTGTTTCCTGTCTCAGAGATGCTTGTCCTGCTTGCCTGACCTGTCTGCTTGTACTGTTTGACCTTTTTACTTCTCTGCTCAGTTTCCAAGTATATTTCATTAACCATTTGATAAAGATGATTTCCTACCTAAGGAGTTATGAACTATACCTACAAATGCAGGGGCATCTGGTGCATATGGGCAAATGGGCAGGTGCCCCCCAAAAATTATCAATTACTTAATATTGTATTTTACATTTATGTAGATAATACAATTTAATGATATCTGTATATCAGCTTTCATGTCTTCTTCCATATGATTTTTTTAAAAATATGCATCTATCACTTTAAATTAACCATTTATGTGCCTTCCCCCTTGACTGGTCTCTCTCCCTAGTGCTGCACTAGATCATCTGTAACCTCCAACTTGGGTGCCAAAGGTATTAATTTACTCTGCTGCAATTGTATCAATTTTCCTGACTGAATGCTTGCAGCATCAGCCAATCAGTGCTGCAGGCTGTCTGGTTGCTATATACATCCCATCTGAACACCCCCAAATCTATGAGGCTTATTGTTATGAATTTGGGAAGGCTTTAATAAGCCAATTATCACAAACACTTCCCACTCTGTTACTGACTGGTCCTTCTTTGCTGATCTCATCAACCATGTAGGTTTGTACAGTGATACTGGAGTGGGTTGCCAATTCCTTCTGCGGTGGAAATGATTAGAACCCAGTTCAATAGCTGTGGAAGCACGGGCTCTAACCCACTGCACCAACAGCAACACCCCAACCAATTCATATATATATATATATACTGTATATATATATCATGTGTATGTATTATCTGTTTCTGTATTCTGTATGATGGGGGCCTCTCTTGCACACTAAATGGTATTCCTATAGACACAGTTAAGGGAGATGTGGGGGGGGGGGGGGACAAAGGGGAGGGGGGTGAGAGGGGATAGACACATGGGGGGGATGATAAGCGCAAAAGGAGCTCATGGCTAGGCCAGTAAAGTAGAGGGGGGAGAGGTAGAGGAGGGGGAGAGGCTACGCCGAAGGCGCTCATCGCAAGGCCAGTAAAATAGAGGGGGGGGAGAGATAGAGGGGGCAGAGCCTCTCAAGGAGTGCCAAAGGCTCTCATTACGAGGCCAGTAAAGTATATGGGGGGAGAGGTAGAGGGGGGAGAGGCTCGCAGTAAGTGCCAAATGTAAAGGGGGAGAGGAGGAAAAGAGACATAGAGGAGGGGGAAGAGACACAGAGGAAGTGGGGAGAGGAAGAGGGGAGAGGCTCGCAATGGTCCCGCTTGGTGTAATGTTGTTTTTTAAGGTCCAGTTGGGGCCTATATGGTTTTGCTTGGTGTAATGTGTTTTTTTTAAGGTCCGGTTGGGGCCTATATAGTCCCGCTTGGTATTTAAAGGTTTTAAAGGTCGAGTTGGGGCCTATATGGTCCCACTTGGGTAATGTGTGTTTTTAAGGTCCGGTTTGGGCCTTTATGGTCCCGCATGGTGTAATGTGGGTTTTTACGGTCCAGTTGGGGCCTATATGGTCCCGCTTGGTGCAATATGTGTTTTTAAGGTCCAGTTGGGGCCTATATGATCCCACTTGGTGTAATGTGGGTTTTTAAGGTCCGGTTGGGGCCTATATGGTCCTGCTTGGTGTAATGTGGGTTTTTAAGGTCCGGTTTGGGTCTATATGGTCCCACTTGGTGTAATGTGTGTTTTTAAGGTCTGGTTGGGGCCTATATGGTCCCGTTTGGTGTAATGTGGGTTTTTAAGGTCCGGTATAGGACTATATAGTCCTGCTTGGTATTTTAAGGTCTTAAAGGTCCAGTTGTGCCCTATATAGTCCCATTCAGTGTAATGTAAATTTTTAAGGATTGGTTTGTGCCTATATGGTTCTGCTTGGTATTTTAAGGTTTTAAAGTTCCAGGTTGGGCATATATAGTCCCGCTTGGTGTAATGTGGGTTTTAAAGGTCTGGTTGGGGCCTAGATGGTCCCGCTTGGTGTAATGTGGGTTTTTAAGGTGCGATTTGGGCCTATATGGTCCTGATTGTGTAATGTGTTTTTTTTAAGTTCTGCTTGGTATTTTAAGGGTTTAAAGGTACGATTGTAGGCTATATAGTCCCACTTGATATTTTATTTTATTTTTTAGGTGCGGTTTGGGCCTATATAGTCCTGATTGGTGTATTGTGGGTTTTTAAGGTCTGGTTTGGGCCTATATGGTCCCACTTGGTGTAATGTGGGTTTTTATGGTGCGAATTGGGCCTATGTTGTTCTGCTTGGTATTTTAAGGTTTTAAAGGTCCAGTTGGGGCCTATGTAGCCCTGTTTGGTGTAATGTGGTTTTTTAAGGTCCAGTTGGAGCATATATGGTCCCGCTTGGTGTAATGTTGGTTTTTATGGTCTGGTTTTGGCCTATATGGTCTTGCTTGGTGTAATGTGGGTTTTCAAGGTCTGGGCATATATGGTCCTGCTGTATGTAATGCAGGTTTTTAGGATCCAGTTGGGGCCTATATGGTCCCGCTTGGTGTAATGCAGGTCTTTAAGGTCCGGTTGGGGCCTATATGGTTCCGTTTGGCGTAATGTGGATTTTTAAGGTCCGGATTGGGCCTATAAAGTCCCGCTTGGTATTTTAAGGTTTTAAAGGTGTGGTTGGGGCCAATATGGTCCCGCTTGGTATTTTAAGGTTTTAAAGGTACGATTGGGGCCTATATGGTCCCGCTTGGTGTAATGTGGGGTTTTAAGGTCCATTGGGGCCTATATGGTCCTGCTTGGTGTAATGTGGGTTTTTAAGGTCCAATTTAGGCCTATATAGCCCCGCTTGGTATTTTTTTTTTTTTTTTTGTAGATACGGTTTGGGCCTATATAGTCCTGATTGGTGTAATGTGTGTTTTTAAGGTCCGGTTTAGGCCTATATGGTCCCACTTGTGTAATGTGGGTTTTTAAGGTACGGTTTGGGCCTATATGGTCCTGATTGGTGTAATGCGGGTTTTTAAGGACTGGTTTGGGCCTATATGGTTCCGCTTGGTATTTTAAGATTTTAAAGGACTGGTTGGGGCCTATATAGTCCTGCTTGGTGTAATGTGGGTTTTTAAGGTCCGGTTGTGGCCTATATAGTCCCATTTTGTATAATATTTTTTTTTTAGGGATGGTTGGGGCCTAGTTAGTCTCGCTTGGTTTCATAAGTGTTTTTAAGTATGGTTGGGGTCTTGCACTCTCTGATTTCTTTGCTTGTTTTATATCATCCCAAGGTCCAAACACTCTGTGGCTGCAGACTATTTTGGACTACTACACTTGAAGACAGCCTGAGAAGGTGAGTCAACTGTTGGTGTCTGTCATTGCATTCATGCAGAAGAAAATTGTTATTTTTTGCCTGAATCCCAAGATTCTAGAATTTTTAAACAGTATTAAAATATCAGTAGGTGGAGTCTATTTCAATGGGCAAGGTAAGTATAAGGTCATTGGGTGGGGCACATAAAGGTCAATATGACAACAGGGAGGAGTTTAAAATGGGTGGGGTCTATGTAAGGGGAGGAGCCAAGACTTGCTCTGGCGCCCATCCAACTTGAAAGTTCACCAGCCGCCACTTTATAGATATGTATGACATACTGAACCACCAGGAATGAAAAAAATAATAATAAATAAATAAAAGGAACCCTCGTGGATGATTTTGACTCGTAGACCACACATTTGTCTTGTCTCCATTGGTATTTACGTTTCCATCTGCTTTTATTAATATTATGTCAATTATACAAGAGTGTTGTCGCCATAATTCCTGTAGCATTTTACCAAAGTACCCATTACTTAATATGCCCATCAGCAACTTGCTTCATATGGTCACACAATATTGCTGCAGTAAAGCTTCACTGTTTCTAACGTTCTCTGAATTGTTTACTTGTATGAGCTGTGTGTACTTAATATTTAGGTTCTCAGTTAAATATATTCTTCTGAAGTAATTCTGTGCAATGTTTTTTCATCTTGATTGTCTATTTAGAGCAATATTTAATAGCTGCTGAATTATAAGGGCAGGTTGTGTCAAATTACACTGACTTACAAATTGCTTGGCTTGTTAAATATTTTCTGTTTTCATCTTTTAATTCCCTCACGTTTCCTTTTATTCACGTACCTTCACCCTCTCCCTCTTATATCCCTTACCTGCTTTGTTAATTAAAGGTGCCATAGCCACTTTATAGTTTTACTTTGCCACCTTCTGTAACTGGTGTTTATTGTTCTAATTTTCTAGGTTAAATACGTGTATCTTCCTCCCTTTTTGGGGGTTCTGCTACATTTATAGGACCCCATTCCGATCCCTAATGCATCTCAACAAAAATGGCTGTTGGCAATTGTGGCAAATTTATTTTCTCAGATAATATACCCATCACAGTCCTAACTTCTCTAAACCCCACAATTATCTGGACAATGCATCAGGTCTGTCTGACTGGGGTTAAGGTCCCCACACAGCACTGCTGCGAAGACTTTTAAGCTGTTAGCTTAGTAGTCTGTGCAGCAGTGCCGCACAGTTAAAAGAGTTCCTCCATTCATCTACATAAACCCCTTCCCATGGAACTGACCCCACTGCTGATCACATCTACAAGCGCTGGGACCCACGGTATTCCTTGTTAACCCCCATGGTAAAATACACTTACAGCCACATTAAATTCCAAGCCCGTAAGGACAATGTGAGCCCCACAACAGCTGCGGGCTTGAAATCAGGCTGAATTATAGAGCTATTAAATTGGAGCAGGGCTCGAGTTATGGGCAAGCCTGTAAATCCATTCCCCGCACGCAACCTGTTAAAGGGATCGGACGAGCCGCGCTTTCCCATTACCAACCAACTGAGGAATAACGCAATGCGACACAGGCCTCTCGGCCAATCAGAAGTGGTTTTGATTGACAGGGGGAGCTTATAAATTTGCTTATAAATTTGCATTCCACATGCCCATGCATTGACTGTGTTGCAAATTTCACTGGAAGTACCACGTAGGTCCTGGAGCTTGGAAGATAGGTTTTGTTTTCAGAGTAGGAACTAGAGGAGAGAGGTAGATTGCATTTTTTGCTGATTTATTTTCTATTACATACTAATTTACGACTTACACATATTTACAGATTACATATTTGCAATACACATAGGTTTAAGAACACACATAGAGATATATAGAGTTAGGACACACCACCGCCCCCCATCCCATCCCCCACACTCCCTCACCCACACCCCATCACCCAACACTTAATAACACATAGCACATACATTATTTTTTTCCAACACACATAACACAGTTAAAGTTTTTTAATTAATAGAGTAGGGTAGAGAGGGGGTTAATAGAATAGGATAGGGGTTAATAGGGTAGGATAAAGGGGGGTTAATACGGTAGGATAGAGGGGGTTAATAGAACAGGATCGGGGCTAATAGGGTAGCATAGGGGGTTGATAGAGTAGTATAGGGGTTAATAGGGTAGAGTAGAGGGGGTTCGTGGAATAGAATAGGGGTTAATAGGGTAGGATAGAGGATGGTTGATAGAATAGGATAGGGGTTAATAGGATAGGGTAGAGGGTAGGTTAATTACCTAGAGGGGGCGTTAAGTACCTAGAGAAGGTTAATTAGTTAGAGGGGGGTTAATTTAGATGTATTAGTTTATTGGGGTGACTAATACTGTAGTGTAGGTAGTGCTTAGTCCCTTATGGGATTGATGGGGTTAATTAGAGGGTTATGGGGGTCTGTATAGACAATGGGATTAATGACAATTGTAGCCCAGGTCCTTTAAGGACCTTTAAGGTTTTTTAAGGAGCTGTGAGTCAGGAATTTAACATTTTTGAATGCTGCGTGCGTCCCATTAGGACCCCCGCTGCAAGGGTTATTGCGGGTTACCTGAGGGGGTTCGATGGAGACCCCGCAGCATCGGGGTGGTTAATGTTAGGTGCTGCAGGGGTACTTACATTTCCCCCAGCGGTGGGGTTAACCATTTGTGTGCCGAAGGCCCTTTTAAGGACCCGCAGCGGAAAATTTACAGTTTTAAATGCAGCGGGGGTCCCGATCGGGGCCCCAGCAGCAAGGGGTTAATGTGGGGACCCTGAGATGGCCCAAAGGGGGTGCTGATGGGGACCCTCCAGCAATATTTCATTTAGGTAAACTGCAGGAGTTCCCGAGTTGAAGTAATGATGACGATCTCTATTCCCATTGGCTGTTTCGATTCAGGAGTTACGGGCCAGGACGTGCGGGCCATTTCAATAGGACCATAAATTGCGGCAGATGCGGGCTCGCAGCAGGCACGCAGTCATACGGCCTACTCCGATGGAGTAGCAAGCCCAGAATTAAACGAGGTTCAAATACCTTTCTCTTCTATCTGTCACCATACAGGAGGAGGTCTAGGTCCAGTGGTGAGCCAGAGGCAGGGGCGTCGGCTCCATCAGAGCAGGATATGAAGGAGCAAGCCCCCACCCAGCAAGAACCAGCACAGGGAGAGGAGGAGGAAAGAGGGTCCGAAGGTCATTTGGGTGGTGGGGTCACCCCACTGGACCAGCAGACACATCACCAGGATTTGACCCCACAATCCCCCTCCTCGAAAGATTGAGGATTACCCCGGGGCCCTCCAATGTGCAAGCCAGCCAGCCACCACCTCCTTCCCCACACAGCATTGCACTGGCCTGGCCGCCACCACTAACGGGCACACCACCACCACCTGCATTACCCCTGGCTCCAGCCAGGCATTGGACCCTCCACACTCCATCCCCTCCACCCCCTCACCCGGCCCTGCACCGAGGACCTCTAACCCCAACACCACCAAGCCAGGCTGCACAGGCAGAGATGTTCGCCCTCATGCGCCAGCATATTGACTGTCGTCGGGAGATCCAAGCCAGCATCTCTGCCAATCATGCAGAGGTGATGCGTAGCCTGTCAAGGCACTCTAGGGAGGAGAAGAGGCATCATCTTATGACTGAGAACTATCTGGAAAGGCTGCTATGGATTGGGCTGGTCCCAAGCCCCGCCTCCTCTACCCAAGATGCATCAGCAGCCCACCCCCTCCTCCCACCATGCCTCCGCCACCATCACCCGAGGTGCCGCTGCCTGACCCCAGCCTCCACCACCACCAGCATGGAGACAGCGTCCAGCCACGGATGATGTGGGCCCTGGAGCTAGGCAGAGGAGGGCATAGGGGCTGCGGACATGTTTGTGCCTTCTCAACAGCCTTCCTCAGGGACAATCTATTGGTCCCAATGTTAACCTAATGTAGCCTGGCTACAGAGGCTTGGATCTTGGCCTATGTGATGGTGATATTTTGTATGCAGATGGCTACCTTCCATCACATGGTCCATGATCCTCTTTTCTATGGACACGTAGGGATCTGCTTAACATGTCACCAATTGATGGTCACTGAGGAATGCTGTTGAGAAGAGATGCTGCAGTCCCTATGATTTTTCAGGCCTTAGTTTATTTTTTGTGGGGGGGGGGGGGTTCTCTTTTTTTTGTTTTAGGTACAATTCATGAAGGGATCTTCTGCATCCGAAAGCATTGTTGAGGAAGTGTATGAGGTGTACGGTTTTTCCAGTGCCTCTCAGGTAGACATTCCATCAATGACAGCCGCCCCCCTTAACATGTAGCTGCAACAATCTTAAAGCTATCTTATAGCCAGATATCTAAGACATGATTGTTGTTAGCTTAAATGTAGACTGATACCGCTATGGCAGTGGACTTGCAAAGTCTCACAATGGCATGTTAATGACAGCCAGCATTGCTATACACACTAGTAAAGCATGTGATCCTGACCTCAATATCAGTCTGAGAACAGATCCTTGCGTCTGATGTAAGTGACATTGAATCTGGCTGCTGAGCTTTGTTTCCTCTCTGTATTAATGGCTATTTGCCCATATTACTGATTATCCAGAGACCTAGCTAATAGTTAGTAATGCTTGCAGATGGGAATCAGGTGAGTTAGTATATTGTTACAGTTACAGTATTTAGCACTGTACTGTACATGCATTTTTTTTTTGTCCTCCTCCACCTTTTTTCAGTTCACCACTTTTTAGTTTTTAATTTTTTCTGTCATCACACTGTATGTGTGAAACTGGATTGGAATACACAGTCCAGATTTTGAATCATCAGTTTCATTGAGCAGATCTAGACCATTAATGGTTTCTTCAATTAAATAGAGTGAATAGAATGATCCTTTTTTTCATCAGATTCCAGTTGCATTGGTGTAGTGACCACATGTGACCCTGGTAGGTGCTATGCATCATGCTTATTCTAGACTATCAAATTAGCCCCTGTATGTTTCCCCTTTTTTCCACTAATTGCCTCTTGCTTTCCAGGGATCCACCCACACAGCACCCATGATATTAATCCACAGTCTTGACCACTGCTGATTGTGTGTAAAAAATAAAGCTTTGTTATACTGTTCTTACCGTGTCAGTGTGTTTTCAATGGTTGGGGTTTGGGACATCCACATGCATCACATTAGTGTCCTATATATGTAAACATATATATATGTAAACTAATGAGCCAAAGAATAATAGTCATAATAACATTAAATATCATATAATAATAAATATGAAATATATTAAAACTAGCGACTTGCCAGTCAAAAATGTGTTCTACCAATTTTGTGCTTTGCAACGCTCATGTTCGTTGCTCATCACAAAGACATATATATATATATATATATATATATATATATATATATATATTTTTTTTTTTTTTTTTTTTATTTATTTTATTATTATTATTATTATTAATTTAATTAGTTACTTAATAAATTAATATACTTTACCTATTTCTAATTAATATATCCAGCCATCAATTGCCTGAAGAGCTAACAATCTCTTGTTATTTTCCTGCAGCATACAATGTACAGTTAGACTTTTAGTGCCCTGAGGAGAAAGTGTCATCAATGTACCAATTGTGCAGTAGAAATAGGCAGCGTGCGCAAGGGCAAACTGTTGGTTTAGTTGTGTAATGCGCCATTTTAGATTCGTAAAGTTGCAATTAATTGTAATTAGTTGCAAGTTAGTGTTGTAAAATGGCATGTATTGTCTCTGTGTTACGCGGCTCGCAAGCATTTTCCGTCCTTTGTAATGGTGTATTTTGTACCTCGTAGGCCCCTGGGTAGAAGTTGTACACGGCTGGCGGTGTTTTGCGTGCTTCAGCCTCGTTTTAATTTTTTCAGCAGCCATTTTTTTTCTCGCTTAGCGGATTTTCGACTGCTGAAACTCTGTTTAAATTCCCATGCAACCTCACTCCCAGACATCCTGACTGACCCCCTGGCTGTGTGTGTTTTTTGTGTTTTGGGATTTGCGCGGTTCGGCCGTTAACTTCGTATTTTTCTACATCCCTCGTCTCGTAATTTTGTTTGCTAAGTCCCGCGTTCCTCAACTGCTTGGAGGCTAAGTCGATCCTGTGTTTCCTAAGTGCTTGGAGGCTAAGTCCTGCATCTTTCAATGCTTCAACTGCTCGACTTCAGTGCTCATCGCCTAAGTGCTGCGAGTTTTAATGCCACAACTGCTCGCCTCGCTACGCCTTCAGTGCTCATTGCCTAAGTCGTGCGCAACAGCTCACAGCGTGATGGGCTTGAGAGAACAAATGATTAGGCTTTTTTCTCTTCAATCCAGCAGATCTGCAGCGGGTTGCTTTATGGGCTTACTTTAATAGTCATGCAGCCTATGATACGGGCTGCGGTTTTACAAGTTAGGCTAACTTAATGGGGCTGTAACCTACTATGTGCCATGGGGATCCACAGGGACCCCCATAGCACTAAATAATAAAAAAACTCTAATAAAAAAAAAATACTATATTACACTAAAATAAAAACAACATTATAAAAAATTTAAAAAGTTACAAAAAAAAATCTAAATTACATAAAAAAGAATTACAATAAAAAACTACAATAACATAAAACATTAAATTCAAATACATAAAGAATAAAACAAAATAAGAAATAAATATTAAATAAAAAATAAAATTAACCCTGTGAAAGAAAAGTAATATATTTACCAATCCTAATGTCCATCCAGCGATGATCAACGATGCCCTGTTCCTCACATTTCTGTGTTGTCTTCTGTATATGTGTTGATTGTAGTATCAGCTCTTCTTCATTCTTGCTTGAAGCTATTGAATCCTCTCTTCTGGGCTGGGAAATGGCCTTCCAAAAAAATCACATAGCTCTACCACCTCAAATGGCTTTTGCTGTGCCTTTGCGGCTTAAATAGTAATTTTGTTTCAATAATATTTTAGCCTATCAGAATAAATTTTTCAGATGCCACCCTGCTCTTTAAGCATGGGAATTTTAATTTAATCAATTAGGATGCTCAGATATAAGAGATCAAGCCTTATTACCGACTCAGCTGAGGGGTTACAGTGTTTTAAGTGTTTGATCTGATGATGCTTGAGTCATTTTCTGCCTCTGCTGGTGGTGTTCAGTATGCGTAAGTTTAGCAAGACAGAAAGACAGAATCGCTTGGAGGGAAATTTAAAAAGGAACAGGTCACCATAGCTTGCGGAATCTCCTAATTTTTGCTTATTCAGCTGTGCTTTCGTTCAGCTCTGAAAAGTAAAGTGTTTGAGATAGGTAGATTAGTAGGTTATGGTGCAACTTGCACAGTAACTTCTTGCACAATTTGGAATGGGGCCCATAGTCCTAAAATAAATGTTAAAAATATACTCTGTGTACAGTTGCCAATATGCTGTATATTCTGTACATGCATTTAGTACATTACATGTTAGGCTGGCCATCAGGTAATGAGTTAATTTTGGCCAATCTTACTGTGCTGAATAAGAGTATGACAGTTAGACATTATTAGCATTATTAAATTGCGATTCAGCCAGTTGAATAGTGCTCTATTTAAGCACAGAGCATATTGTTTTACAGACATTTTTAGTTAGTGAACTTCTATCCAAAAGCAAGGTCTTCACTAACTAAAAACGTCTGTAAAAAAATATGCTCTGTGCTTAAATGCAATTATATTAGCTTTAAGATTGTATGATATTGGGTACAGTTTTGTGTCAGGTACAGTTAGTGTGGCAACACTTGAATACTTTTGTGCTGAGTCATTATGTTTACTGTTATGTATATCAGTCAGAGCCAAGCTTTTGAGTGCTACACATGAGTTTTTGTGTGTGACAGTAACGATATATGCGTTTGGTGCAGTAACATTTTCCTCACAACATTCTATTAATCCAGTTATTAGGAATGCTTATCACTGTTATTTTGGGTGCAAGATTGGAGACTAAGAAAAAAGCTGGGCTTCACATTTGTTGTAATACTTTAGCTACTAACCTCTGGAATTGGTTAAATCGAAAAGGTCGGTCTATACTTTTTGCTGTACCCATAATATTGAGAGAGCCAACTGATCATATGACAGTCACCACCGTCATGGACAAGGACTTCTCATTCCTGAGCCATCAGCAGATTATTCACTTCAATCTGAAGATGAAGACTTAGATTATGACAGAGATAAATCACCTGAGCCCTCAACATCAAAAGATTTTTACTTTGTTCCTGATACACGCTATGCAGAGCCATACAATATTACACAGAATTAATTGAGTGACCAAGATTTGTCAAAAAATAAAGCAGAAATCTTAACCTCAAGACTACAACATTGGAATTTGGTTGATCATCAGAAATCCTTGACTTCGCTATGGAAAATTACCTTGCCTTCTGCCATGCAATCAATGTTTTAATGAAATTATTATTATTTATTTTTTTTTATAAATATTTTATTGTTTTTTACATGTAAAATAAACAGAATACAGAATACAAAAATACATACAAAAACACTAACATAACAATCAAAACAATTCGCACTACACACGTGTGAAATAATATCAAGAACAGCGTTGGCGCTATCATAATTTGGACCCGGCTATTATGGCCCTCCACCATATCTTAATATACTTATTGCATGCTATTTCCACCGTTTTGCAAAAGAAAAGCAACAAAGAGAGGGAAGGCTAGTTTACATGAAATTATTATTAATATTATTATTATTATGTTTTAATGAAATATTAAGCACATATCTGAAGAGTGGAGACTCTTTAAAGCTACATTTAAAAGTAGTGTTGCATAATGGGAATTAACTACCATCATTTCCTGTATGACATGCATATATGAAAAAGTCTTAATTCAACATGAAGCTTCTTCTTGACTCTATTAACTAAAGTGGCTGATCTTTGGGGGATCTAAAAGTAAATGCTGTCTGTCTGGGTATATAAAAGGGTTGCACCAATGTTTGCTGCTTTCTAGGGCCTCATTCAATTGTGATTTGGCCAATTGAATAGGGCTCTAAATAGGCACATAGCATATTTTTTTAACAAAGTTTGTGGTTAGTAAAAACCTTGCTTTTGGATAGATGTTTACTAACTAAAAACTTCTTTAAAAAAATATGTTATGTGCTTATTTAGAGCCCTATTCAATTGGCCAAAGAAAAGAAAAGTTGAAAGAAAAGTTTGGCCTACACAGAAGTTTCCTGATCCAGGAACTACAGCCCATAAAATGTTGTGTTACCACCATTGCATATACTGTAAAGTTGGGACTTATGAAAAACTTCAAAGAAAATATGCCAAGACTGATTGAGGTCAAAATAAAGGAATATGTTTTTGTTGGTACATGATACATGAACAGTTTGAACATATCATCCATGGTCAAACTTGTACCTGAGAACTTTTGGGGAAATGACTGAGCAGAAAACTATAAAGAACTTGTGAGTAAACTTGTATTTACCTACCAAAAATTAACCTGCAACATGTAATTATAATTCCACTGTCTACACTCTCATTTGGTAAATTTCCCTGACAAGTTTAGTGCAGTTAGCTATAAACATTTCCACCAGGGCATCTAAGCAATTCAAAGCAGGTATCAAGGACAATGGAGTTCTGCTATGTTCAATTAATGTATTCTTAAAATTAAATTTAAATACCCAATAAAAAAGAAAAGGAACCTAACACTAGGATTGTTATAGAATACAATCACATATATAGTTGTGGATCTTGCGATGTTGGTGACATTTGCGATGTTGGTAACGCACTTGTGAGTCTCGCAAAGCAAGGCGAGCCATTGACGTGGGACTTAGGCTGCAATGAGCGGAAAAGGCGCTCATTGCACTGCTCACCTTGCAAAGTGAGGCGAGCAGTTGAGGCTCACGAGACTTAGGCGGCGGACAGTTTCATGTAACTGCCAGCTTTCCAAAGCGAGGCAAGCAGTTAAGGCACGGGACTGTGACGGTCGCAACTGCGAGCCAAGCCCGTAACTCTATAAGAGGCTTGCAATGAGTGCCAAAGGTGCTCATAGAGAGCCCCGCGATGAGCACCGAAGGGCTTGTGATGATCGCCGAAGGCGATCAGTGCAAAGCAGGAAAGTTGAAGTACACGGGGGGGGGGGGGGGGGGGGAGGCTCACAAAGAGGAGCAAAAGCCTCACATTGTGTGGCAAGCAGCATTGCCAGCCTTACAATTTTAATCCCGTCATTTTTAAAGGGCAATTTCCTAGTTATTTAATAATGGTAAAGGTTATATTATTATAAAGTTATCTTTGAGAGGTATCTTCTGGATCGTTACCATGTCGTTATGAAGGGACTTGTGTATCTTAATGGAGCTGTGAGCTATACCATGTAGGGTCACCCAAGATGGGCAGGTCATAGTAGTGAGGTGAGACAAATTTCCAGTCCACTGGAGAAGGACCTGGCAACCCGATCCAGAATCTTTGTAATAAAAACCTTATGGATTTGCTTACCCAGACATAAGATGTGCATGGCATTCTGCAGTCCATAGGGTCACGAAGAGTTGGACACGACTGAACGATTTAACAACAACAAATAAGCATGTATGTGAAGATTCCCATTCAGGTGCATTTCCAACAAGTTTCACTATATAGAAAAAAACATTTCCATGTCCATATCAATCTGACATATTAGGAAATAACAGTCCAGCCTAGTATGCCACTCATACATGTTACATGTTTTACTATAGGGAAGATATGCAAATCTCCTTCGCACAAAAGTTCTGTAACTTCCTGTACTGTAGAAACTCTCCAGGAGTCCCTGATCCTCGAAAATGGAATAACTCAAGTGTAAATGATGGAGGTAAGTCTAAGAGGCATAATTTTAATACATATTACTAATTTTGATTTTAATCAATCCGTGTTTCCATGGCAACAAGTCCTTTAAATATGGTGGCTGAACAGAGCCACGGAATCCCTAAGGAAATCTAAAAACGTGCGTCGGGTGATACAGTACGTTAGACGCTGTCTGATGATGTCACTAGCTAGCTTCTAGGCAGCGTTTCACATGGACCTAATCCCTAAGCCCATAGCTTAATACTCCTATCCCTCAACTGCTGAATATGCCAAATAGTTAAATGGTCCAGCTTCTAATAGAATTTAGGAGGGATATTGCTAATGGTAGGAATTTGAAAGAGGAATCATTCTCTATTAAGACAACTTTATATACAGCATTTCAATAAAAGAAATATAGATCATATTTATACCAATGCTCATATTAGTACTATAGACCTTTGTAACCATTTATGTTGCCAATTAAGAGCAACTCCTCAGCACCTTACCAATTGCACTTTATATTGCATAATAGTGCAATATTTCACTGCAGCCCTTTTTGCACTTAGCACCTTCAACGTCACTTTTTACTGGTACATATATATTTTTGTTTTAGTCATGTTCTATATGGTCTGCACCAATGCTTTTAGGTGTTTATAATATATGCTGATTATTTTTTTAAATCAATAGAGATTGTTATTATATTCCAACAGTAGGTCCGACTGTGTCTCTCTATTTTTATTAACACAGATTTTTTAATTATTTAATAAAAGTTATATTTTAATTGTTTTTGCCCATTTAATTGAGATCAGAACAGGGTGTGCCCTAATTCAAATGAGACCTGTTCTATCCTCCCCTTTTCCATTACATGTATTATTATCTCAGGGAGCACCCTTGCAATCCTTCAATAAGGTCAACACTTTGAGCCACCACACCCTCTCTTTTTTTAAGAAATTATGGAGGTAAGTCCTATAAAACTAAATTTTGCTCTTACAGTGTAAATAGGTGCCTAAATATTGTCTGTTATTCACATAAATATCAGAGTGACAAGTCTTTATAACAGCACAAGGAGCTTATGCCATGTACCAACAACAGTTTACAAGGCTATTAAATGATGAGGAATTCTTGCTTGACATCCTATGAAAAATCATTATTTCATGACCTAAGCTTCACAGTAAGGCTTCTGTTGGATCAGCATTGTGTATTCTTTGGTTAGATAAACACAAATGATAAAAGTACTATTAACCTTCTGATATAATAACATCTTCTCAATGCTGAATAATAATCTGGCAGAAATATAGCATGGCAGATGAACCTCTTCACAAACATTTATGATCTACAACACAGTGAACTCATTAGTAGCAGCAGTATGCCTCATGTACTATGTCCATATGAACAGAAATGTCAACATGCAGGGTAAATCTTATCAAAACTCTTTGTAGTGTTGAACTGAGATTCCTAAAATTACTGCCATTTACTTGATGCAAAAAAGTGCCAATAAGGAAGTAATACAGAATGTAGTTGTCTATGAAGCAACTTTTGCTCATCATAATCATAATCATTGCATATTGTTCAAATCTGCTGAATACTTATCAAAAGGAAGCTTACTACTATTCATTCACAGCTTATACAACTGATGAAAAAAAGAATGTGCATTGTAACTTTATCTTTCCAAAATAAAATAATATTTGTGTCTTAATCCCATAAATACTTTATAATTTTCATATTTTTAAACGTACATTTTCAGTTTACTTTAAAATGCCTTTTATATGTATATATAAATTTATATATATATATATATATATATATATATATATATATATATATATATACAGATGTACAGGGGGGGGGGGGGAGTATGTGATCCCCTGCTGATTTTGAACGTTTGTCCACTGAAAACAAAATGATCAATCTATAGTTTTAATGGTAGGTGCATTTTAACAGTGAGAGACAGAATAACAAAAAAAACAAACAAGAAGAACGCATGTTAAAAAAGTTATAAATTGATTTGGTCAGTGAGGGAAATAAGTATTTGATCCCCTATCGATCAACAAGATTTCTGGCTCCCGGGTGTCTTTATACAGGTAACGAGCTGAGATTAGGAGCACTCTGTTAAAGGTAGTGCTCCTAATCTCAGCTTGTTACCGGTATAAAAGACACCTATACACAAAAGCAATCAGTCAGATTCCAAACTCTCCACCATGGCCAAGACCAAAGAGCTGTCCAAGTATGTCAGGGACAAGATTGTAGACCTACACAAGGCTGGAATGGGCTACAAGACCATCGCCAAGCAGCTTGGTGAGATGGTGACAACAGTTGGTGCGATTATTCGCAAATGGAAGAAACACAAAATAACTGCCAGTCTCCCTTGGTCTGGTGCTCAATGCAAGATCTCACCTTGTGGAGTTTCAATGATCATGAGAACGGAGATGAATCAGCCCAGAACTACACGGGAGGATCTTGTTAATGATCTCAAGGCAGCTGGGACCATAGTCACCAAGAAAACAATTGGCAACATACTATGCTGTGAAAGACTGAAATCCTGCAGCGCCCGCAAGGTTCCCCTGCTAAAGAAAGCACATGTACAGGCCCGTCTGATTTTTGCCAATGAATGTCTGAATGATTTAGAGGAGAACTGGGTAGAAGTGTTGTGGTCAGATGAGAGCAAAATTAAGCTCTTTGGCATCAACTCAACTTGCTGTGTTTGGAGGAGCAGGAATGCTGCCTATAACCCCAAGAACACCATCCCCACCGTCAAACATGGAAGTGGAAACATTATGCTTTGGGGGTGTTTTTCTGCTAAGGGGACAGGACAACTGCACTGCATGAAAGGGATGATGGACGGGGCCATGTACTGCCAACTCTTGGGTGAGAACCTCTTTCCCTCAGGCAGGACATTGAAAATGGGTCATGGATGGGTATTCCAGCATGACAATAACCCAAAACACACAGCCAAAGCAACAAAGGAATGGCTCAAGAAGTATCATATTACGTTACTGGAGTGGCCTAGCCAGTCTCCAGACCTTAATCTTATAGAAAATCTGTGGAGGAAGCTGAAGGTCCGAGTTGCCAAACATCAGCCTTGAAACCTTAATGACTTGGAGAGGATCTACATATAGGAGTGGGACAAAATCCATCCTAAGATGTGTGCAAACTCGGTGGCCAACTGCAGGAAACGTCTGATCTCTGTGATTGCCAACCAAGTACTAAGACAAAGGGGTCAAACACTTATTTCTCTCATTGACCTGCAAATCAATGTATAACTTTTTTGACATGTGTTTTTCTTGTTGTTTTTTTTATTGTTATTCTGTCTCTCACTGTTAAAATACACCTACCATTAAAATTAAAGACTGGTACCATTAAAATTATAGACTGATAATTTCTTTGTCAGTGGACAAATGTTCAAAATCAGCACGGGATCAAATAATTCCCCCCCCCCACACACACACACACACACTATATATATATATATATGTGTGGTGGATTAGCCTGTTACTGTATAGAATAACAGCAAAGAAAATATGTCATCTTTTATTCCAAAAATGCACAAAATAATAGCTTATCACAGCCAAAGTTATTTATCAGTTAAACACTGTTCTCTTGGTAATAGTCCACTTTGGATGGTACAGTTCACCTCCAATAAGACTTTGCTTGTTTGAAACTTCCTTCCTCACACAGCATGGTAATATCTTCACTAGTAAATTAGGGGAGCACCCAGCTCGCCCTTCTCTCCGAAATGCTCCAACCTCCAGGGACCCTTAATATGCCTTTAGCAAAAGTGCTGTAAAATGCTCACTTATACTGCTGACTTCTCCCTGGGGTTAATTTACACAGTCTTTCTGTAGCTTGTTCCTCTATGAACAGCTTTAACTATAAACTTACTTACTCCAAATCACCATGTCCTCATTTCTGTCTGTAGGACTTTTAAACCATCCTGATTAAGATGTGTACTGGCTTCATTGAGCTGTAGTTCCAATTAACCATTTTTATTCAAAACTAGATATACAGCTCTGCTCAATCTCTTAGGATTATATACTGTATACTCCTTGCTTGACTCTGTTACAATATATATATATATATATATATATATATATATATATATATATATATATATATATATATATTGCCATATTCTGCTTACTTGTAATCAAAATATGTAGAATAAAAAATATATATAGAAAATATATATAGAAAGTGCTAAAATCCTAATTATGAATGCATGTTGTCAATCACTGCATATGGGTATTATCAGTTGAAATCATGAGTAATTAAATCACTCAGATAGTATCTTCCCAGGCTCTCATTTCCTGAATGTTTGATGGCTTCTAAAAAAAAAAGCAATAACACCTGTAAATTTGGTGCATCTGGATTTATATAAAAGAGATACACAAATAAATTAAATGTGCAATTGAACATCCATAACACTCGACTTGATGTACTTCAGAAAATATCAAAAGATTCTCAAAGAATATTACACATACATATAAATCTAAAAATGTACGTTCTTACAATCAGTCCCTTCATTTTAACATACCTATTTTAACAAACCTATGGCAAGGCCTTTTTAACAAAAGTAGCTTAAATGGTATAATTAGCATGCAATGTTTATGTGATTGTTTTCCCACCACATGTACAGTAGTAACAGTTGAGTGTTGGTCCCCTTCTATCATGTTATCATAATAAAGTTGTCTGCTACACCCTCCTAGCCCTCTAGCACTCATATGCTGCTTCATACTCACTTAAATCACAATATATAATTAAAGTGTCATACTTGGTTGAAAAACGGAAACTTTTTTTTTTTTTAGAAAACTTAAGTTAATACAGTCTTCAAGTTTTAACTATAAAAATATTCAATTATGCTTTAATGTGCCCCCTCCTACATCTCTGCTCTCATCCCAAAATACACTCCCACCCGCCCTCTTCGCTCTGCTAATGACCTTCTTCTCTTCTCCTCTCTCATCACCTCCTCTCACTCCCGTCTTCAAGACTTTTCTTTGGAACTCTTTACCTCGCACCACCAGACTATCTGCCTGCCTCAGATCCTTCAAAATCTCTTTAAAAACACATCTATTCAAAAAAGCATATCATCTTTAGCCTCTTCATTCACTATGCATCTCTCACTCTCCTGTACCTCACCCATACCCTTTAGAATGTAAGTTTGCGAGTTTTAATCTTGTGAGGTGCTTTAGGGAAAGCACAGTGTATATCAGATTGAAAGCTCAATAACAGAGTCTTCCATTATTTTCATTGTGGGGTATCGTTTATACTTGTACCTAACCCCTGTATTGCGCTACGGAATATGTTGGCGCGTTATAAATAAAGGATAATAATAATGACACTAGACATTGACTTTTAGCAAAATTAAAAACAATGTAGCAATGGTAGGATATAAAGTTTAACACTCGACAACAGGACTAAATGGTAGTACAACCCTATCCCTCAGGCTGCTAAAATTACTGCTAATATTGGGCCATATACTATTAGAAGCCCGCAAAAGCCTCTTACCTGTAATTTTGGCTGCAGGTGTTGTTTTCTCTAAATGTTTAAATGTATTCTGTTGACTCAAGCTCGCAATTTACCTCCAGAAGCCTAAACTCGTAAACCCTGCTTTTTTAAGTAGGACTTCAGGGGGCGTTATCTGACAATATTTGTTTCTTAGACGCAACCAATAGCAAATGAGACCGTTATCATGATGTCAGTAAAAAATGGAAGTTAGACTTAATCTACAATTAAAGAGTACAAATTAATTAGGACCAACAAGTAATATCTGCCAATCGGGCTTGCAATCTATAAAATGCATTAGATCATCTGTTTTAGTCCTTGTGGGTTTCATGATATGTATTGACCCCTTGAGTCCAGGATTGATATTACTCAGAAATAACATTTAAAAATAATATTTTTAATTGCATACTGAATTTGTGGGTTTGAGACTTTTGTACAATTAATTCTAATGTATTTCCATGCATTCCCATGCTTTTAAAGTACAGTATTTAGTGTTTAATTGCTGCTACAGCTCTAATAAGTGTTTGAAAGGGCCCTTCCAAGTCCTATTTAGTAGTTGTAATATTTTTGACAGAGAAGTGATGTTTTTTTTCAATTGCGGGTTACACTTTATATGTGATCTAGCGCTCTGGGTCTAATAGAATAACAATTTTGTGTAACATTAATTATTTAGAGCTTGCAATAATCAAACTGTGCTAAATCCAATGGAGTTCTAAGGCAGAATTTGCGTCTTTGCCTGGCCCGTAGTGATTGTGACTCATAATCGGATTGCAAGTAGCTAATAGAATATGTGGCAATATTAAGAGCAGTTTTAAGTAAAACATTACAAATTTGGCAATGGAATATGGCTCATTGTTAGTTTGTTATATAATTCATAAACATGTAACATTTTTCTAGGCAACAGTGGTCTTTTAATATCATAGTCCAGTCTTTCACAGAGTTTACATTTATTTGGAAGAAAGTTGGAAAGCTAGTTACTGTGCTTCTCTAAAATAAATTGACAATTGTAATATGCAGTACTAGATTTGATTTTGAGATGGGCAATATTAAAAGTTTTCTCTACAATATCCAACATTAGTGATTATAAGTTAGAAAGTGGAAGTTAAAAGCACAGAATACTGACATCTGATCTGTGCTCAGTGGCCTAAATTCACCTACTGTATCTGGTTCTGAGCCATATCACAGAGTCATTGTCCCATTTGACATCTATGATTCAGTTTTATACTCTTTTACTAGTCCGCCTGAGTCACTGTAACTAATTTGTAACTTCTTTTTGTTTCTTTAGCGACTTGAACAATGGAGTAATTAGGATCTACATTCTGCAACGGAACAGTTTCTGTAGGACAAAGAAATCTCAGCAGATATCAGTAATGAGATCATTCTTCTCAAATGAATATATTGCACAAACTTTAAATTGGATTGCAAAATACAGGGATTGCTTCAAGAAATATTGAAACTAGGACTCTGTAGGATATTTCCTAATATCACAATTACTTTGCACATTTTTATCAGATTGCTGTTTCCGGATCAGGAACTTCAATGTGATAAAGCATGAAGAACTGTTCAACAGCCGGACATGAGCATGGGCTTACATCACTTGTGTACCGAACATTAACACATTACATTTTTTGCATATTATTTTAATGTAATATTAACTACTTATGCAGCCTCATTAAATTGGAGGCCAGTAACTCCAACGTGAGACTCGGAAAGGCTGCAGTCTGGAAATTCCCCCATGTTACGGGGCTATTAAATTGGAAGGGGCTGTGAGTTACGGGCGGGCGAGAGGCACGTTGGATGTGCGGGCGTGAAAAGGATCCATTAGTCAAACCTGTAGTAACAGGTTAGACGTACAACATAACAAAGTCAGAGGTGCTCATCAGAGAACGAACTAACCTTAATAGGTTAGTTCTATAGCCATGATAAGCTACTCTGAGAGCAACCTCTTTTAGCTCACTTGTGCCCTTCACAGGGAGAAATATCCTGTAGTATATCAGTCTGGTCCCACTCATAAGAGTGACCCAGCCCCGAAATACCAGGCAATTCTACCCTGAACAGGAGAAACAGCAAACCCCAGACGCGTTTCGGCCTTAATGGGCCTCGTCAGTGAGGTGCAGCTGAACTCCCTAAAGCACAGTGAGCAAGGGGTCCACGTCTGGAGTCCCCTATTACCTTTAGGGAGACTAAACCCTAAAGGTAATTTGCATATACAACATAACAAAGTCAGAGGTGCTCATCAGAGAACGAACTAACCTTAATAGGTTAGTTCTATAGCCATGATAAGCTACTCTGAGAGCAACCTAGGTTAGACGTAGCCAATGAACGAAAGCCTGCGGGAACCCCTACAGGCTACCAACATTACCCCTTGCTGCGGGGGGCCCGATCAGGACCCCCAAGGCAGTTAAATATTGAACCCCTGCCACTGGGGGTACTCCGAGTACCCCTGCGGCACCTAAAGTTAATGCCCCTATGCTGGTGGATCCCCCGCTGCATTTAGGAATTCAAATTTCCCGCCTCGTGGGTCCTGAAATGACCTTAAACGTTCTTAAAGGACCCGAGCTAACTAAAAATTAAACCCTGCCATAGGGGTACTATAAGTATCCCCCGGGCACCTAAAATTTTCCCCATCAAGCATGGGGGTCTATGTAGCCTTATTATGAGCCTCTAATTAACACCCTCTGTTCAATAGGGGTCTATATAGACCCCTATAGGACAATATTAACCCCTATATTAACACTATATTAACACTGTTAGCACCAGATCTATCTCCCTCTTCTAACACACGTCTCCAACTGCCTCTCTAGTATATCCTCTTGGATGTCCACCCACCATCTTAAACTCAACATGTCTAAAACTGAACTCCTAATCTTCCCTCCCACTCCCACAGCGTCAATTCCTTACATCTCTCTCACTGTCAAGAACGACATTATCACACCCACCTCATAAGCCCGTTGTCTTTGAGTTCTACTGGACCCCCCTCTGTCTTTCATCATACAATCTAACTTACAACTCACATACAACTAAATCTTGTCTTCTCCATCTAAAAAACATCTCTAGAATTCGTCACTATTTTACACAAGACACAACTAAAATCCTAATACACTCTTTCATTATCTCTCGACTAGACTACTGCAACTCACTTCTTGTTGGCCTACCCACCACCCGACTAATTCCACTTCAATCCATTATAAATGCCTCTGCTAGACTCATCTTCCGTACACAATGTTCAGTATCAGCATCACCTCTCTGTCAATCACTCCACTGGCTTCCCTTAGCCTCAAGAATAACATTTTAAATCATGACCCTAACTTACAAACCACTCAACAGTAAGGCTCCCCCATACATCTCTGCTCTCATCTCCAAATACTCCCCCACTCGCCCTCTTTGTTCTGTTAATGACCTTCTTCTTTCTACAACTCTTGACACCTCCTCTCACTCCCGCCTCCAGGACTTTTCTTGCTCTGCCCCTAGTCTCTGGTACTCCTTGCCTCGCTCCACGAGATAATCCTCTTGCCTCAAAACATTTAAAACCTCACTTAAAACACATCTCTTTAAAGAAGCATATCACCTTCCACCCTAACACACTTATTACCTCTCTCACCCTCTTTTACCATTCACTATACCTTAGATTGTAAGTGTGCAAGTTTCTATCCTTAGTACTTTGGGAATGCACCATGGTATTGAATTCCTAGCTCAAAGACAGGGCCCTCCTTGCTTTGCTAATTGTTGGTTTGTATTTATCTTTGTCTGATCTTGACTTGTGTACAGCGCTATGGAATATGTCTGCGCGTTATAAATGAACTATAATAATAATAATACAAGTGGCATGAGGCTTCTCCAGGACCCTCATGACACGAAGTCTAAGCACTACCCTACACTACACTATTAGCCACCCCAATAAACTAATGCATCTAAATGACCCACCCCTCTAACGAATTAATACCCCTGTACCCTATCCAATTAACCTCCCTCTATCCTATCCAATTAATTCCCCCTCTAGCCTATCCTATCCTACTAACCACCCCTCTACCATATTCAATTAACCCCCCTCTATCCTATCCTATTAACCCCTCCTCTACCCTATCCAAGTAACCCTCCTCTCTCCTATTTTTTAACCCCCCTCTACCCTATCCCACTACCCCTTCTATCCTATCATTTTAGCCCCTCTACTCTATCCAATTAACCCCCCTCTATCATATCCTATCAACCCCCCTCTACCCTTTCCAATTAACCCCCCTCTATCCTATCTTATCATCCCCCCTCTACCCTATCCAATTAACTACCTCTATCAAATCCAAATACCCCCTCTAACCTATGCAATTACGCCCTCTAGCCTATCCTATTAACCCCTATACTACCTAGCTAACCCTCTATTAAACTCCCAATAACCCACTAATTACAGAAAATAATAAACCCCCACTATTTACATAAAATGAAAAACTTACATTACATAAAATAAAAAACGACATTACTGAGAATAAAAAAAACTATATTACACAAAATAACAAAATGTACTAGTATTGGGAAATAGTAATTTTTCCTCCTGGTGCATAACACCTATTTCACATATACTCAATAAAGGATTTAGAGAAAAACTAAAATAACAAAGTTTTATTTATATTATTTGGAGAAAACATTGATTAAAAAAAATTGATTAAAATTTTTTTATTATTTTAGTTTTTAGTTTTTCACAAAATAACAAAACCCACATTACATAAAATAAAAAAAAACACATTATATAAAATGAAAAAACACTAATAAAGACAACCATCCTTACTTAAAATAGAAAAGCGATTTCAACCAATTGGAAGGCGCCATTTCTATTTTTTGAGAGGAGCATGCGCAGGAACCTCCAGTTGCAGCCTGGAGCTCCTCAAGGGAAGAGCTCCGTCAGTTTTTTAAATTTTTTAGTACGTCTGGATATTTTTTGAGGGGCTCTGCCTGCGACGACTGAATAAAGACCAGGGCATCGCTGGAGGAGCATTTTGGACACAAAAGTGGACAAAAAAGCCTTTATTATATTACATGTTGTATGTATTTTTGTATTAACTGTAGTGCTTATTTTTCTTTTAGGTGTGACCGGACCTGTGGACAGTTTTGGAGGGCCCTGTCTGGGACGAAGACCAGGGCATCGCTGAAGGGGCATTTTGGACAGGTAAGTGGTCTAATTTACCCTTTTCTATTTTTAGTAAGGCTGGGTTTGTTTCTTTGTAATGTAGTTTTTTTTTCATTCATGTGTTTTTTTTTTTAATTTTCAGTTATTTGTTTTTATTTTCTGTAATGTGTTCTTTTATTTTCAGTGATGTAGTTTTTTTTATTTTGTGTAATGTAGGTTTTCTATTTAATAAAATTTAGTTGTTTTTTTTTTGTGTAAGGAGCTTTTTTTATTTTGTGTAATTAGTGGGGTGCTAGGGATTTTATTAGGGGTTAGGTAGGTAGTATAGGAGTTAATAGGGTAGGGTATATGAGGGTTAATAGGATAGGGTAGATGGGGGTAAAAAAATAAGGCAGAGGGGGTTAATAGGATAGGGTAGAGGGGGGTTAAGTTTTTAGTTAGCGCAGGTCCTTTAAGGCCCTTTAAAATCATTTCAGGACCAGAGAAGTAGGAATTTTGAATTTTGTAATGCAGCAGGGGTCCCAATTGGGACCCCCGCTGCAAGGGGTAATATGGGGACACAGCAGGGGTCCCGATTGGGACCCCTGGAGCATGGGGATTTGTTTTGGGATCAGGGGGGATCTTTAGGGGCCGGAGGGATGTTTGGGGGCTGGAGCGGGGGTCTCTTTTGCATTTGAGTATTGGTTCTTAGACAATGTGGTTTTATGATGTGTATTATTAACCCATTAAGTACTGGCTTGTGTGTTAACCTGGATTTTGTATCATAAAACAGACTTAATACTAACATATCATATTTTTTTAATGACACATACGTTGATATTGGATTGTTAAGTGTCAAATAATGTTGTGCTTTTTGTGCTATACTCTCACTAAAAATGCCTCTGGGGACTCAGCAATTGTTTAAAACTTCTTCCGAGTGGTCTTTGGTACACGTAAATCTTTCTTCTGCTTTTTGCATTTATGGCAGTGCCCTGATTTGCGAGTGATCCGTAAAATCTTATTAGCATAGGGTTTGGGTGTCAGAGAGTAAGGGAGCAAATCGTAATTTATTGTCAGTGCTAAAATCAATGGAGATTTTTGCCTTGCTTTTCGACTTTGTCGTGAAGTTAATTCGCAGCAGTTCTCTCTCAATGTTTTAGGGATGGGTGATTAACATAGCTAGGTAGTATTTTCTGTGCTGCTAAGGCACTTGTAATTGCTTTAGCAGAGGTTTACATAGGGCCCATAGCTCTTTCACGTTTTTACAGTTCTCTCACCTTTTATTCAGACAATTTAAGGCAGGGGTCACCAAACTCAGTCCTGGAGGGCCGCACCCAGGCCTGGATTTGAGGATTTCCTTTATGTGCACAGATGAGTCAATCAGGATGACTGAAGAAGCAATAGTCTCACCTGTTTTCAGCAAGGATATCCACAAATCCAGGCCAGAGTGCGACCCTCCAGGACCGAGTTTGGTGACCCCTGATCTAAGGTAATCCTTAATAAATCTATTTGCTTAAAAAAAGTATGCAGTTTAGCTGTGGACTATAAATATTTGACATTAAGTTGAAAATTAAATAGTCTTGTCACTTTTAATACCTGCTGCCTTTGCAAACACAAAAGTTACTTAAATTAGAAAACAAATTATCTATGGGTAAAACATACCGTCCATGTGCACTTTGACCTATTATTACTAGGTTAAGCAAACAACTTCACAGGTGTTTCACAGTCACATTATACTGAGATATCATAATGCAGACGTTAAGTATTAATCTATCCAACTATTTACAATATATTTTAACTCTATTCCTATTTACACTTATTATTTGTACAATAGGGCACTGACAGATGCATCTGAATTATTAGTTTTCTATAAGTAAGGTTGACAAGTTCTTTGCTTACAAACAATATGCAACAACAGACACTTCTTAATGGTTATGCAGTGAAGTTTTTCAATATATCCTTGTTTTGCACAATTAATTATAAACACCTATAAAGGGGATACAAGCTGGCCATTTCTTTTTCAGCTTTGCTATGCCCATGTGGTTTCACTTTGCTTCCCTGAATCTCTGTTAATGAAATTTCTAATAGCCTGTAGTTAATCTACATCTGAACACATTTCATTTGTCAATTCATCTATTTTCTTCTAACACACATATTGTTTTGTAAATTATTTTTCTACAGGAGAAAGCTGTGTTTTTAGAATATTACTTGTAAAAAGTCCTATCCGTAGCACTGTAAGTGAACATATACACACACTACTGTACTTATGAAAGGGAAAGTGATGTTAGGCATTAAAATGAATAGCACAATATTCCCAAGCTTGCAATTTAAAATATTTTTTTTTATGTTTAATTTTTATGTTATATCGATCCCTGCGATCAGTGTGTTAATACATATAATGGAACTCGAATGGACTAGAATATCATATTTATTGATTTATTAATATTGCATTATTTCTGGGTCAGATCATAATTTGTAATTGAAACCCGTAAGGCTTTGAAATCTAAACCTCCATTTTTCTGTGACATAATGATGACGATCTCTTTTACCATTGGCTTTGTCTAAACCAGTAACTATGGGTTTGACTAATTGATCATGTTCACGGCCGCACATGCAACGTGCGCATGAATGGTTTGCGTCTCAGGCCCGTTGGTCTTTTCCATTAATATAATTTATTTTCCATGGTGGGGACGTTGGTAATGTACACCTTACCTCTGCATGTGGACATCACCAGATGGCCAACACCAAAATCAGATTGAGTATACAGTATGTTGCAGCTGAGGGTGGAGGAGCTGTATACAATCAGCAAAAACAAGACGATGAGCTGACTGTAACTCAGACCATAAGCTACTTAATGCAAAGTTTAGTGTCAAATTAAGCAGGGAAAGCCATCAGATAAATTTTATAGAAATTCAGCAATATTCCTTACAAATATGCAGTCAAGGTGAAGAATAGATTACAGATTAGAACTGGTAGGTATAATGCCAGAATAATTATAACTAGAGATGGGTAGGACTCCCCTGAACCCCACAAGCAAGGGCCATACTGTCACAGCCCCCTAGACTCATGGACTTGTTTTTTGGGGAACAACTAATCATGGAGGGACATTAGCTCATGTGAACTTCTAGAGCCTTTTCTGTGAATATTTCTGCTACCGAGCCTCAAAGTTGTATGTTATAATGTTTAAAGCATTTATTTTGTGGTCAGAATATGCTCTAGAAAATGACACTATTATATCAATAACCACATTAAATTCCAAGCCTGTAGCGGCAACATGAGACCCGCAGCGGCTGCAGGCTTGAAATTCTGCTGCGTTACAGAGCTATTACATTCTAGCAGGCGCGAGCTACGGCCGGAGACCCATAAAACATTCTTGTGAACGTTGCATGTGCGGCATAAACATGATTAGTTAGTCAAACCCGTAGTTAAGGGTTTAAAGGGAGCCAATGTTAAAATAGATTGTCATTGTTACGTCACTGAAAAATGGAGGTTAGATTTCAAAGCCTTACGTGTTTTTAATTACGGGTTACGATCGGACCCGCATTGCAGAAATAATGCAATATTAATAAATCAGTAAATATGATATTCTAGTCCATGCGAGTTCCATTATATGTATTAACACATTGATTGCCGGGATTGATATAACACAGAAATTAAACAGAAATAAAAGTATTTTATATTACAGATTTGCAAGCTTGAGAATGTTGTACTATTAATTCCTAACATCATTTTCCCTTGAACTATCAGTACAATAGTGTGTTGATATTTGTATTTACAGTGCTACGGATAGGACTTTAACTCCCTTGTGGGTCCTCTCTAGTATCCGTTGGCTTTTTGGCTCTATTTGCTGGTTACCGGTTTGAAACTCAGTGGTTTTGTGGCAATTTAATAGTGAAATTGGAACATAACAGTTACGGGCTTGACAGAACAAAGGATTTGTGGGCGCGCAGTTCAATTTTCCACGTCCCGTTGGCTTTTTTCGCCCTTAACCTGCAAGTCACTTGTGGGGAGCTTTGAGAGGCCAATTTAATTGCTTACGTCTTGTGGACTACGTTACGGGCTACGGTTTTACACTCTAAGCTAATTTAATGGGTCTGCAAGTCTCTTCAGATAGAACAAGCCGATCTAGTGTAGTGATATGACACTGCTGCACATAATTGTTGTTACATAGAGAAAGCAATTACTCTTAAGGATTGAATATAATAGTGACTCATTTAGTAATATTATAATCTTCATTTAGTAGTGATGGTTGTACGGCTTTATTTCCCAAGTTAGTTTTTAACAATATTACCTGCTGCACTCTTTATAATTCACTGTACAGCAACAATGGTATTAGAAAGGTGACATTGTTGACCTTTAGAAGCAAGAGTTTGTGATGTCAAATACCCTCAGGCCCCCTCAGCAGCACCATTCACCCCTCCTTCCCCCCCAGCAGCAATGTTCACCCGCCCCATGTTCCCTCAGCAGCACCATTCACCCCTCTAAACCCCTCAGCAGCAATATTAACCCCCTCTGCCCCCCTCAGCAGCACCATTCATCCCTTCTTCCCCTTCAGCAGCAATATTCACCCACCCCCAAGCGCCCTCAGCAGCACCATTCACCCCCAACCCCCTCAGCAGCACCATTCACCCTCCCAGTCCCCCCCCCCCCCAGGGCCCCCTTAGCAGCAATATTCACTACCCGGCCCCCAGGGCCCCTCAGGAGCACCATTCACCCTCCTCTCATAACCCCCAGTGCCCCCTCAACAGCATCATTTACCCCCCCACCAAAAAAAAAACAGGGCCCATTATTGCACCGTTCACCCCTCCCCTCCCCAAGCCCTTAAGCAGCCATATTCACCCACCAATACCCTCAGGTCCCCCTCAGCAGCACCATTCAACCCCCAACCCACTCAGATGCCATATTCACCCCACAAATCCCCAGGGCCCCCTCAGCAGCAATATTCACTCCAAAACCCTGCAGTGCCATCTCAGAAGCACCATTCGCCCCCCCCCCCCCCCAAAAAAAATCCAGGTCTCCAATAGCAGCATCATTCACATTCAAACAGCCCCCCCTCCCCCCCCCCCCCGCAGGAGCATTATTCAACCACTTAAAACCCCCAGGGCCCCTTGTCACACTATTTACTCCCCTCAAGCCCCCTGCACTTCATTCACCCCACCCCCTCTTCTTACTTGTGAGTTACAGTCCCCGTCCCAGATCCAATTGCTTAGCGGTTGGGTATTCTTCCCCTGCAGATTCACGTGACATCATTAGGAAATCCTCTGTATGAAGTTCCGTCAGTGGAAGGATACCCAACCACTGAGCAATCCGGGACAGGGGCTAACGGATGCCGGGCAGTCCAGAGCCTGGGGAGCTCCACTCAGTCACCTCCTCCTGGGCTGTGCATCGGGTGCCATAACATTATCAAGGAGATACATTGTATTCATAGTCCAAAGAAATATATGATCAAACCTGGGCATTTTATGGATGTGGCCCGCGGGCCATAAAATACCCAGGTCTGCTCTTGGTTATTTCCCCTACTACTTATTGCATAACCCCTCCACCCAACCAGACATTTTGGCTTCAGAATGATTTTTCACATTATCTTATCACCCCCTGCCATGCTTAGATCCTGGATCCTTAGATCACAGGAACCAAGATACTGTCAAAGGGATAATGGCCTGTGGTGAATAAGTGTCACAGAGGTCTTAAATTTAGTTTGTGTCTTATTTATCCTGTTTTCATCATACACTTAGTATTACTGATTATGTTGCATAATAAGGAGATAATGGAGGTGGAAACACTATGCTTTGGGGGTGTTTTTCTGCTAAGGGGACAGGACAACTGCACTGCATTAAAGGGACAATAGAGGGGCCATGTACCATAAAATCTTGGGTGAGAATCTCCTTTCCTCAGACAGGGCATTGAAAATAGGTCGTGGGTTGGTATTCCAGCATGACAATGACCCAAAACACAAAGCCAAGGCAACAAAGGAGTGGCTCAAGAAGAAGCACATTAATGTCCTAGAGTAACTAGCCAGTCTCCAGACCTTAATCTTATAGAAAACCTGTGGAGGGAGTTGAAAGTTTGAGTTGCCAAACATCAGCCTCGAAACCTTAATGACTTGGGGCCTCATTCTATTAGCGGCCGTAAATCGGCCGTAAGGCTGCGATTCCTTGCGGGGGTTCAGTTAACTCGCGATTCTATTATACGGCCCCGCAAGGATCTCATCTTACGGCCGGCCGCATATCTTGGAACCGGCCGTAAGCTGTGAAATATAAAAACGCAAAAATAAATTCAAGCCTGCACTGTACAGCTCTGTAAATGCTAGGGATCATATTGGGGGACATGAGGATTAAAAGAAACCCACTCTCAAGCTTGCACATCTGCCCAAACCCGAGTTCAAATTAACTGTTTATTTTCCGGCTGCGGCGTGGGTGTGTCTGAGGTGCTCCAAGCACTCTGGACTTTTTACATGGATATTTTTACGGATATTAAAAATAAAATATTTTACGGATTTGAGTACAGGATAATTATGTGCTATTTTTTCTAACACCTAAAATCCCTTTATAGTCTTCGCAAAGTGCAGGATGGCTTTATTTAAGCTATTTTATGTGCTTAATTGGTGCTAGCGAGACCTCTTTCCTGCAAGTAAGCTGCGGCTCGCTTTTAGCCTTGCAGAGAGGTTTCCCGGAGCAATTGAATTGCAAAACTCTTGCGGCCGTTTTAGATCAAAGGCTTTCCTCTGGCGCGAGCGGCCGCAAGAGATAGCAAAGCACCGGCCGCAAGCCTGCCGGAGCCCCCGGCCGTAAGGGAATAGAATAGCAGAATAGCTTGCGGCCGGTCCTTGCGGCCCCGCAACGGCTGTGGCCGCTAATAGAATGAGGCCCTAGGAGAGGATCTACAAAGAGGAGTGGGACAAAATCGCTCCTGAGATTTGTGCAAACTTGGTGGCCAACTACAAGAAACGTCTGACCTCTGTGATTGCCAACAAGGGTTTTGCCACAAAGTACTAAGACAAAGGGGTCAAATACTTATTTCCATCATTGACCTGCAAATCAATGTATAACTTTTTTGACATGCATTTTTCTTGTTGGTATTCTGTCTCTCACTGTTAAAATACAACTACCAATAAAATTATATATAGACTGATCATTTCTTTGTGGACGAACATTCAAAATCTGCAGGGGATCAAATACCCCCCCCCCCCTTTATATGTATGCGTGTATATGGTCGATATATATATATATATATATATATATATGTAGATGTATTTGTTAATGTATACGTTTATATATATATATATATATATATATATATTATTTTTATTTTTATTTTTTTATTTATACATATTTTTTTTAAATATTTGATATATATACTGTGTGAGTTGATGTGGGAGGGGGTTTAGGACGCGCAAGAAAATGTTCCTTTTGCACTGGGGCTCCTCGTGCACTAGCTCCGCCACTGCAACAGTCTGTCAAGATATGGAAAGAGCTGGGCTGGCCACGAATTGGAAATCCCTCCTGTTAGGTCCTCATATCTGAGCTGGGTTACTTAATCTCATAACCCATAGGTTATAATGCAGATATTGCCAATAAGGAGTATGATAGGATAACCTTATTCCCTTATGGAAGAAGTACAACACTACTCCTTTTCATGTAACCAAAACAAGATTATGTTTTATTGAGTGGACAGACACATTTTTATAGGGCAACATTAAAAAACCCTGGTGTGAACAATACCAGAAACGTAAATATTGTAAAACACAGGTATAATACTGAAACTTCCCCTTATGTTAAATACACCTTGTCCGGTGGGCGCCTAATCATAGATTAGGATTGGGCTACATGCAGCTAGTTAAGGTGTTGATATAGTGCTTCAATATCAACCGGTCATGCTATTAGGGTCTTCAACACCACACAGAACTAATACCATGGTAATCAGTACATGTAAGAATAACATTTAGAAAGTGTTATTTTCCTGGGACCCTTTTAGGTAGAGCTTGATAAGACAGATCCCCAACATCATTTTAAACTGCTTGTCAGAAGCAGAACTTGAAATTCCCACAAATAGTGACATGTTTTAACATGTCCAAATATATAATAACCTCCAGTTGACAACCACAATGAGTTGCTAGTATTGATTCTGTAGGGAACATAACATGGAGCTGTAAATAGTTCCCTAGCATCAGGACACTTTGGAAAATTAAATAATTTGTCTTATATGCACACCCAAAATATCATCAGCCCACAAGACTGGCACTAAATGTGATAATTCCATAAAGTTTATGAAATTCTAAACTGACAATGCTTAGAAAAGTCATATTATCTGAGCCTTGAAACTCAGTATATTTTCTGTAATTTTTCACCATATATATTGAAGCATTGAGTCCCTATCCAAACCTAATGCATAATCATGAATCTTGTTAGCACTAAGAATACCCTTTCTGCAGTAGCCTAGATTTTAATTCACAAGTCTGTCTCTCAAAAGATTCCTAGTCAGTTCAGTTTAATAAATTGGCCCTAAGGGATTGAACATATGAGGGGAACAGACTGGCATAGGGTGGTGTATCAACTAAAGAGGTTATTGCACATATCACACTATAGTAGACATATAGGCCAAAAAGTGACTGTTACCTGTATATAACTTTTCCACTCATTCTGGGGATAGAAATGTAATTTTACTGGAATATCAAAGAGATTGCACTGTTTCTAGGTTGTGTGGTCATACTGTTAGCAATCTTAAGATTCAGCATTACTTGTCACAGTGATATTAAGTAAGTGCGGGTTTATAACGTTTGACAAACAAAATGTTTCTTTCTAAATATTTTTAATTAGTGATGATGCTAGTGAGATATTTTTTTATTATTATAATTATTATTTATTATAATTTATTTAGAAATGGATTCAATTTGCATGCAGTGCTTGTATCCAAAAAAACTTGTTAGAATCACAAATAAATTCACCAGTCAATAATAATGAATTGTTTAGAGCCCTTTGGTTGAAAGCACTTTTTTTTAATTTAAGTATTGAAAGAGAAGAAAAATAATATCAGTCACTTGTCTTTCATTTATTAACTATATTAATTGTTGTTTAATTCTGATATGAGAAACAACACAGCCCCAGGAAGAAAAAGCAACTGTTATTTGTGCTATTGTGTAACAAATCCTTACAGTACCTTGTTATGTAGTATATTCTATGTTGAAAGGCGCATATGTTGTGTTCATTTTTCTGTGTTTTACAATTGTGTCACAAGTGCGCACTATGCGGTTGTTAGGAGTAACTATGTGTAATGTTGGGTTAAACTCTCTTTTTTGTTATGAGAAACAGTAAGTGTGATTAAATCAGTTTGTTCCTGTTATACTGTAATTGTTTTATTCAATTCAGTGGTTGCAGAGAGGATGGCTGCCTAAATACAGTCTACCTCAGAAGACCTCAAACAGGAGAAAAGAAAAACTGTGCAACAAAATACATAGTAGTGAATTAAACAGTGAACAAAAAGAAAATAATCAAAGCAAACTCAAAAGTTGAAATGAAAACAGTTATGGTCGAAGCAACCATAACTAAAAACAACAGACTAATTCCAACTTCTTTTTATGGAGTTTAGAAGCTGAAAAACCTTGGAAGTTAGTAACTGTAGAATATCGACCTTTAAAACCAATCAAAGGAGTATGTGGAATCGGAGATAAGAAAAGAAAGCAAAGAAATTATAAGCTGTGGTACAAGAATACATGGAACAGCAAACCAAGAGACTGAGAAAGAAGGCCATGAAAAAGCTTTAGGACTTATAGGTAGAAAGCAGACACAAATTTACCCAATTTATAAGCCGATCTGAAAATGTGTTGAGCAAGGAAAAGTCAGTGATAAAGCAGCCTAACGGCAGATATTCAAGAACAACAAGCAGTGTGGTTTGAAAAATCAAAAGGTTCTCATCTAGTGATGAATTGATACAAGTTAATAGATTTGGCCACCAATTGCAAATAGACAAGGAAATATAAAAGTGACTGAGGATGCAGAAGAAGAAGAAGACACAGGTGAGGACATGGAATAGGGCAAACATGTAGTTGCATGGTTACATAGTAATGGAGGTTGAAAAAATATATTTTAGTCCATTAAGTCCAGGGGAAGGCAAACAGAAAAAAACAATTGAAACATTGCCAATTGTCTCATAAGGGAAACATTCCTTCCTTACCCCAAATACTGGCAATATGATTACTCCCTGGATCAATACTCCTCCTTTTCTAGTTATCCAGGATAACACTCAATGCCCTTTTTATTAAAAAATATATCCAACACCCTTTTAAAGTTATCTATCAAATCAGCTGTCACAACCTCCCTTGGTAATAAATTCCTCTGTTTAACCACCATTACTGTGAGGATTTTTTGTTCTTAAAGGTGGAATCTTTTTTCTTTTAACCTTAAGGGATGTCCTCTTGTCAGCTGTAAACCTCCTGACAAAAAAAGTTCACTTTACAAAGCCGTATATTGACCCAGGATGTATTTATAGGTAATTTATATCCCCTATTAAGCACATTTTTCTAGAGCAAATAAGATACATTTGGTTAGGTTTTCTTGATAGGTTAGTCCGTCCATTCCTAACAAAAAATCTCCTTTTTATGAACTGGTGCACATTCCCACATTAAATTATATTTCAATTATATTCAGTTATAACATATTCCTAACTAATATTGTTTAGGATTTCTTCCGCCACTATTTAAACCAACCCACAAGGTTTCCACATTATCACTAGTTCCACCATAAATACATTTTATGAATATGGGCTTAATAGACTAATCCCTCCTCCTCTTCTAACACTGCCCCTATCTTTCAGAAATAGGTTCTAACCATCCAAATTAAAAGTGCAGCCATGAGAATCACCCAACCAATGCTTATCATATCCAACTTCTCATTTGCTATTAATTCTAGCTCACTCATTTTGAGAGCGATCAGCTCTAACCTAGGAGAAAATGTGATGGGTAACTGATTCAGAAGCGATTAGCCACATGGTGACTGAGTTGTGATATTTTGATGTATTCCAAGAAGAGAAAAGTAAAAGTGGCAACTGGAATTGAACCAGTAAGAGCCAATCAAGATGAACTGGTTAATCTGGATAATATTCCTACAAATGTATTGTCATTTGGCTTGCATTTAGTTTACAAAAACATTTTGGTCATTTGGGTGTTTTTTTTATTTCTTTTCTGTATCTCCTACATGTTCTAAAATTCTAACTTTTAATTTCCTTTTAGTTTGAGTGATGGGGTTAATTTGAAATGCCTGGGGTGTACTTATAGTACCACTGCGGCATGGGGTTAATTTTTAGTGTTTGCGGGTCCTTTTAGGACCTTTATGGTCCTTTAAGGACCTGTGGCGGGAAATTTAAAATGCACTGGGGGTTCATTTTAGGGGCTTATGTCGACAGGGCTTGTGTTTTGAACTGCCACTGTGGTCCCAATTGGGACCACCGCGGCAAGTGATGATGTTGGGAGCCTGCGTGTTATCACGCAGGCTTTATTTATCCATGATGGCAATCTGTTTTGCCATTGGCTAATGCTAACACATTACTACATATTTGCTTAATTGATATTAGCACTGCCGCACACGCACCGTGCAACGGTATGAGTTGCTTTTTTGTGTCTCTCGCTCGTAGCACTCAGCCCCTTCCAATTTAATAGCAACGTATGTAGGGCAAACCTCGACCACATAGCCTCTGCAAGGCTCACGTTGGACCTAATGGGCTCGAATTTAATTGGGCTGATATGTCCTTGCCCAGAGAGCTGAATCGGCTTGAGAAAGTCTTTTGTAACCCTAAATAAAACATACTTTGCAGCATCTGCAATAGATAGATGATGGCAGACAACAAACTTCATATTATCAACTTCTCATTTCCCTTTAATTCTGTATTGAAAGCCCTGAAAAGGAAACGAAACAATATATTGACAAATATTCTGCAATAATTACACTGATATGTTTGACACACGAATATTTGTAGGATGCATTCTCTTTAGGCATTTTCCTTGAATATAAAATAAAAGTATTATATTTAATTGAATATTTCTGTCACTTCAGTGCACACCACATTCCAATTAAAAAGCAATTAATGTCTTGTTCTACAGGTGTAGAAGACTTGTAGTGGATATAAATATGTAGCTTTGATGTTTTTTTATTTAAATACAAGAACTATTTGAACTATAAAATATATGTCCTAAAATTAACTGCAAATGATATGAGCAAAACTCTTACTTTGATGCCAAAACAGTGCAGATATGAGCTACTGCAACTGGATATCATAAATGTATCTCTACTGTACGGTGGAGAGCTTCTATAGCTCTGTTGGTCAAAATATATATTAAATTATTGTTGTGGTAAACTACCTACTTATAAGGTCCACAACACAAGCCGAGATCCCGCACATGCTGATGATAGGCAGTAACCTTGAAACGGCTGTCCGTGGGTAGGATTCCCAGCTTGTGTATAATCTAAGCTTTGCATAAAAGCTGTGTAATGCAGTGGGCATAAGCTTAAAGGAAGCCATGTTTGAAATGGTTTATGGATTGAAGAGCGAGGCATCAGTGGGCACATTTGCATGTTCCTGCTCAACTTCTCAGAATGCAGTATAATAACTGTATTTCTTTGAATTCTGAGCTGGAAACACTTTTTTTAACTTGTTTTAGACATTCAAATTTGAACACAAATGTACTATTTATTTACTAATTATATATATATATATATATATATATATATATATATATATATATATATATATATATATATTGTGACAAGGATGGCCGTCTACCGCTGTGATTTTTTAACAAAAGGTTCGACAACACGTCGATGTCATGGCTCACTTGGCAGTCATCTGGGACTTGGACAAATGTCTGTCACAGGCTGTTGACACATGAGACGATACCTGGGGTTTGGGGCTCCCAGACCCCCTGTTATACTGTTATAAGGTTATATTGTTATTTTGTGGTCTAGGGGATAAAGTATTATAAGTTTACCCCTTAGCATATTCCCATCCCTTCCATGTTTAGGCTCATTGTAATGGGGGTCATGTGAGAGAGCTAGTGGGATATGTTGGTTGTATGTGGGTGAAACATTGGGTGTTGTATTTGTAGATGTGTATGAGAGTAGAGTGTCTGTTATCTGTACTTGGGTAGCAATATTACAGCCTACAGATAGTAACCTGAGTGGATCAACAATCTGCCTTTCAGCTATCACTTAAGGTAAACACTTGAAGTGATAGCATCCCAAGACAATGGCGTCAGGGCAGACAGCCAGGCACCTAGATAACAATGGGGGGCCTAGGAGCTCAAACAGGAAGTTTCCACTGGGAGAGCCTGGGTCAGAATGAGCTTGGTGGCCACACCTGGGGTTGGCCCATGGGAGGAGTCTCATGGTTCCCACGTAGGGACCCTGCATGATTGGCCAGAGGCAGTTAGGGGCTGACTAAAGGTAGCTCCTCCTGGTAATGTTGTATGCCTGTTTAAAAGATGTTATTTTCCAAATAAAGGTGTTCATAATTTTCATCAAGACTTTGTGACCCAGGGGCATATGCTGGTAGAGGAGATCGTTCTGACTCCCTTCCAGGTTTCCCAGGCACACTACCAAAAGCTGGGACTTATGCTCTTGCATCTACAAAGACTGTCCATTGGTCTAGAGTCAGCCCAAACTTAGGTCTAAAACCTACAGGAGATAAGAGGACAAGGATTCTCTATACTCCATCATCATTGTAGGTTGTGACAGTCGAGACTTGTTTATTATAGGGCTCATAAACTAGGATCCAGATGTAGTAATTAACTTTCAGAAAAATAAAATAAAAATCTGTGTAAACCTTCTTACTAGACATTCAGGAACACCCTGACTACACCCGGGCAGCTTCTCTGCTCCAGAGAAATATAATAAACAAAAATTAATCCTGTCGTACTACTTCCAGTGGAGGTTAGCAGGGTTTGTCTTTTCCCTCGAGTCTCATGTCTCTTTGGAGAGCAGGCACAACAGTCTCTCGAATTTAGTATTGTTAGTAAAGCCACCTTGTGGATAGCTTACAAACTGTCTCAGGTATTTATTAGCCAATATAGTGCCACCTTGTGGATAGGATACAAAACTGTCTCTGGTATTTTGTATAGTACCACCTTGTGGCCAGGGTACCTGCCTGCCCTTCTCTCTGAGTACCCACCCACAGGGACCCTTATAACGAGTACCAAGTGTACTCTAAAAGATAAAGTCTAGTTAAGCACAACAGTCTCTTCCCTGGCGGTAATAAAGAAAACAAAAGGGGTTTCTGACCTTTCAGTAATGTAGTCGGCCTTGCAGGTGGCTTTAGCCTGCAGCACAGGTCCTCAGCAGGTTGGACTTGTTTCCAATAGCAGCTTCCTTGGTTTGTCTCTCTCTCTGATGCCAGCACCCACTTCCTGTGTCTGTCCTCTTACTTCAGAGATCAAACAGTCCACAATATCCAACAGGACTTGTCACTTGCAGCTTCAGGAAACAGCAGTATAGCACTCCAAACAGAGCTTCTCCAAAACAGTTCACCTTTGATATCTGTGTGAGCAAACTATCACCCAGTCCTCTCTTAACAGCAATCCAGGCATCTGACAGCTCTCTCTGCTAGCTGTACTTTCCAGGCTCCTTACAGCTTGTCTCCTTCGCTATACATCAGAGCCTCTGGCTACAGCTTTCTCACTCTGCTCA
Organism: Discoglossus pictus; assembly: GCA_027410445.1. Lineage (NCBI taxonomy): Eukaryota > Metazoa > Chordata > Amphibia > Anura > Alytidae > Discoglossus > Discoglossus pictus. The sequence continues at coordinate 248,842,810 of CM050167.1, forward strand.
CACCACTTAGGCCAGAGCCTAATCAGCAGTATTTCACATGTCTGCTTTCTTAGATTTAAAGTGAAGCTCCAGCAGGGCCAATTAGGAGTTCTCCAGGAGTTTAACTCCGTCACTCCTGTCAAGAACTCTTCACACTCTGTACCTGGCACCATCCTCTAGGCGGCAGTCACAATATATATATATATATATATATATATAAATATATATATATATATATATATATCTCAAACTACGAATCGTCGTCACGCTTTGCGAGGTCGCGAAGCGAGGGCCCGCATTTGCGGAAGTGGAGGCTCAAAGGTGCCTCATACACGGTTACAAACACCCACACAAGCGGCACCATTACGACTTTGCAAACCGCGCACATCTACAAACAGTCAAAACACAATAAATACCCACTAAAAATACATAAAAAGCTTACCCACTGCAAGGGGGGGCACCCAGGACCTCTGCAAGTAAAGTTACACCTCCATTTAAGTCCAAATTCCCGAGTTCAGACACACGAAAATCCCCTAAGCGAGAGAAAAAATGGCCGCGAAAAAAAACGAAAACGAGGCTCAAAGACCCAGAACTGCCCAGCCACGTACAACTTAGCCAAGAAGGGATCCGAGATAAGCTCGGAAACCTGCATTAACCCCACATTAACCATCGCTGAAATGAAAATTCTAAATTCCCGCATTACAAGTTCTTAAAGGACCATAAAGGTCCGTTATAAAAAAAATATATATATACACTATAACGCATGGGGCTCTATACAGAGCCCCATCAACCATTAATTAACCCTGTCACTCATGGAGGTCAATATAGACCCCCATAAGCCCTTCATTAACCCCCTCACTCATGGGGGTCAATATAAACCCCCATAAGCCCTTCATTAACCCTGTCATTCATGGGGGTCAATACAGACCCCCATAAGCACTTAATTAACCCCCTCACTCATGGGGGTCAATACAGACCCCTATAAACCCCTAATTATTTACCCTGTCACTCATGGGGGTCAATATAGACCCCCATAAGCCCTTCATTAACCCTGTCACTCATGGGGGTCAATACAGACCCCCATAAGCTCTTCATTAACACTGTCATTCATGGGGGTCAATACAGACGCCCATAAGCACTTAATTAACCCCCTCACTCATGGGGGTCAATACAGACCCCTATAAATCCCTAATTAACCCTGACACTCATGGGGGTCAATACAGACCCCCATAAGCCCTTCATTAACTGTGTCACTCATGCGGGTCAATACAGACCCCCATAAGCACTTCATTAACCCCCTCACTCATGGCGGTCAATATAGACCCACATAAGCCCTTCATTAACCCTGTCACTCATGGGGGTCAATACAGACCCCCATAAGCACTTCATTAACCCCTCACTCATGGGGGTCAATATAGACCCCCATAAGCCCTTCATTAACCCTGTCACTCATGGGGGTCAATACAGACCCCATAAGCACTTAACCCTCTCACTCATGGGGGTCAATACAGACCCCCATAAGCTCTTCATTAACCCTGTCACTCATGGTGGTCAATATAGACCCCCATAAGCCCTTAATTAACCCTGTCACTCATGGGGGTCAATAAAGACCCCCATAAGCCCTTCATTAACTCTGCCACTCACGAGGGTCAATATAGACCCCTATAAGCCCTTAATTAACCCCCTCACTCATGAGGGTCAATACAGACCTCCACAAGCCCTTCATTAACCCTGTCACTCATGGGGGACAAGACAGACCCACATAAGCCCTTCATTAACCCGGTCACTCATGGGGGTCAATACAGACCCCCATAAGCACTTAATTAAACCGCTCACTCATGGGGGTCAATACAGACCCCCATAAGCCCTTCATTAACCCTTTCACTCATAGGGGTCAATATAGACCCCCATAAGAAATTAATTAACACCCTCACTCATGGGGGTCAATGCAGACCCCCATAAACCCCTAATTAACACTGTCACTCATGGGGGTCAATAAAGACCCCCATAATACACATAATTAACCCTGTCACTCATGGGAGTCAATAAAGACCCACATAAGCCCATAAATAACCCTGCCACTTATGGGGGTCAATACAGACCCCCATAAACCCTTAATTAACCCCGTCACTCAGGATGGTCAATACAGCCCCCCATAAACCCCTAATTAACCCTGTCACTCATGGGGGTCAATACAGACCCACATAAGGCCTTCATTAACCCAGTCACTCATGGGGGTCAATACAGACCCCCATAAGCGCTTAATTAAACCGTTCACTCATGGGGTCAATACAGACCCCCATAAGCCCTTAATTAACCCTGTCACTCATGGGGTTCAATACAGACCCCCATAAGCCTTTCATTAACTCCGTCACTCATGAGGGTCAATATAGACCCCCATAAGCCCTGAATTAACCTGTCACTCATGGGGGTCAATACAGATCCCCATAAGCACTTCATTAACCCTGTCACTCATGGGGGTCAAGACAGACCCACATAAGCCCTTCATTAACCCGGTCACTCATGGGGGTCAATACAGACCCCCATAAGCACTTAATTAAACCGCTCACTCATGGGGGTCAATACAGACCCCCATAAGCCCTTCATTAACCCTTTCACTCATGGGGGTCAATATAGACCCCCATAAACAATTAACACCCTCACTCATGGGGGTCAATACAGACCCCCATAAACCCCTAATTAGCCCTGTCACTCATGGGGGTCAATACAGACCCCCATAATACATATAATTAACCCTGTCACTCATGGGAGTCAATAAAGACCCACATAAGCCCATAAATAACCCTGGCACTCATGGGGGTCAATACAGACCCCCATAAACCCTTAATTATCCCCGTCACTCAGGAGGGTCAATACAGCCCCCCATAAACCCCTAATTAACCCTGTCACTCATGGGGGTCAATATAGACCCCCATAAGCCCTTCATTAACCCGGTCACTCATGGGGGTCAATACAGACACCCATAAGCACTTAATTAAACCGCTCACTCATTGGGGTCAATACAAACCCATAAGCCCTTAATTAACCCTGTCACTCATGGGGGTCAATACAGACCCACATAAGCCCTTCATTAACCCGGTCATTCATGGGGGTCAATACACACCCCCATAAGCACTTAATTAAACCACTCACTCATGGGGGTCAATATAGACCCCCATAAGCAATTAATTAACACCCTCACTCAAGGGGGTTAATACAGACCCCCATAAACCCCTAATTAACCCTGTCACGTATGGGGGTCAATACAGACTCCCATAATACATATAATTAACCCTGTCACTCATGGGAGTCAATAAAGACCCACATAAGCCCATAAATAACCCTGGCACTCATGGGGGTCAGTACAGACCCCCATAAACCCCTAATTAACCCTTCACTCAGGAGGGTCAATACAGCCCCCCATAAACCCCTAATTAACCCTGTCACTCATGGGGGTCAATATAGACTCCCATAAGACCCTTAATTAACCCCCTCACTCATGGGGCTCAATACAGACCCCCATAAACCCCTAATTAACCCTGTCATTCATGGGGGACCATACAGACCCTCATAAGCCTCTATTTAACCCCATCAGTCCCATAAGGGTATATTAAGACCATTATGGGCCTGTTACAACCCAACATTAACCACATAAGTGCCATGACGGTCCTTAAGGACCATCATGATACTAAGTATAAACACTACACTGCACTATACCCCCCAAAAAAACATTAAATATCAACTAAACACCCTCTACACTAACCTATTAACACATACACTACCTACCCACCCCCTAATAACCCCCCACCACTCTAATTAAAGAAAATTAAAAAAAATTGTCACAAAAAATAAAAAATCTACATTACATAAAATAAAAAACCTAAATCACAAAAAAAAATCTACATTACAGAAAATAAAAAAAGCTAAGTCACAAAAAATAAAAAAAGGAACATTACAGAAAAAATAAAAAAATACATTACAACCCCTCCAACCCCACTACAGACATTTTTTAAAAAAAATACACACCTGAAAAGGAAATACATACAATACAAATACATACAATACAAATAAAATGAAATACAATACAATACACCCCTATCTAATATACAATATATCCTATCTATCTAATATACATCCCCCAATCTATCTAAATAAATACCATAATATAATATACATCCTAGCTATATAATATACATCACCCAATCTATCTAATATATAATAAATACTATATATCTAATATACATCCTATCTATCTAATATACATCCTCCAATCTATCTAAATAAATACCACAATCTAATATACAGTACATGTGATCTATATAAAACACATACCCCTAGCTAACATACAATAAATGCTATCTATATATAAAATAAACTAATTATAAGCTAAAATAAAATAATTAAGACCACTTACCTTTGCAGATGTCCCTTCAGATCAGCCACCTAGGTAAAAAAATAGTGCAACACATTTACAGTAAAAAATAAACATTCTAAATATTCTAAACATTCTAAATATTCTACTCACCTTTCCAGCATAATAATAATACACATACATAAGCATAAAAACTAAATAAAATAAACATAATCTACATTGTACTTACCTCCCCGCGATGTCTCCGGCTTCCTCCTCTTCTGCCCCGCCCTGGAACCGCTCTCTAAAACAAAAATATATATATATATATAACGGACATCCGTACTCGCGGACATTCCCGACGCTAATGAGCCTTGAAAACGCTGTCTATCAAATTCACCCAATCAGGAGGCGCCAATGTGTGAGCCAATCAGAAAGGGATACACCCTAAAATCCCACTCTGATTGGATAATGCACCTGTCAATCTTTATTTAAACTAATCAGAAGGCGCAGATGCCTTCAGCCAATCACAATGGAATACACCCCCACAGGGTGATTGGCTGGAGGCATTTGCGCCTTCTCATTGGCTGTTGTCAATGTCAATCAATATTACAGCCAATGGGAAGTGGCAGATGTCTTCAGCCAATCACCGCGTGGGGGTGTATCACATTGTGATTTGCTGATGGCAATAAAGCCTTCGGATTGGTTCAAATACAGATTGACAGGTGCGTTATACAATCAGAGTGGGATTTTGGGGTGTATCCCTTTCTCATTGGCATCTTCTCATTGGCTGAATTTGATAGACAGCGTTTTCAGCCAATCAGAAGCCGCCATTGCCAATTTTATTCTGGAACACTCCGTAGGAGGCTCATTAGCGTCAAGAACATCCGCGAGTGCGGATGTGTGTTGTTTTTTTTAACATATTTTTTTTAGAGCGCGGATCCTTCCATGGCCCATCTGGGGCAGAAGAGGAGGAGGCCGGAGACATAGCTTGGCGGTAAGTACAATGTAGATTATGTTTATTATACTTTGTTTTATGTTTATGTATGTGTACTAATGTTATGTTTTTTTTTAACAGGGGCCGCACCGGAGAAGAGGAAAAGAAGAAGGACGGGACATGCTGGAAAGGTGAGTAGAATATTTAGAATGTTTAGAATGTTTATTTATTTTATGTAAACGTGTTGTGGTCATTTTTTTAATCTTTTTTACCCTAGGTTGTCATAAGTGGTCCTAATTATTTTATTTTAGCTTAGAATTAGGGTTGCTATATAGAGATAGCATGTATTGTATATTAGACAGATTTGGGGGATGTATAGTACATAGATAGTATTTATTGTATATTAGATACAGTGGATATAAAAAGTCTACACACCCCTGTTAAAATGTCCGGTTTCTGTGCTGTAAAAAAATGATACAAAGATAAATCATTTCAGAACTTTTTCCACCTTTAATGTGACCTATAAATTGTACAACTCAATTGAAAAACAAACTGAAATCTTTTAGGTAGAGGGAAGAAAAAATATAAAAATAAAATAATATAAGTATGCACACCCTTAAACTAATACTTTGTTGAAGCACCTTTTGATTTTATTACAGCACTCAGTCTTTTTGGGTATGAGTCTATCAGCATGGCACATTTTGACTTGGTAAAATTTGCCCACTCTTTTTTGCAAAAACATTCCAAATCTGTCAAATTGCGAGGGCATCTCCTGTGCCCAGCCCTCTTCAGATCACCCCACAGATTTTTAATCAGATTCAGGTCTGGGCTCTGGCTGGGCCATTCCAAAACTTTAATCTTCTTCTGGTGAAGCCATTCCTTTGTTGATTTGGATGTATGCTTTGGTCGTTGTCATGCTGAAAGATGAAGTTCTGCTTCATGTTCAACTTTCTAGCAGAAGCCTGAATATTTTGTGCCAATATTGACTGGTATTTGGAACTGTTCATAATTCCCTCTATCTTAACTAAGGCCCCTGTTCCAGCTGAAGAAAAGCAGCCCCAAAGCATGATTCTAGCACCACCATGCTTCACTGTGGGTATGGTGTTCTTTTGGTGATGTGCAGTGTTGTTTTTGCGCCAAACATATCTTTTGGAATTATGGCCAAAAAGTTCAACCTTGGTTTCATCAGACCATAACACCTTTTCCCACATGCTTTTGGGGGACTTCAGATGTGTTTTTGCAAAATATAGCCTGGCTCTGATGTTTTTCCTTGTAAGAAAAGGCTTTCATCTTGCCACTCTACCCCATAGCCCAGACATATGAAGAATACTGGAGATTGATGTCACATGTACCACACAGCCAGTACTTGCCAGATATTCCTGCAGCTCCTTTAATGTTGCTCTAGGCTTCTTGGTAGCCTCCCAGACCAGTTTTCTTCTCATCTTTTCATCAATTTTGGAGGGAGCTACAGTTCTTGGAAATGTCACTGTTATGCCATATTTTCTCCACTTCACTGTGTTCCATGGTATATCTAATGCCTTGGAAATTCTTTTATACCCTTCTCCTGACTGATACCTTTTAACAATGAGATTCCTCTGATGCTTTGGAAGCTCTCTCTGGACCATGGCTTTTGCTGTGGGATGCGACTAAGAAAATTTCAGGAAAGACCAACTAGAGCAGCTGAACTTTATTTGAGGTTAATCAGAGGCACTTTAAATGATGGCAGGTGTATGCTGACTCCTATTTAACACGATTTGGAATGTGATTGCTTAATTCTGAACACAGCTACATCCCCAGTTATACGAAGGTGTGCAGACTTATGCAACCACATTATTTTTCTTTCTTTTTTTTCTTCCCTCCACCTAAGATTTTAGTTTGTTTTTCAATTGAGTTGTACAATTTATAGGTCACATTAAAGGTGGAAAAAGTTCTGAAATGATTTATCTTTGTCTCTGTTTTTACAGCACAGAAACCTGACATTTTAACAGGGGTGTGTAGACTTTTTATATCCACTGTAGATTGGGGGATGTATATTAGATAGATAGGATGTATTTTAGATAGATAATATTGTATATTAGATAGATAAGGGGATGTAAATTAGATAGGGGTGTATTGTATTGTATGTATTGTATTGTATGTATTATATGTATTTTCTTTTCAGGTGTGTAATTTTTTTTTCTGTTGTGGGGGGGTTGTAATGTATTTTGTTATTTTTTGTAATGTTCCTTTTTTATTTTTTGTGCCCTGGTTTTTTTTATTTTATGTAATGTACATTTTTTGTGATTTAGTTTTTTTTATTTTATTCAATGTCGATTTTCGGTTTTTGATGACTTTAGATTTTTTGATTTATGTGATTACAGTGGTTGGGAGGGGGTTATTAGGGGGTAGGTAGGTAGTGTAGGTGGGTAGTGTAGGTGTTAATAGGTTAGTGTAGAGGGTGTTTAGTGTAGAGGGAGTTAATGTTTTATTGGGGTGGTATAGTGCAGTGTAGTGTTTATACTTAGTGTCATGATGGTCCTTGAGGACCATCATGGCACTTATGTGGTTAATGTTGGGTTGTAACAGGCCCATAATGGTCATAATATACCCTTATGGGACTGATGGGGTTAAATAGAGGCTTATGAGGGTCTGGATAGACCCCCATAAGTGACCGGGTTAAAACGGTGTAGTGCTTACACTTTGGGACATGAGGGTCCTGGATGACCCTCATGGCACTTATAGTGTTATTACATGCGTTCATTACTGTGTTAGAGGGGTCTAAATAGTTGAGGCACCCAGTACACTTACATTGTGTGGCAAACAGCATTTCAACACTTTCTTTTATTGACTGTCATTTTTGAAGGGCAAGTTGCTAGTATATATATATATATATATATATATATATATATATATATATATATATATATATCCAACATAACATTAACAATATTTATTGAATAAATAATGCCAAATCAGATTAAAAACGTATTGACTTAAGATTGTGATTCTTCCCCTGTGATAATTATCCTAACATGATAATCAAGTAGCTCATTCAAATTGCTTGTCATTTTGGTTGAAAATTATTAAAAGTACCATAGATTATGTGAATTGCCAACATTCTCACATACTCTCACTTTAATTATATGTCACACTATAGATACATAGTGGAAACAAACATTTAATCTGTCCAATTGCAAAGTAATATACTGTAACAGTAGACAAATATAAGTTGTTTAAATTATATCTTCTTGATTAGATTAGGAAACCAACTCAACATAGACAAAACACTCAGTGAAGTAGCAAGGGGGGCTATGGCGGGAAATGCACCCCGGGTGACAACTCTTGGGGGTTGGCAAAAATACCCCCAACTGCAGCCCACCACCAGTTGCCCTCCTGCGTCCTTCCCACAGCTCTCTCATTCCCCCAGGCAACAGCTATCTCCTTCCCCCAGCCCACTTGTTCTCTCCTCTCTCCTTGGAGTTCTTTGCGCCACTAGGGTGAGGAGCCGCACAAAGAGGGAGAGACAGAAAGAGAACACAAGCGTGGAAGGAGAGAGAGAGAGGGAGAAATGTGTCAGCCTGTGAATGTAAGTACCAATTTGCCCTGCCTGTGTCTGTACCAGCCAATGTGCCCAGCCTGTGTCTGTACCAGCTAATGTGCCCAGCCTGTGTATGTAAGTACCAATGTGCCCAGCTTGTATCTGCATCAGTTAATGTGCCCAGTCTATGTATGTGAGCACCACATTTTTCTTTTTGCACCAGGCTCTCCATGCACTAACTCTGGAGAGAGTGGGGGAGAGAGAGGGAGAGAGGGGGAAAGGAGAGGGAGAAGTAAGAGGGAGAGAGAGACGAAGAAGAGGGATAAAAAGAAGGGAGAAGGGGAGAGAGAGAAGGGGATAGTGAGACAGAGAAGGGGAGAGAGAAGAGTGAGAGAGAAGGGATAGCAAGGAAGAGAAGGGGGAGATGGTGAGAGAAGGGGAGAGAGTGAAAAAGGGGGAGAGAGTGAGAAAAGGGGGAGAGAGTGAGAGATGGGGATGGAGGGAGGAAGGAGGAAAGGTGACAGATAGTGAAGAGAGGAAGAGAATGGAGTGTGAGAGAGAGGTGGTAGGAAAGGTCAGGAAAGATAAAGAGGAAGAAGACTGAGAATGGTTCACTTTATATACATACACTATTATGCCCACAGATATATATATATAAAATTAGAGTCCCGATTTTTGTTTCTGTGCTGGGCCCACATATGTATGTATAATGTTGGCACCAGAGGGGGATCGGCGAGGGCCCAGCACAGAAAATTGGGACTTTTACTGATTTTACTTTTAAAGCAAAAATTTTGTAAAGGTACTAAGTTCATTACAAAGTAAATTCAAATACATCAATATATTTTTTTTAAACCATTATAGTACCTTTTGTTATCTTTCCACTCAAAAGATAATAATTTAAAAAACTTTATCTGTAACAAATTAGATATTAGTAGCTTAATCCACATAATAATAGGCTTGCCTTAAGAACTGAGAAAATCTTTAGGAATCATGGGAAGGTGGTGAAAGAATACAACTGGGATGCTTTTAATATAAAATGATTCCGTTTTGTTTGAAATACAAAGGAGAGACTTATTTTAAAAGGTTCTGAAGTGGGTACATCTGTTTTTTTTTAATATGAATTCATTTTTATAATTGAGGGCATTTTTTTCTCTATTATGAATAAAAGCATCCCTTCTTAACTTCAGCCTTGCAAACTTCTTTAATTAGAAAGCAAAAAAGGACTTTTCTTTTACTTCCAAGTTTTTTTTAATTCTGTTACAGTTGTTTGAATTTGTGCTCCCACCTTTTTAGATATATATAGTTCTTTAAAAATATCAGATGACTACACATGCCCAAACAAAAGCTACACATTATGGGCCTCATTAAATTAGAGTTGTGTGTTAACACATAGCTTTCAAATGTGATCTTAGCGAAATTTGCGTACCACGATTCGTCTTAACGTTTCCGTGTCCAACTTTGTGTGATGAGGCCAAGAAAAGGCTATGTGGAGAGCTCCGTTGAACCTCGCGCATCTAAATCCTTTAATTTTCCTCCTCGTAACCGCTACTTGTTCGATTCAGCTATCAAAGTGCAACGTGTTCACTCACGAGCAAGCACGTAACACGTAAATGGCCAACGTGTGCTTGAGAGCACCCTCAAAGGGGGTTACATACAATACATAGCACTTGTACTGTAAATAACATCACGCTACTGTACTTTTATTAACAGGGAAAGTGATGTTGGGTCTTAGAATTCATAGCACAACATTCTGAATCCCGCAAATCGGCCCCTGAAGAATACTTTATTTCATAGATATTTCAAGTGTTATATCAACCCCTGCAATCAATGTGTTACAACTTCTCTCGCTCGTAGCTTGCAGCCCCTTCTAATTTAATAGTTTTGTAACTTTGATAAATTTGAAGCACACAGCCCTTATGTTCAAACTTCGTATTTACGAGACTGGAATTTAATAGGGCTATATGTGTACTGGCAGATTGTTATACTTGTTGAGTGGTCTCATGGTACATTTTTTCTGCAACATTAAACATTTAGCCTGCCAACGTGGTATCATGTCACAAAGGAATTTATTTATTAACATTGTATTTATGTATTGCATTTACACACTGCAGAGGTGTATACAGTGGTGTATTTAGGGTTTGTGCTATTCACACTCAACTGGTGGACAGCATATGAAATTTTAGCTATGGGCAAAGACATTTGTTTGATGACATTGTCAGTGAAGGGATATTGCCATAGCTGTGTCTATAGATTGTGACAATGTATAAGTTTTCTCTGGGTTTGTGTTCTTGTTTAAGAGAGGGGATGCTACATTGGTGAAATCAGCCAAAAAACACATCTAAGGCTGAATCTGCACAAGCTTTGCATCAAAATTCACAATGAAGGCAGAATCTGTAACCCATTTGGACATCATTTCTCACAAAATAACCATTCCATCCAAAATCTTAAAATCAAAATACTCAGAGGTCATTTTAAACGCACACAAGAAAGAATGAAAGTTAAAATTAATATTAAAATGATAACACTCTTTAATACCAAAATGAGTCTTGATGTAAATATGGAATTTTTGTCACATCTAAACTTGTAACCTTACATTACATTTTTTTTAAAACCTGTAATTTCTATATTAAAATGTGAATCACTATATACTGCAATACTCTGATTATTTATATATATATATATATATATATATATATATATATATATATATATATAAAACTAGGTAATTACCTGGGATTGTGGGAGGGTCCCTCTCCCATGACCCTTTAAATAGCCTGCCCTTTGTCTCACTGATAATGCACCCCACATGACAATGAGCCAAGGCTATCCAAGTATTTAGCCAACTACACATCCCAGCACCTGGACATATTTCTCATCACAGGGTATAAGGAAGGGTTCCACACCAGGGTGTCAACATTGCCTCAGGTTTTGTTCGCTAGCGAGAGCTCTACTCACTGCATAATGGGATCTTTTCAAACACCACCCTTCCCTGCTTGGAAGATAAACCTTATTGGAATAGCTACAAGAAAGTATTCCCTCAAAAATTGTTTAGTATCAACTCTCACCCCAGTAACAACTCTCTTGTAACATCCAAAGAGTCCTCTCTACAATACCCGAGAGTCGAAGATGCCATTACTACCATAATTAGGGTCCTGCTGCTGTCTCTCAAAGTCAGACAGAAAGGAAGCATTTAAACAACTCCCTATCAATTTCAACCTCTGCCTCTTCATGGCCTGAAAAGTAACAGACTTACTTTTGGCCTGAAGAGTAGTTTCATTTATGTAGTATGTTAGATCTATTTGCTAAGGCTCTATGTTAGATTTTACTCAACATTCAGATGTACCCAAATGTATTCCACTATCTTTTGTTCATTGAAATGCCAAATTCTTTGCTTACGAGTTTAGAGAAAATAACTGATCTCTTCGATGAACTCCCTCTGCTTGAGACAAAATTGAAAGCCCATCTCACACTCTAGAGTTCCTAGGGATAAAAGGACACAAAAAGAATGGAATTCCAGCTACCTATCAATAGACTGAAACGCCTCCACGAGTATATCAATACCATCAACATCACTAACGTATTTATGTTCAAAGATCTAAATACTCTTAGGTTATGCTACAACAATTCTTCTGCAAGGAAGGCCTCTCGTAAGTGACTTATTGGTCTACAGTCCAGTATCTCTGCCAAGAATACCAAGTGGATCAGCATGGTGTTGCTAATCCATCCATTATGTCACTGTGTCTCATAGTATTTACAACTGACTCTCACTTAAAATCATTGTACAACAGAGAAATAGTCACGTCACATTGACCTACCCATGGAAAAATCGTTTCCACACCACGAAACATTATAATGGTCTTATTGAAGTTTTTAAAAATGTTTATTTGGCAGGAATGATATATGCTCAGTGCAGAACTTTGAGGGAGGAAGTGTTTTAACTCGCAGAAATGATAGTGTTCTTTGAAGGGAAGATCAAGGTTTCATATGATATTATTTCCTTATCTGAGATCCAAGCAGACAACCTAGTATAAAAGCTTTATTGTGTAGTCTTTGAGGAAATTGCAGATTTGATATGATAGGAGTAAGAGGGGGAAAAGTTGATTTCAGTTGATGTCCTTGAATTCAAATGATGCCTTTGGAATTATGTCTGTACATAGTAGATCTAGTGATTCTAGGTGATTTAATTCAGATGAATTTAAATACAGATGTTTGGAACTTATCTAAGTAAATCTCCATAACTATCAGGGGTGGCTGGTGCATACGGGCAATGGGGCAACTGACCTACCAAAATATTATCCCTGGCTTAATTGTGTAATTTTACATTTATAAAATAACATTTCATTATATAATATTCATTATTACCTAACAAAAAAATGTTTTTAAATGATGAATCCTTGTCTTCTTTTTTTTCCCCTTGCTAGTGCAGCTGCAGCAAGGGCTGCAGAGTTGGGCAAGACAACAATTTAAACTTTTTTTTCACATGTACTGTGCTCTGATCTGTTTTATTGAGCCTGTTTGTCTGCTGGCAGCATCATACATTCAGAATCAAGGGGAAGTGCTACAGCTGAAAAAATGCAATGGGATGTTCCCTTTCACTATCCCAGGCCAATTGAGCCTCAGTGTTATGTATAAAAAAAAAAAAGTTATAAAAGAGCATGATTTGCCTTCCCTTCTCACTGTGTTCTCGCATTTTTCTGAACCTGAGAATCCCTGATTCTTAATCTACTCAACTCTGATTCCACTAAGTAAGTAAGTGCCCTATGGTAATGCTAATGAGGAATCCTGCTACTGCTAGTAACTCACCATCACATGTCATTGATCTAACATTACACTAGTACACAGTCACACAGCACCTAATATTACCCCCCCCCCCAGTGCGGCGGGGTCCCGATCGCCCCAATTAACCCTTGAATTTAAGTATTTAAATTTCCCGTTGACCCCTCTGCAGGGGTACGAGTAGGTGCCCAACTTTAACCCCCCTATGCTGAAGGGTCCCGATTGGGACCTATGCCTGCATTTTAAACATTTTAATTTCCTGATTAAATAAACCCCTGCTGCGGGGGTACTATAAGTACCTAAAATGAACCCCTATAATTCATGGGGGTGTATATAGACCCTAATGATCCCATAACTAACCCCATAAGTCCCATAAGAGTCTATAGACCCTTATGGGAATGTATGAATCCTAATATTAAAACTATAAGTACCATGAGGGTCCACCAAGTCTAAGCTTTACACTACACTACCCTATTAAACCCCCCTCTACACTATTAACCCTTAAAGTACCCTATTAACCCCACTCTACCCTATTAACCCCTATACTAACCTAATTGACCCCTATACTATCATATAGACCCCTATACCACCATATTAACCCACTTGACCCTTTTTAACCTCTAAACTAACCTATTAACCCCACTCTACCATATTAACCCCTATACTATCCTAATTGACCCCTATGCTACCCAATTGACCCCTATACTAATATATTGAACCCTATACTACCCTATTAACCTCACACTACCCTAATTAACTCCTATATTACCATATGAGCCCATATACTACCCTATTAACCCCACTCTACCATATTAACCCCTATACTAACCGAATTGACCCCTATACCACCATATTGACCCCTATACTAACCTATTAAACCCACTCTACCCTAATTAACCTCTATAATACCCTATTAACCCTTATACTACCATATTAACCCCACTCTACCTTATTAACCCCTATACTAATTGACCCCTATACTATCATATTGACCCCTATACTACCCTGTTAACCCAACTTGACCATATTTACCCCCTAAACTACCCTATTTACCCCACTCTACCCTATTAACCCCTATACTGCAATAATTGATCCCTATGCTACCCTGTTGACCCCTATAATATACTATTGATCCCCATACTACCATTTGCTTGTTTTAGATCACATCTAGGTTCAAGTACTTTGCTACTGCAGACTTTTTTGGACTGGTTGTTCAACGACTACACTTCAAGAGACCCTGAGTATGAGAACCAAACAACCAAACAGAGATCTTAATGAAATTATTTGAATCCTAAGAATCGAGAATTAATCAACACGGGGCGGGGGGGGGGGGGGTGGTAGTGGGGGGGGTCTATTTCAATGGGTGGAGCCAGTATAAGGTCATTGAGTGAGGCATATAAAGGCCAATATGACATCATAGGTGGAGTCCATTCAAATATACAAATAAATAAAGCCTGTGAGAGGGGAGGGGACAGCTCTCACTCTGCCGCCCTACCAACTTGAAAAGTCACCAGCCGCCACTGCTAACTATTCTATTCACCCATCACAGAATGATTGTGAGAGAACTACCAGAATGAGTGAGGCAAGACAAAGCTGCAAACTCCGGCAATTTTTTTTATTGATTATTTTTATTGCCGAAATATTAGAAGTTATTCCTTCCCAAAAACCCTGTTCAAATCAGACTTTACTGTGCAGTCACAAATTACAGCATACCCGTAAATAGGAAAACTCAAAGGAAAATTTACGGGTACTAAATAGCACTTGTAAGTGGTTTTAAAACCATTTCTGAGAGCCGCAGCAGCAGTTAAAGACAAAGTACAGTACTATAAAAAATAGAAAAAAGCATGGAATTGAATCTGATTTTGTTGCTTAACATTCAAACAGGCACATATGTGGAATTAAAACATATCATATTTTTATTATCATGTCCATGTCATTATACAACATTCAGGGTAACACACAACCCAGAAGGTTGGGCTTTAACTAGGCCATTCCAACACATTTACATGTTTCCCCTAAACCACTCAAGTGTTGCTTTAGTAGTGTGTTTGGGGTCATTGTCCTGCTGGAAGGTGAACCTCTGTCCTAGCCTCAAATCACGCACAGAGTGGTACAGGTTTTGCTCAAAACTATCCCTGTATTTAGCACCATCCATATTTCCCTCAACTCTGACCAGTTTTCCAGTCCCAGCTGCTGAAAAACATTACCACAGCATGATGCTGCCACCACCATGTTTCACTGTGGGGATGGTGTTCTTTGGGTGATGTGATGTGTTTGCGCCAGACACAGGGTTTTCTTTTCTTATGGCCAAAAAGTTCAATTTTAGTCTCAACAGACCAGAGCACCTTCCTCTGTACGTTTGGGAGTTTCCCACATGCGTTTTCACAAACTCAAAATGTGCCATTTTTGTTTTTGCTGAAAGTAATGGCTTTCTTCTGGCTACTCTGCCATACAGCACACTTCTATGGAGCTCACGGCTTATTGTTGTCCTATGTACAGATACTCCAGTCTCTGCAGTGGAACTCTGCAGCTCCTCCAGGGTTACCTTAGGTATCTGTGATGCCCTCCTTGCCAGGTTCATGAGTTTTGGTGGGCGGCCGTCTCTTGGCAGGTTTGCTGTTGTGCCATGTTCCTTCCATTTGGTTATGAAAGATTTGATGGTGCTCCTGGGGATCATCAAAGATTTGGGTATTTTTTTATAACCTAACCCTGTGTGAGGAATTGACTCTGCTGGATTTTGAACCCTGGTCCCCAGGCTGCTATACCTCTTCCCTACCACTGCGCCAGCCTGCCTTTTGTGAATTCCATTGAGACCTTATAAACTTGACTCTGCTAGCAATTTTATCAGTACCTAAGTCTCTTCAGCTGTGTCTGGTCAGGTGTCTGGTTCTTGGCCTATATAAGGCACTTCCTGTCTCTGTATCCTTGCCAGATTATTGTTGGTTCCTGATCCCTTCAATAAAAGCTTGTTCCTGTTTAACCTACAAGTTGCTGAACTGGATTATTGCTGACCTTGGCTACTGGTCTCCACAACTTTGTGATTCCTATATCATTACAGAATAATCTGGCCCTTTCATGGGGACCGCCGGGACAGATTCTGCATTGGCCAAGCAGGTTGCTTTTACTGCAAGAACTGTGCAGACCCAGGCACAGACCATCCAAGTGCTGCAGGACCAGGTAGCTGAACTGCAAAATAAATTTCAGTCAATGCACAGTGAGTACACCAGCTACAGGGCACGTGATGTTTCAGCTGCTACTGTTACACCTGCACAAGATGCCCGCTTGCCCCTGCCAGAAAAGTTTGGAGGAGATCGCAAAAAATTTAGGGGTTTCCTAAATCAATGCCGTTTGCAGTTCATGATGTTACCTCACCAATTTCCATCTGTAGGAGAGAAGGTGGGATTTATTTTTTCACTATTCAAAGATGAAGCCCTGGCTTGGGGCTCCCCTCTTCTGGAACAGGACAGTCCAGTCTTGGGTAATCTAAATTACTTTCTTGAGGCCATGTGCCTAGTTTTTGATGACCCCAATCGATGTGCTACAGCAGAAGCCACTCTACTTCATTTGCATCAAGGGAGGCGCTCCGTGGCTGAATATGCTGCTGAATTCAGACAGTGGGTTGCTGATACTACCTGGAACCAATCAGCTCAGAGGTTCCACTTCAGAAAAGGTCTCTCAGAAGCTATAAAAGATGAGCTAGCTCATGTTGATCTTCCTGCTGACTTTGATGCATTCGTGCGTTTGACTATCCGTATCGCTCGGAGACTTTCTGAAAGAAGACTGGAAAGACAGGGCTCTTTTAGACCAAGTACTACTCCTATTTCCTATTCAAGAATTTCTACTCCAACCCCACAAACACCTTCAGACTCTGAGCCTGAGGCTATGCAGGTAAATCTAATAAGAGGGCCATTATCCAATGAAGAAAAACAGTGGCGACGCACTCACAATTTATGCCTGTATTGTGGTAGTGCAGGGCACTATGCCATCAATTGCCCTAGCAAATCCAAAAGAACAATAGCTATGGCTGCTGAGGGCACCAATCCCAGATTGCAGATCAACTGGATTCTGTCACACAACCCTTACTCTGGCTCATGGTGAAGAGGGTATGATGACTCAACATCCTCATTTTGTGGTGCCTATCACGTTGCAATGTGGTGATCATAAAATTTCAACTACAGCTATGATAGATTCTGGAGCAGGCAGAAACTTTATGGACATTAAATTTGCAGCAGGAAA
The DNA here is from genome assembly GCA_027410445.1 of Discoglossus pictus. Taxonomy (NCBI): domain Eukaryota; kingdom Metazoa; phylum Chordata; class Amphibia; order Anura; family Alytidae; genus Discoglossus; species Discoglossus pictus. The sequence continues at coordinate 248,860,606 of CM050167.1, forward strand.
TGGAATTCAGTCTATCCCTAATTCTTCACCTGTGTTAATGGAGACAGTGGACGGTTCTCCACTTATGTCGGGCCCGGTTACACATGAGACTGTGCCCTTAAAGTTGACTCTGGAAGTGAATCACCATGAGACTATATCTTTCCACCTAATTTCCTCAACACAGTTTCCAGTGATTTTGGGGGTACCTTGGCTTGCTCTGCATAACCCACAGATTGATTGGAAGATCAGAACTTTGTCCTTTCCTTCAGAACACTGCTTAATGAATTGTCAACCCACTAAGGTAACACCTGTTGCCACAACAATTAATGAGATGGTTGCTACAAACTTGACTAAGCTTCCTCTACAATATCGGGATATTGCAGATGTCTGTGATAAGAAGAATGCTGATCAGCTTCCACCCCACAGGCCTTATGATTGCCCAATATAGCTGTTGCCCTCCGGCTGCTATCCCATTTGGCCGTATATATTCCCTTTCTGAGCCTGAATTGAAAGCTCTTCGTGAATACATACAAGAAAATCTTGCCAAAGGTTTTATACGACCATCTACTTCCCCAGCAGGAGCTCCTATATTCTTTGTAGAGAAGAAAGATGGCAGCCTACGGCCATGCGTTGATTACAGGGACATTAATAACATCACTGTTAAAAACCGCTACCCCTTGCCTCTCATTCCTGAACTTTTGGAGAGACTTCGCTCAGCTAAAATATTTACAAAGCTTGATCTTGGGGGGGCATATAATCTGGTTCGCATAAGACCAAATGATGAATGGAAAACAGCTTTCAGAACCAGGTACGGGCATTATGAATATCTAGTAATGCCATTTGGGCTTTGTAATGCCCCTGCAACTTTCCAGCATCTTATCAATGATGTACTGCGAGATCTCCTGGATCAGTTTGCCGTGGCATATTTGGATGATATCCTAATATTCTCTGATAGTCTTGAAAACCACAGAAAACAGGTCCGTATAGTTCTGGAGCGCCTTCGTACCCACCACCTATACATTAAACTAGAAAAATGTGAGTTTGAACAAACAGAAATTCAATTCCTGGGGTATGTCATAACTCCTAAAGGTTTAACTATGGACTCAAGTAAAATTAAAGCTGTGCTGGACTGGCCCATCCCCAAGAATGAAAAAGATGTCCAGAGATTTGTGGGGTTTGCCAATTTTTACAGGCGTTTCATTAAGAATTTCTCTGCCGTTATTACACCGATCACTGAACTCACACGTAAGGGGACTCCTTTTCAGTGGTCCGATAAGGCTGATACCGCATTTTCCCGATTAAAGACTCTGTTTACATCTGCCCCCGTCCTGGTACATCCTCAGCCAGAATTACCATTTATTGTGGAAGTTGATGCTTCTGATTCAGCTGTTGGTGCTATACTGTCTCAAAGGACTGGACCTAAGATTCTGTTACATCCGTGTGCCTTCTATTCCCGCCAGATGGTGCCAGCAGAAAGAAATTATGACATAGGGAATAAAGAACTATTGGCTATAAAAGCTGCCTTCACCGAATGGAGACATCTCTTGGAGGGAGCTACCCATCCAATTACTGTCCTCACAGATCACAAAAATCTGGAATGTATTCGATCAGCTAAGAGACTGTCAGCCAGACAAGCACGCTGGTCCCTATTCTTCTCAAGGTTTAATTTTTTGGTTACATACCGTCCTGGCTCCAAGAATGGTAAGGAGGATGCCTTGTCTAGAATAGCTGACCCCCTCCATGCTACCGTAACCAAGACCACCATCTTGCCGGAGGATATATTTATAGGAGTTGCTTTTCCTTCTGATCTGATGTCTCGCTTTAAAAAGGGCTATGCTGAAGACCCAGTTCTTCGTGATCCTCCTCGTGATCTCCATATGACGATGCTTAATGGGTTTTGGATTTTTCAACGACGTCTGTTTGCTCCGGAGTCAGTGCGACTGGACCTTTTACGTCTCTACCATGACTCAAAACCAGCAGGTCATCCAGGAATCCGAAAGACGCAAGACCTACTTGCCCGATCCTTTTGGTGGCCGAAGTATCATGAGGATGTCAAGAAGTATGTGTCCTCTTGTGATGTGTGTGCCAGACATAAGACTCCTCGCTCATCCCCTGTTGGCTTGCTTCAGCCTCTTCCGGTTCCTCATCGTCCCTGGGGATCTATATCCATGGACTTTATTGTGGAACTACCTCCCTCTAAGGAACACACTACCATTCTTGTTGTTGTGGACAGGTTAACTAAGATGGGTCATTTCATACCAGCTCGTGGTCTCCCTTCAGCTAAACAGACGGCTGACCTGGTTATTCGGGAAATTTTTCGCTTGCATGGAGTGCCTGATGAAGTAGTTTCTGACAGGGGAGTGCAGTTTACGTCTCGTTTTTGGAAACATTTTTGTTCTAATCTAGGTATTAATGTAAATCTGTCGTCAGCTTTTCATCCGCAAAGTAATGGACAGACTGAGCGAACCAACCAGACTTTGGAGCAATATTTGCGGTACTATATAAGTTACCTGCAGGATGACTGGCTGGATTTTCTACCCACGGCGGAGTTTGCCTATAACAATGCCCAACACTGCTCCACTTCTTTGAGCCCATTTTTTGCCAACTATGGTTACCATCCGACCTTTCTAGTCAGTCTCCCAAATACTACTTCCGTTCCTGCTGTCACTGACCGGCTAACCGCCTTACGTGATTCCCAAGCACTGTTGAAAGAGACTCTTTTGGAGGCTCAGGAATGTTACAAAAGAGCTGCTGATAGGCATAGAAAGGAGGCCCCAGTCTATCGCGTTGGTGACAAGGTGTGGCTGTCAACAAAGAATCTTAAGCTTCGGATTCCTTCTCATAAATTGGGTCAAAGGTTCATGGGACCTTTTGAGATCATTGCTCAGATCAATGCTGTCACCTTCCGTTTGCAACTCCCGAATTTCATGAAAATACATCCAGTGTTTCACGTTGCACTGCTTAAACCTGTTCATGAAAATACTTTCCCTGGCCGAGCCCTGCCTGCCCCACCTCCAGTCCTCGTGGATGGTGAGGATGAGTACGAAGTGGACAAAATTCTTGACTCCCGGATCTTCCGTAACAAACTTCAGTATCTGGTTCGCTGGAAAGGCTATGGTGAGGAGGAGAGTTCGTGGGAACCAGTGGACAATATTGACGCTCCTGATCTACTTCGGTCTTTTCATGTGCAGTACCCTGCTAAACCAGGTAATAGGGCATCCAGAGACTTCACCTATAGAGGTGGGGGTAATGTGAGGAATTGACTCTGCTGGGTTTTAAACCCTGGTTCCCAGGCTGCTATACCTCTTCCCTACCACTGCGCCAGCCTGCCTTTTGTGAATTCCATTGAGACCTTATAAACTTGACTCTGCTAGCAATTTTATCAGTACCTAAGTCTCTTCAGCTGTGTCTGGTCAGGTGTCTGGTTCTTGGCCTATATAAGGCACTTCCTGTCTCTGTATCCTTGCCAGATTATTGTTGGTTCCTGATCCCTTCAATAAAAGATTGTTCCTGTTTAACCTACAAGTTGCTGAACTGGATTATTGCTGACCTTGGCTACTGGTCTCCACAACTTTGTGATTCCTATATCATTACACCCTGAGTTGTATTTCTCAACAACATTGTCCCTTATTTGTTTGGAGAGTTCTTTGGTCTTCATGGCAGTGTTTGGTTAGTGGTGCCTCTTGCTTAGGTGTTGCAGCTTCTGGGGCCTTTCAAAAAAGGTGTAAATATGTAATGACAGATCATGTGACACTTAGATTGCACACAGGTGGACAACATTTCACTAATTATGTGACTTCTGAAGGTAATTGGTAATTAAGGTCATTAAAAAGGTGGTGAATACATATGCACATGCCAATTTTCTGTTTTCTATTTCTAAAAAATAGTTTTATGTATATAACACAGTTTGTACAATATTTAATATATTATATTATATTATGTAATATATATATATATATATATATATATATATATATATATACATATATATATATATATATGCATGTATGTAGATGAAATAGAGAAGCATTTTAGTTATCTACACTGGTGGCATATATATTTAACTACTTGCAGAATGGTTTCTTACCATATTTATTGGCACCTAATCTTACTAATTCAAATAATCATAACATTCTTATTTTCAATTGGTTCCTAGAGCTGTGTCTTATCCATAATTTAAGTGAAATGTCCTGGTTTGGTATAAATTAAGAGTGAATACATAGTTCTACACTGAAATGTTTTCTGGATGAGACAGGATTTATGGATGTCGGTTGAGCTCCATAATATTGCGAGTGAAATGCTTTGAATAGTCGTCTAACATAGGGAAAAAAAAAACTTACACCACCAATTTTACTCTGCAACGCAATTTACGTTCCTTGAACAGAAAAGAGCTCTAATTCATCAGCAAAAAAACAGCATTTTAATTGGTGTGGGCCTATTTGTACTACATATATTTCGGGATCAGAGCCATAATGCCTGGGCTAGAGATTCATTCACTAAAGGGAAGAGAAGGGGGGAGAGAGAGGGCAACTCTGTCTAGTTCCTTTTTCTATTTGAATATTTCCCCTGGCCTGGAAGCTTCATTGTAGCTAAAGGCTATAGGTGGTATGTATCTATCAGGGATATAAAGTTACCCTTGACTCCAAATATTGCTAAGAAATCTAATAAATAAGGACATTTTATGGAATCAAAAGCTTTTTCTTTGTCTAAAGTAAAAAAAAAGTCCGGAGTCTTACGTTTGTGAAAAGTATTAGATGTGTTTATAATTCTCCTAATATTATCTGCAATTTGTCTATAGGGGTTAAAGTCTACTTGATTTTTGTGTATTAGTAGAGGTAGGAATATAGCTATTCTTTCAGCCATTTTTTTTGCTAGAATTGTGATACCTCCACTGAGCAGAGATATTAGTCTATAAATTTATACCTCTAGAGGATCCTTATGTTCTTTGGGAAAAACTGTTATTTCAGTGTTATTAATTTATGGAGATATTGAGTTTCCTTCTAGTATGTGATTAAATAATGGGGTTAAATGTGGGCATAAAGATAAATATATTTTGTAGTATATATTAGTAGGGTAATCTGGGTTCAGGGATTTTCCTGCCTTTTGTCCTTGTTTCATCTTCCCAACCTCTTCAATCTTTATTTCAGAGTTTAGATTACTAAATTATTTATTTAGGAGGTTTGGGATATCACAGGAAGCCAAAAAGGAGCACATCCCACTTGATGTGACTTGTTTAGAAGCTTAGTATAAAGTCTGATAATATGTATGAAACATATGTTGAATTTAATTTCGGCTATTTGTTATTAAACCTGATTTAGCTCTTAATTGGTATGTTTTAAATTGGGAAATTTTGGATCTAAGTATGTGAGCTAAAAAAAGTGTCTGGTTTGTTAGCCTTAGTAAAGTATTCATGTTGAGTCATTCTCATGACTTTTTCTGTCTGGTGGGAAAGGATTACGTCTATGTAATTTCTGATCTTATAAATTTTTGCTCTTGTCGGAATAGAGGGTTTATTTTGATTAACTTACCTCAAGTAATGTCAGTTCTGCATGGGGCTCTCTTTATCTTGGGAGTTATTTTTTAAGATTTAAAGCTAATTTAATACAAGTTCCTCATATAAAAGCCTTATGTGCTACCCGGACCCACTCTAATAAAAGTAACATTCCAGGTTCTAACATAAAGTAGACTTCAATGTCTGGAGCTACTTGCTCTTGAATAAGAGCATCTATTAAAATTGACTCATTGAGTCCCCAAGATTTAAAGAATGTGAGACATAAGAGTAATTCAAGGGCGATCTTGACTAAAGAGTGATCTGACCAAGGACATTGCATTATCTCAGGAAGTGTCATTAAATCTATTAAATAGTTATCTATTACAAAGTTATCTAACCTAGAATAAGTCAGCAACCCATTTTTGTGTGGGCGGGGGGTGCTTTGGATCCTGGAAGAGGCAGACAAATTTTGATCTGAAATCTCCTGGTATTTGATGGAGTTCATGATACCATGTATCATAACAATATTCCCATGGCTTTTGAAAATAGAATCAGACCCACAACCTCACAGATCCATCACACTTCACAGTGGGGATTAAGTTATGTTCTGCGTGGCCTTGTCTTTTTTTTTTTTTACATCAAACCCAGCACTGATGCTTTTTTGCCAGAAGTCTCTATATGTGTCTCATCTGACCATAGAACCAGGTTCCAAACAAAGTTACAGTCATGATTGGTGAACTCTAGACACTTGTTTCAAAAAACGAGAAGCTTTCATCTGTCAAGTCTTCTAAATATTTTGTTGACACAGAGGTGGTAACTAATTATTATGTTGGAGACTTGCTGATCCCAACATGCAGCCAACTGTGATCCTTGGAGAAAGTGTTGCCTCTCAAACCATCTTCCTAACCCTCTTTTCATCCTTTTCCAGTTGTTTGAAACTCCATAGCCATTGCCTGGTATATGAAGGTCGTTAACTTTTTTTTAAATTGTATTCATGTATTTTCCAATCTTCCTCATGTGGATAGATGACTAACGGTGTTTGGCATGTATGTCACCTCAAATTTACACTATAGTGATACACAAAGTTATGGATAGCCACTTAAGGCTTCCTAAAGACTCAGGAGTGCTTACAAAACGGAAAAAAAATGGGGATATATGTCAATTAGGTTTTGTTCATAAGTAAAAACAATTGATTTGTCACTGGTTACTTTGATTAATTACACTTAGAATAATTTCTAGATTATCTGCCTTAAAGGAAAACACAACCCAATTTTCTTTTCAACTTTATATTTGCAGTAGATATAACATTTCAGCATAACACACATCATTAGCAGTAATTAAACGTTTGTGCAAAGGTCTTGTCTTCTTTCCTTAATTGCCTTTCCATGTAAGATGATGTTAATAGGTTCTATATCTTGACAAGTTGACAGAGCAAGTTGCCTGAATGCTAAGGGCTTAAGAGGACAGGAAGAAGAAAAGGCTAGAACTAAATAGCAAAAGCTGTTGAACAGAAAAATACACAGTCACATTTACTCTCATACAACCAATTCACACCATCACACTTTGACCTGGCTCTATGTGGTCATACATTACAAAAATGAATCAGAGCCTTCAGGAACGTGAGCTCTCCAGTCAGTGTCACCTCAATATACTTAGCAAGTGTAGAGCTTGGCTCTCGCTTTTCACCCCCTGAATATTATCACTGGAGCCCAGATAAGCTAGGATAAATTCCCAGGACTGTCTAGGAAGTATGTGACTTAGTACTGTCATGCAATTAGGATATGATAAAAATCTTACAATGTATAGAATAATATGTGTTCTGTGATTTCTCCTGAACAGTAAAGTGAGTTTGTGTACTTGAGTGCGGGTGTGGTTTTGACTGTGTGAAGCTATATCAGTGTGTGGCTTTTTGTGGTCTGTTTGCCTCTGAACAGTAAAGTGTGTTTGGGTATGTGTGCCGTGATTAGTGGGCAGGTGAGTAGTAAGAACCTAATATAAACAGGGGAAGGAGCAAACTTGGGAGCTTGCAAACACTTCTAGTATAAGTGCAGTTCCCGTATAAATGTAGGAGTTTAAATAAAAGGAGGGAGTTCAAAGAAAAGGGGAGCATATTCTGGTGCTTTATACAATTTTTCACCCACTGTAATTAGTAATTATGAGTCAGTTCAGGGACAACCTCACTCAGTGTGCATCCTGTCACATATATGAACTACTGGAACAGTTGATCCAGAGTCCATACCTCTGTAAGAGGTGTGAGCATGAACTGGAAAGGGGAATTGCAGCACTTAGTGATATTGTTACACTGTAAATGGAGTTGGTACTCCTGGAGCATAGTTTAGCTGGGCCTTGCATGGAGGGTGGCTAGTGAGGATGATCAGGGAGGTAGCTGGGTTACAGTTTAAGGGGAAGCAGAGGGAACAGTAGGAGGAGGCAGTGTAGTTCTGAGTTGGCATACACCAACAGATTTGCCAGATTGAGTGAAACTGTTCGGTGATGTCCATTCAGGAATAGCAGTGCCAGACAGAGCTGTTCCCTCTAACTGAATTTAAGCCTATAGTCAAACAAGATATTTATGGTGGAACTAGCGATAATGTTGAATGTTTGTGGGTAAAGTTAAATAGCAGAGCAAATTCTAAAATAATATTAGTAGGAGTATGCTATAAACCCCGAAAATATAATTGAAAGTGAGGAAATACAATTATTGTTACAGATTGGAAATGCAGCTAAGTATGGGCAAGTGTTAATAATGGGAAATTTTAACTACCCTGAAATAAACTGCATAAACTGCATAAGTTCAGCTAAGGGAAGCAGGTTCTTGAGTACACTCAGAGATCATTATCTGGCCCATGTTATCCAAGAGCCTACTAGAAATGAAGCTATCTTGGATTTAGTCATCACAAATAATATTGATATAGTATCAAATGTTGAAATAGGGCAACCATTGGGAAACAGTGATAACAACACAGTCTCATTTGAGATTTAATTAATAAAACAAAACTGTAAGGGGCCAACAAAAACTCCTAATTTTAAAAGGGCAGATTTTAACGGTCTAAGGGAAGCAATTAGTGATCAGGAAAAGGCAGATGAGCTAAATAGGTTCTTTTCTTCGGTATACACAAGGGAGGTACCAGCGGTTGTGACAATGCAAAAAAATGGAGTTACACTACCTACACCAAATAATTGTATAACGCAGAAAAAATAAATATTAATAAAGCCCCAGTGATGGAATACATCCAAGGGTACTGAGGGAACTGGGCTCTGTAATAGCCAAACCATTATATTTAATTTTTCAAGATTCACTCAACACAGGGTCTCTATCAGATGACTGGAGAAAAGAAGAGGTGATACCTATAATTAAGAAGGGAGCAAGAACAAATCCAGGAAATTATAGACCTTTAAGCCTCACTTCTGTAGTGGGAAAGCTTTTAGAATGGTTAATAAGGGATAGTATACAATAACATGTCAATTTAAACAAGATTATAAGTAGAAATCAACATGGGTTTGTGAGGGATTGGTTATGTCAAACAAACCTTATTTGTTTCTATGAAGAGGTTAGTAGGAACTTGGATCATAGCAACTCAGTGGATGTAGTCTTTTTGTATTTTAATATAGTGCCACATGGGAGACGATTGAGCAAACTAAGTGATACAGGAATTGCAGTAAGTATCCGCTCATGGATTGAGAACTGGCTAAAATACAGAAAACAAACGGTTGTTGTAAATGGAAGAAACTTGGATTGGACTAATGTGGTAAGTGGGGTTCCTTGTGGATCATTTTTAGATCCTCTCCTTTTTAACATATTTAATAATGACTTAGAAGTAGGATTGGAAAGTATTGTCTCCATTTTTGTTGATGACACTAAGTTGTGCAAGGCAATTAAATAAGATAATGATGTATTTTCCCTCCAAAGCGATTTGCATAAATTGGAGAAATGGGCGACAAAATATCAGAGGAGTTTTAATACAAATAACTGTAAAGTTATGCATCTGGGAAGGAAAAATAGCCATGCAATTTATAATCTTAATGGATATCAGATATTGAAAGGGATTTGGGAGTGCTTGTGGACAACCACCTAGGTAACATTGCTCAATGCCAAGCAGCATCTTCAAAGGCAAGTACAATATTAGCATTTATTGAGAAGGGTATAGAAGCAAGGGAAGCAAATATAATTCTGCAACTATACAAATCCCTAGTACGCCATCATTTGGAATATTGAGTACAATTTTGGACACCACTACATAAAAAGGACATTTTAGAGCTGGAAAAAGTACAGATAAGGGCAACAAAACTAATAAAGGGAATGGAAGGGCTAAACTATGAAGAAAGACTAACAAAATTAAAGGTATTTTCTCTAGAAAAAAGGCATTTAAGAGACGATATTATTATCTTATATAAATAAATCCAGGGTCAGTATAAATACTTGTCAAGGGAGCTTTTTGTGCCAAGAGGTTTTCAACTGACAAGAGGACATCCTTTGAGGTTAAAAGGTAAAAAGATTACACCTTAAATTAAGAAAAGAGTTCTTTACAATAACGGTGGCTAATCTGCGGAATTCACTACTAAAGGTGGTGGTGACAGTGGATTCGATAGATAACTTTAAAAGGGGACTGAATATATCTTCAATTAAAAAAGGCATTCAGGGTTATCCTGGTTAATTAGCAAGAGAGTATTGATCCAAGCAGGAATCTGATCACCAGTATCTGCGGTCGGGAAGGATTTTTTTTTCTCCCTTTTAAGACGATTGGCTAAGTTTAATTTTATTTATTTTTTTCTGCTTGCCTTCCTCTGGCCAATTAACAACTAATCTGCATATTGCAGATGAGAGGAGATCTTAAAAGGTTGAACTTGATGGACTGAAATCCTTTTTTTAACCTCAAATACTATGTAACTATGTAAGAGGTATCAAGTGTCAAAGGATATTTAGTGGTTCACTGATGCTGGAATTCTGTAGTAATGTCTCTCAAGTTCAAGACATAGCTACATTTGATGCTTAGTCAACCTTAGCTAGACAATTCACTGAATTGTAATAGGAACATTATAGGGCTAAAACAAGGCATGTCTCTTTAAAGGATTAAGTTGCTTCTAGCATAATGAAGGAATTAAAAAATATATATATTTGTTCTATTAAGATTCTAAAATGCATGTCTACTTTCCCTTTCCCTTCCCAGATGCATAACATTTATTCATATTAAATCTCATCTGCCATTTAGATGCCCATTCCTCTAATTTATGTAAATCCATTTGGAGGGAATGAACATCATTATCTGTTTCAATTACATTGCACTACTTTGTGTCATCAGCAAAAATGGAGACAATACTTTCCAGTCCCACCTCTAAGTCATTATTAAATATATTAAAAAGGAGAGGACCTAATACTGAACCGTGAGAAACCCCACATTAGTCCAATCGGAGTATGTTCTATTTACCTCAACCCTTTGCTTCCTGTCTTTTAGCAAGCTCTCGATCCATGAGCAGATATTTACTGCAATTACTGTATCCCTTAGTTTGCACAATAGTCTTCCATGTGGCACTGAATCAAAAGCCTTTGCAAAACCCAAAAAGACTACATCCACTAAGATGCCTTGATCCAGGTTCCTACTAACGTCCTCATAACAATCGTAAATATTTTTATTTATTTTTGTGATTGCATGATGTGACATATTCTGACGGCATATGGCTTGTAAACCCATTTATAGTCCCATTATTTAACAACATTATGGTAACTTTTTGGATAAGTACTCACCTTAAAGACTTTGCCATTTCTAGGTCTAGAAAAGGTTATTTTTTAATGTACTGCTGGATGGAATTCAGATAGTTACATAGTTACATAGGGCCTCATTCTATTACCGGCCGTAAATCGGCCGTAAGGCTGCGATTCCTTGTGGGGGTTCTGTTAACTCGCGATTCTATTATACGGCCCCGCAAGGATCTCCTCTTACGGCCGGCTGCATATCTTGAAACCGGCCGTAAGCTGTGAAATCTAAAAACGCAAAAATAAATTCAAGCCTGCACTGTACAGCTCTGTAAATGCTAGGGATCATATTGGGGGACATGAGGATTAAAAGTAACCCACTCTCAAGCTTGCACATCAGCCCAAACCCGAGTTCAAATTAACTGTTTATTTTCCGGCTGCGGCGTCGGCGGGTCTGGAGTGCTCCAAGCACTCTGGACTTTTTACATGGATATTTTACGGATATTAAAAATAAAATATTTTACGGATTTGAGTATAGGATAATTATGTGCTATTTTTTCTAACACCTAAAATCCCTTTATAGTCTTCTCAAAGTGCAGAATGGCTTTATTTGAGCTATTTTATGTGCTTAATTGGTGCAAGCGGGACCTCTTTCCTGCAAGTAAGCTGCGGCTCGCTTTTAGCCTTGCAGAGAGGTTTCCCGGAGCAATTGAATTGCAAATAGGAATTTCTTACGGTCGAAACTCTTGCGGCCGTTTTAGATCAAAGGCTTTCCTCTGGCGCGAGCGGCCGCAAGAGATAGCAAGGCACCGGCCGCAAGCCTGCCGGAGCCCCCGGCCGTAAGGGAATAGAATAGCCGAATAGCTTGCGGCTTGTCCTTGCGGCCCCGCAACGGCTGCGGCCGCTAATAGAATGAGGCCCTAAGTATTTAAGGTTGAAAAAAGACTTTCAGTCCATCAAGTTCAACCTTTTAAGAACTCTTCTTTCTTTAAGGTGGAATCTTTTTACTTCTAACCTCAAGGGATGTCCTCTTGTCAGTTGAAAACCGCTTGGCACAAAAAGCTCTCTTGACAAATCTTTATACTGACCCTGGTTTTATTTATATAAGGTAATCATATTTCCTCTTAGACTCCTTTTTTTTGTAGAGAAAATACGTTTAATTTGGTTAGTCTTTCTTCATAACTTAGCCCCTCCATTCCCCTTATTAGTTTTGTTGCCCTCCTCTGTACCTTTTCCAGCTCTAAAATGTCCTTTTTATGAAGTGGTGCCTAAAATTTTACTCCATATTCCAAATGAGGGCGTACTAGAGATTTGAATAGTGGCAGAATTATATTTGCTTCCCTGGCTTCTATACCCTTCTTAATACATGCTAATATTTTATTTCCCTTTGCAGCTGCTGCTTGGCTTTGAGCACTGTTACCTAGGTGGTTGTCCACAAGCACTCCCAAAAACCTTTCAATATCTGATACACCTAGATTTGCTCCATTAAGATTATAAATTGCAAGGCTATTTTTCCTCCCCAGATGCATAACTTTACATTTATTCGTATTAAATTTAATCTGCCATTTAGATGCCCATTCCTCAATTTTATGTAAATCCCTTTGAAGGGAAAGCACATAACTATCCGATTTAATTACCTTGCACAACTCTGTGTCATCAGCGAAAATGGAGACACCACACTCCAATCTTACCTCTAAGTCATTAATAAATATGTTAAAAAGCAGAGGACCTAATACTGAACCCTGAGGAACCCCACTTACCACATTAGTCCAATCGGAGTATGTTCCATTTATAACAACCCTTTGGTTCCTGTCTTTTAGCCAGCTCTCAATCCATGAGCATATATTTACTGTAACTCCTGTATCTCTTAGTTTGCATAATAGTCTCCCATGTGGCACTGTATCAAAAGCCTTTGCAAAATCCAAAAAGACTACATCCACTAAGTTGCCTTGATCCAGGTTCCTACTAACCTCCTCAAATAAACTAATTAGATTTGTTTGACATGACCTATCCCTCACAAATCCATGTTGACTCCTACTTATAATCCTGTTCAAATAGACATATTCTTGTATATTATCCCTTATTAACCCTTCTAAAAGCTTCCCCACTACAGAAGTGAGGCTCACTGGTCTATAATTCACCGGATTTGTTCTTGCTCCCTTTTTAAATATAGGTATCACATCAGCTTTTCTCCAGTCATCTGGTAGAGACCCTGTGTTGAGTGAATCTTGAAAAATTAAATATAATGGTTTGGCTATTACAGAACCGAGTTAAGCTCCTTCTGCCTTCCTGGGCTAGCATGTGGCACTGGTAGTATCTCAGAAAATACTACCTTGGAGGTCCTTGCCTTCAGCTTATTACCTAGTTCTCTAAAATCCTTCATTAGGACACTCCATCTTCCACTAACTTTGTCATTGGTACCAATATGTTCCAAGACCACTGGTTCATTTCCAGCCCCTCCCAATAATTTGTTTACTCGATCCACAACATGACGAACCTGAGCACCCGGGAGACAGCAAACTGTTCGATTGCTGGGATCTGGATGACAAATCACCCTGTCTACCTTCCTAATTGAGTCCCCTACAATCAAAACCTGTCTGTTGCTCTGCCTATTCTGCCCTCCCTCTCCTCCAGTAGAGCTGTTCTCCCAGCTGTTAGAGGGAACAGCTCTATCTGGCATTGCCATTCCTGAATGGACATCCCCAACAGTTTCACTCAATTTGTCAAATCTGTTGGTGTTTGCCAACTCAGAACTGGCCTGCCTCCTCCTGTTCCTCCTGCTTCCCCTTGTAACTGTAACCCAGCTACCTCCCTGGACATCCTCACTAGCCCCAGCTCCGCCCTCCATGCTAGGCCCAGCTAAACTGTGCTCAGTGAGCACCAACCCCCTTTCCAGTGGAGCAATATCACTAAGTGCTGCAATTCTCCGCTCCAGCTCTCCAATTTGAGCTTCCAGAGAGGCAACATGCTCACACCTCTCACAGAGGTATGGACCCTGGATCATCTGTTCCAGTATTGCATACATATGACAGGATGTACAGTGAGTGAGGTTGCCACTGGACTTACTCATAATTATTATTATTGTCTACAAAATTTCCGTGGGAAAAATAAAGAATATAAAATAATATATTTTTATAAAGGTTTCCTCCTTTGCACTATAAATCTGCCCTCCCTTTTTTTTTTTGAAGTCCCTACCCCTATTTAAACTCCTACACTTTCACTAGAACTGCACCTAATACCGAAAATCTTCGCAAGCTCACTTCGCAAGCTCCTTCTCCCGTTTATACTAACTTCTGCCTTCTCACCTGGGCACAATTAGTGCACTCTGCAATTTATCAGCCTTTACTTGTAAGGTAAATCCACTTGTAAAAGCCCCAAAACAGCTCACAAACCTTTTATACTGGTTAAACAGTCAAGCCACACCCCTCTCACTTGGGCACAATTAGTGCACTCCGCAATCAAGTCCCGCGGGCAATGAAGTACTTTAATAATGGTGTAGATAAATTTATAAACAGGCTTTATCCAATATGAATCTCGAACACAGCAATGAGGTTTCCTTTTGTGGAAACAGTTGAATATTTTTTATTCAACCTTTATGTTATCTAGGCCTATAATACAGTGAGTCACTTTCCTGAGACCCGTTAAATAACCAGTGTTAATGTCAGCTAAAAACCCCATATTAGCACTAATGTTTATGTCCTATACAGCTTGGTATTTTTCAAGATGATGAAAATTTGTATATATTTGTCTTAATTATATTACTGTATAAATTATACTGTATTCTGATTACCTCTGTCAATTTGTCAGTCTTTGATTTATTTATTTTAGACCATGATGATAAGTCTATTTTATTTTCTAACTGTAAAAAGCTATTTTGCATAAACCTTTTCTATTTTATTCATTAAAGTTTTTCATGTGACTGACATAATTTAATATCTGGCTATTAAATATAATATGTAATATGTGCCTGAAGACACTTTGTAACAAATTGAACAGTTACTTAGATACTCAATTATTATAGATAGAATAAACTGTGTTTTAAGTATCTGATGTGAGAATCTGTAGGAGATAATATATCTCACACAAAAACAAGGAATGTAGCTATGCTAATCTGATTTTAGAGATGTCTTCTGAATAAATACTGTGTTACACAAGTACATTAGCTCAGGAGCACTCAATTAGTTTTGTACAACGGGACTCATGTCATGAAAGTAAGGTTAATGTTCTCTACAGTTTGTTCAAAAGCCATACACATATCACATATATAGTTGTGAGCAGTGCGAGCTTCCCAAAAGTTGTCGGTAATGCTCATCCCCCCGACACGCGGGACTTAGGCAATGAACGCCAAAGGCGTTTATTGCACTGGTGGAGATGAGCTCATTGCGCTGGTGGAGATGAGTTACGCAGGTGTTCATCCCTGTAACCCGCGGGACTTAGGCGCTCATTGCGCTGGTAGAGCTGAGCGCCACAGGCACTCATCCCTGCGACCCGCGGGACTTAGTCAATGAGCCCCAAGGCGCTCATTGTGCTGGTGGAGATGAGCACCGCAGGCGGGAATTACATAAAAAGAGCGCAGAAGTCGCTCACCGCAACTTAGCGATGCCCGCAAAATTACAGCCCATACAACTTGGGACTTTGCGACGGGAGAGAAATTACGGCCTGCAATATACGCAAAAACACACAAATATGCCTCAAATTTACATACACACTCACACACAGCTCAGAGGGAGTGCCAGGGAGCCTGTGAGTGAGGTTGCAAGTTAATTTGAGGCTTATTTTGGATTTTTTTTTCGACCGAAAAGCGCTGCAGCGAGAAAAGGCCGAAGGATGTAAAATGCATCCGAAGGACGGAAAAGTTTGCCAAAGGACGTAAATACCAGCCCTAAGCACTAAGACTTAACGCTAAACAGTAACACTTAATACAAGGCAGTAACATTTAACTCAAGCCAGTAACACTTAATCAAAGGCAGTAACAATTAATCAAAACCAGTGACACTTAACCCAAGGTAGTAACACAGGGAGAGAGGCTCGCAATGAGCCCCAAGGGTGCTCAAGTGCAAGGCCTATAAAGTACACAGGGGGGAGAGGCTTGCAATGAGCACCAAAGGTTAGCAAGTTGTGGCT
Organism: Discoglossus pictus; assembly: GCA_027410445.1. Lineage (NCBI taxonomy): Eukaryota > Metazoa > Chordata > Amphibia > Anura > Alytidae > Discoglossus > Discoglossus pictus. Next base: position 248,876,892 of record CM050167.1, read on the forward strand.
CACAATGAGCGCCAAAGGCGCTTAGCGCGGGGCTCGCAATGAGCGCCAAAGCTGCTCAGAGGGGCCATAACCTCACATTCAGTGGCAAACAGCATTACCATGGCTTCAAATTTTATTGCCATAATTTTTTGACGGGCAAGTCGCTAGTATTTTAATAAAATACAGTTTCTGTTTGATAAGTATGAGCCTTAGTATCTGCATGCTTTATGCAGTAGAAGAATAATTAATTTTAGGACTACTGTAACCAATGCAATAATAATCTATTATATGCAATGTACTGCTGTAAATTGCCATAGTGAACAATTGATTGAAATATCTGTGACTCCTTTGCAGAAACATTTCTGTATGGCAGTGTGTCATGGCAAAAATCATAGGACCCCATGCTAATCAAGTGATGTAATTTGCTATATAGCCATAAATATGCTGCAGGAGTTTTTTTTCCCTACATTCAGCCCACATCTGTAAAACCTGCAAGAGATAATTTCTGTGTAGGAACTACCCAAACCCAGCTTTACAGATGAGAAATGGCTGTAGGAACCGAAGGGAATGAGACCGTCATGATTATTAAAAAGAGGAAGAACTAGTGCCATAACTGCGTCAAGAAACCATTATATTTACATATAAATATACCATATTTTTATTTATTTATATTTTTGAAATTAAATAATTGTGACAATTGTATTTATAGATTCAATAAATATAAATGTGTTTAGTTTGTGTTTTTATATTTTTTATAGATATGTATATGTGTATATATATCAGGGACGGCTGGTGCATAGGGGCAAATGGGCAACCGCCCCACCAAAACGAATGCACTGACTTAATCCTCCCATCACTTACTTAATTGTATAATTTATATAATTAAAAAATAATTTTATCATGTTCAATATTCTATTTTTTTTAATAACTGTTGCTGTCACTTTAAATTACAAACCCTTTGTGCTGCAGTTAAACACATTGACTTATAACATGTAACCCCCTGCTGGTGACTTGTCTAGTACTACAGACAATAAAAAAAAAATGCAGCCTAATACCGACTTGTGCTCTAATCTATAGTACTGAGTCATCTCAGCATCTCACACTGTCCCCCCGGAAGTTTATACATTGGTGCAATCCTGACAATCTCAATGAAGTTTATTGAAAAAAAAACTATTCCCAGCTCAAAGGGCAGGCTTCAGTTTTGTCAATGCTCTGATGGTCTTATTGATTCTGACTACCCTACTCCACACACCAAGCTTGTGACCTGTGTGTCACCACCCCGGCCTATATCAGACAGAAGCAGCTGCAGAGCTCAGGTGAGTCCATATCCCTCTCTGTGACTGTCCTTCAGTCTTGTCTGACTCGCAGTGATCACATGGATGCAGCACACCAGGTACATCTGTCTGTGTTTTTGGTTTTGCTTATCCATATGGTTTTAATGGCAAAGATACAGGAGTGGGTTGCCAGGTCGTACTCCAGTGGACTGCATTTTGTCTGACCTCTCTAAAATGACCTGCCCATTTTGTGTGACCCTTCATGATATAGCTTACAGCTTCATTGAGGTAACAAGCCCCTTCACCATGACAAGGTAGTGATCCAGAAGGGGTTCTGTGTCTTAGTCTCTCTTTATATCTATATGAATTTATAAGGAGAGGCTATACTTATATATATATATATATATATATATATATATATATATAAATAAATTACAACCTGCTTTTTCAATGGGGCTTGACAAGAACCTAGTTCCAGCCTACCCCAACAGGACCATGTAATTCTTACAACCTCTGGTACAGAAGATGGCTTCAGGATAGGGAACACACCCAAGAATATGTGCAGATGATACAGGCACACAATAAATAGTTCCACACTTTGTTTATGTGGAAAAAATAAGGACTCCTTTAATCAGAACTATCAACATATATACAGTTTAGCCACAGGCTGGCCAAACACAGTAAGCCCCATCCTTAGGTACATAGAAGAGACTAATTAGCAATAGGCTGCCCCTGCTTACTGGGAAACCCTGTACAGCTGATGACATCAGGCCCTTAACTATCCGGGTAATACATCAACTATAAACAATCTGTTGTAAGCACTCCGACTATCTGTTTATCTGCCCAAAATCCCCTGTGTTTTTTTTATTTAGGTGGGGCTTGGTGAGTCATCACCAGATAACAACACTGTAACATAATCAAAATACATACAATATATATGTCATTTTAACCATAAGCAATATAGAATACATAACTATAACAATAAACAGGGTAACTTCTTGCCAGTCCAGGCCCAGCCCATGGTGTAAAACAGTCCACTCTGGCACTGGGCATGACAACTGCCCCTTCCTTTGTCAATGCAACATTCTGCCTATTGTCTCCATCAGATGATGGGCAGTATGTTGCGGCATCAAGATCACTGTCCTGGAGGACCCTTCAAGGCAGTCCAGGGGAAACAGTACATCCAGGCTAGGAGGTCGAGCAAAAACTTGGGAGGATCCTTCACCAGCATAACCCTCCTCTTCCAGGCCAGGGAGACCTCCTGACCTGCTGATTCTGGAACAGTACTCAGTCACATGTATAAAATTGAGGAGCCCAAGTCTCCCTTTGTCAGGCAGGAACTTTTTGCGGAATGAACTGGGATCTCTACTCCTTGGGGCTGAATTGTGCTCACTGTCTCCCAGCCCCTTCTTCTGAAACCACCATCTTCGCACAGCTCTCACCTCCTTCTGGATCTTTAGTTCATGGATGAGGTATCCAACAGGACCCACCCAATAAGCGTATTGCTCCTCCAGGGCGACCTCCTCATCTACCAGTTCCTTCAGCCATTCCATTAGCTCATGACCTGGCCATAGTCCCAGAAAAGCCATCCATTTATTTAGAAGGCTCATTCCTTGACAGTCCTTTCTAGTTATCACAAAATTCTCTGTCTCTATTGGGGATAAACACACCCCATCCACATGAGCTGCGAAAGGGCCATTGCTTACCCCTCTCCCTGTACCTCCTGTATGATCTGTGTCCTTCGGTCCATCAACTGCTCTGTAAAAATATCCTCTGGCATGGCTGCTTTCCATCTCTGGAATCTCTCCTCATCCTCCTCTGTTGACATCTCTTTATAAGTTGCCATCTTCATGTACTTTATACAGAGGTCCCACCAATGCTAACCAATTGTCACAACCTGCTTCTTCAATGGGGCTTGACAAGAACCTAGTTCCAGCCTACCCCAGCAGAGCCATGTAGTTCTTACTACCTCTGGTACAGAAGATAGCTTCAGGAAAGGGACCACGCCCAAGAATATGTTATGATGATACAGGCACACAATAAATAGTTCCACACTTTGTTTATGTGGAAAAACTCAGGACTCATCCTTTAATCAGACCTAGCAACATATAAGCAGTTTTCTTAGCTACAGGCTGGCCAATCACAGTAAGCCCTATCCTTAGGTACATAGAAGAAACCAATTAGCAATAGTCTGTTCCTGCTTACTGGGAACCCCTGTGCTTCTGATGACATCAGGCTCTTAACTATCCTGGTAATACATCAACTATAAATAATCTGTTTATCTGCCCAAGACTCCCTGTGTTTATTTATTTAGGCATTTGGGTGAGTCATCACCAGATAACAACACTGTAACATGGAGTGAGGAGGAGGGGGAAAGACACAGGGGAGTGAGAAGAGGGGAGAGAGACACAAAGGAGTGAGGGGGGAGATACACAGGGCAGTGAGACGAGGGGGGAGAGACACAGAGGAGGAGGGAAGAGACAAAGAGGAGGAGGGTAGAGACACAGGGGAATGAGAGGGGAGAGACACAGAGGAGGGGGGAGAGACACAGGGGAGTGAGAGGAGGGGGGAAGAGACACAGGGGAGTGAGAGGAGGGGGAAGAGACACACAGGAGTGAGAGGAGGGGGGAAGAGACACAGAGGAGGAGGGGAGAGACAAAGAGGAGGAGGGTAGAGACACAGGGTAATGAGAGGGGAGAGACACAGAGGAGGGGGAGAGACACAGGGGAGTGAGAGGAGGGGGGAAGAGACACAGGGGAGTGAGAGGAGGGGGGAAGAGACACAGGGGAGTGAGAGGAGGGGGGAAGAGACACAGGGGAGTGAGAGGAGGGGGGAAGAGACACAGGGGAGTGAGTGGAGGGGGGAAGAGACACAGGGGAGTGAGTGGAGGGGGGAAGAGACACAGGGGAGTGAGTGGAGTGGGAAGAGACACAGGGGAGTGAGAGGAGGGGGGAAGAGACACAGGGGAGTGAGAGGAGGGGGGAAGAGACACAGGGGAGTGAGAGATGGGGGGAAGAGACACAGAGGAATGAGAGGAGTGGGGAGAGACACAGGGGAATGAGAGGAGTGGGGAGAGACACAGGGGAAATAGAGGGGGGAGAAACACAGAGGAAGGGGGAGAGACACGGGGATGGTGGGAGGGGGGAGGAGAGACACAAAGGAGTGAGAGGAGGGGGGAGAGACACAGGGGAGTGAGAGGAGGGGAGAGACACACAGGGGAGTGAGAGGAGGGGAGAGACACACAGGGGAGTGAGAGGAGGGGAGAGACACACAGGGGAGTGAGAGGAGGGAAGAGATACACAGGGGAGTGAGAGGAGGGGAGAGACACACAGGGGAGTGAGAGGAGGGGAGAGACACACAGGGGAGTGAGAGGAGGGGAGAGAGACACAGGGGAGTGAGAGGAGGGGAGAGAGACACAGGGGGACAGGGGGAGAGGGGGTAAAAACACAGGGGGGAATGAGACACAAGGGAGGGAGAGGAGGGGGAAATGAGACCCAAGGGAGGAAGTAGACAGAGGGAGAGATTTGCGATGAGCACCAAAGGAGCTCATCGCTAAGCCAGTAAAGAAGAGGGGGAGAGGCTCCCATTGTGTGGCAAACAGCATTGCCAGGATTCACATTTTATTGCCGTCTTTTTTGACAGGGAAGTTCCTAGTATATATATATATATATATATATAGTTGTGTGTATATATATATTGTGACAAGGATGGCCGTTTACCACAAGAAATCTTTTTCGACAAAAGGTTCAGCAATACAGATTTTTAGATGCAGAAGACTTGAAAATAAAAATCTGAAAATAAAAAATAAATGAAAATAAAAATCTACATATACATTCTTACTTAACATACCGGAACACCCTGACTACACCGGGCAGCTTCCCTGCTCCGGAGAAAATATGTAACAAAAAGGATACAAATTAATCCAGTTTTACTTCCAGCAGAAGTCTCTGCTGTGAGGGATAGTGCCACCTTGTGGCCGGAATACCAATAGTTTCTTATAGGTAGTATAGTGCCACCTTGTGGCCAGGATACAAATAGTCTCTTATAGGTGGTGTAGTGCCACCTTGTGGCCAGGTTACAAATAGTCTCTTATAGTTCCAGCTTGTGGCCAGGATACAGATAGTCTCTTACAGTGCCAGCTTGTGGCCAGGATACAGATAGTCTCTTATAGTGCCAGCTTGTCCTTTCCACGTCTTCAAATAAGTAACCGTGGATGAAGCATAGGGCCCGCCCTTCTCTCGCATATGCTTCACCCCAGGGACCCTTTTATATGCAAGATTAACCTGCAGCTAATTAACCAGTCAAGCACTCAGCCTCTTCCCTGGGGTATGAAGAACAAAAGTAATTTCTGACCTTATAGTAATTGTACTCGGCCTTGCAGGAGCCTTCAGTCTGCAGCACTGGTCCTCACCAGATAGGACATGTTTCCAAACAGTAGCTTCCTTGGCTTGTCTCTCACAGCTCCCAGCACCGATGCTTCTTGTGTCTGTCCTCTTACTTCCCCCAGACTCCCTTACCTTGGCTGTTAGTTCCTGGGGATTAAATAGTGTGCTCCACTTCAGGTGCATCTAATTTCTTTACTTCTGTCAGCACTGGACTAATGGACCTAATCAGCCTAGTGCTGACATATCTTCCTTCTAAAATATATCGGTAGGTCAGCCTGACTTTGTGACAATATATATGTATATATATATATATATATATATATATATATATATATATATATATATATATATATATATATATATTATATATATATATATATATATATATATATATATTATATATATATATATACAGTATCTCACAAAAGTGAGTACACCCCTCACATTTTTGTAAATATTTTATTATATATTTTCATGTGACAACACTGAAGAAATGATACACTGCTACAATGTAAAATCGTAAGTGTACAGCCTGTATAACAGTGCAAATGTGCTGTCCCCTCAAAATATCTAAACTCACACCCATTAATGTCTAAACTGTTGGCAACAAAAGTACACCCCTAAGTAGAAATCTCCAAATTGCGCCCTATTAGACATTTTCCATCCCCGGTGTCATGTGACTCCTTAGGGTTACAAGGTCTCAGGTGTGAAAGGGGAGCAGGTGTGTTAAATTTGGTGTAATCACTCTCACACTCTCTCATTCTCGTCACTGGAAGTTCAACATGGCACCTTGTGGCAAAGAACTCCCTGAGGATCTGAAAAAAAGAATTGTTGCTCTACATAAAGATGGCCTAGGCTATACAAAGATTGCCAAGACCCTGAAACTGAGCTGCAGCACAGTGGGCAATACCATACAGCGGTTTCACCGGACAAGTTCCACTGAGAACAGGCCTCGCCATGGTCGTCCAAGGAAGTTGAGTGCATGTGCTCAGCGTCATATCCATAGGTTGTCTTTCAGAAATAGACGTTTGAGTGCTGCCAGCATTGCTACAGAGGTTGAAGGGGTGGGGGTTCACCCTGTCAGTGCTCAGACCATACACCGCACACTGCATCAAATTGGTCTGCATGGCTGTCGCCCCAGAAGGAAGTCTCTTATAAAGATGATGCACAAGAAAGCCTGCAAACAGTTTGCTGATGACAAGGAGACTAAGGACATGGATTACTGGAACCATGTCCCATGGTCCGATGAGACCAAGATAAACGTATTTGGTTCAGATGGTATCAAATGTGTGTGGAGGCAACCAGGTGAGGAGTACAAAGACAAGTCTGCCTTGCCTACAGTCAAGCATGGGGCTGGTAGTGTCATGGTCTGGGCCTGCATGAGTGCTGCCGACACTGGGGAGCTACAGTTCATTGATGTACTGTGTCCTACGGAAGCAGAGCATGATCCCCTCCATTCAGAGACTGGGCCGCAGGGCAGTATTCCAAACACACCTCCAAGACAACCACTGCCTTGCTAAAGAAGCTAAAGGTAAAGGGGATGGACAGGCCAAGCATGTCTCCAGACCTAAAAACTACTTAGCATCTGTGGGGCATCCTCATACGGAATGTGGCGGGGTGCAAGGTCTCTAACATTCACCAGCTCCGTGATGTCATTACGGAGGAGTGGAAGAGGACTCCAGTGGCAACCTGTGAAGCTCTGGTGAACTCCATGCCCATGAGGGTTAAGGCAGTGCTGGAAAATAATGGTGGCCACACAAAATATTGACACTTTGGGCCCAATTTGGACATTTCCACTTAGGGGTTTACTCACTTTTGTTGCCAATAGTTTAGACATTAATGGCTGTTTGTTGAGTTATTTTAAGGAGACAGCAAATTTACACTGTTATACAGGCTGTACACTTACTACTTTACATTGTAGCAGAGTGTCACTTCTTCAGTGTTGTCACATGGAAATATATAATAAAATATTCACAAAAATGTGAGGGGTGTACTCACTTTTGTGAGATACTATATATATAATGTGCGTGTGTGTATATATATGTCTGTGAAGGATAAGAATTAAAAATATATGCTTAATTAACCTCTCAAATATGTTTTTTTAACTTAATATTAATTATGTATAGGCATCCTATAAACTGAATAAGTATTTAAAAAAAACACATAGATTTATTCAAATGTATTTTTTTAAAGATAGTTCAAATAGCATGTGGGAGGTTTGAGATGCGTCTCCCATATGCTATTTAAAATATGTTTAAAATGGAGGGAGAAACAAAACAGTATTGAATCATGCAGAACCAAATTGGGGTGCAACTTTCTTGTTCTGGTCTGTTGTTGGTGAATTATTACCCTGTTCTTCTGTAAGTGCAAGATGTTCCTCCCACGTGTTGTTTAGTCTCTGTTTGTTCAATTAATCTATTTGCTCATTTAGCAAATTATTTATTTGTGCAGTTTTACTATTTTTCATTATAAGAAAAAGAGGCATATAATCTTTCTCTCGAACTTTCTATCTCCCTCGCTCTATCACCGCCTCTCTCTCTATCGCTTCCTCTCTATATTATTCTCACTCTCTATCCCTCTCTCTCTATTCCTCTCCCTCTCTGCCACTCTCTTTTCCTCTTTGTCATTCTCTTTCTATCCCTCTCTCTCGCTATTTCTCTCTCTCTCTCTCTCTCCATCCATCTATCTATCTCTATCTCTGTTTTTCTGTGGGATCACTTTTGGGGGTGGAGTCTGTGTCACTGGGCAGGGTTTATACAGGTAACATGTTGTGAAGGGGAGTGGTTTATACTGTTGGGTGGGGTCAATGTAAGGGGAGGGGCCAGATCTCTGTTTTCCACCCCACCCACTTTGAAAGCCACCAGCTGCCACTGATATATATATATATTGTGAGCATAAAGGTGGAATAGTGGTTGATGGGAGATACATCAGACCTGATTTGCTAGACAGCAACCAGAGGATTTCTCAGTTAAATGCCCCAGGGAGAGATGTTACAGTTTGCAATATGCATAGCTGATGCTCTGCAAAACATGGTATGGGTCCCTGGGGCGGAGTATTTGGAGAGCAGGGGGGGCCAATGCTCCAACAGCACTAGTTGCTGTATAACAGACCACAGCTTGGATCTGGTTTTTAAGAGTTAGCTAATTGGCACTCACCTGTAGCTACTCAATTAGCAGACAGGCCTTTAAAAGAAGAGAGCAGCCTGCTCCAAGGGGGAGAGGAAAAGACAGCTAGGAGAGGCTGCGCTTATTGCAAAGACATTGCTTTTGTTTGGGAAATTGGTAAGTGGGAAAGCCACCCAATTGCAGATAGCAAGTACTGTCTAGTAAGAGCTCAAGTAAGAGCAAGGGATTTTGTTTGTTTTGTTATTATTTAAAGTACCTGCTTTCAAACTGAATAAAAAATGAAAACTGAGCTGAAGGTGTCCTGGACTTTGTATACCCTAGAAGGCTGTGGTTACTGCAAGATCGGTGACAATCCTACCTGTAAAAGAAGTGGTTTGTCGCATATGGTGGAGAATGCGGGCATCCACGTAAGCCTGAGGGTAGAAGTCATTTAAAGCTCAACATGGAGGATGTTATCAAGGCTCTGATCCAATCCTCCTCTGTGCAACAGGAGACTAACAGGAGAGCTGCAGAAAACAGTGCAGCCCTGCAGCAACTGGTGCTGGCCCAGGCAGAGTGTGCTAAAGTCCTGGCCAAAACACAAATGGAGGGCACTGAGTCCTTGGTGAAACAGCTTGTTGTGACACAAGCGGAGATGTTTAAAGTAGCCCGTGAGGAGCAGCAAAAAGTCACCCAGGGACTACAACAGGTAATCCAAGCGATCTCTGGAAAACTGAATGGAGACCCTGATGGAAGATACCAGGGGCCAAAGGTGATTCGGGCGAGCCACTATCTTCAGAAAATGACCGCATCAGATGATGTTGAGGCGTACCTTCTGGCATTTGAGCGCACTGCTGAGAGGGACGGATGGCCGGCTGGTGAGTGGGCAAGCATACTGGCACCGTTCCTAAGTGGAGAGCCGCAGAAGGCATATTATGACCTAGAACCAGCCGATGCAAGTATCTACAGCAAATTGAAAGCTGAAATCTTGGCACGACTGGGTGTAACCTCTGCAGTACGTGCCCAAAGGTTCCACTCATGGTCATATTCTTCAGACAAAGCCGCACGTTCCCAAATGTTTGACCTCATACACCTTGCACGGAAATGGTTACAACCTGAAATCCATTCAGCTAGCCACATTGTGGAAACCTTAGTAATGGACCGGTTTTTGCGTGGTTTACCAGCTTCCCTGCGTCGCTGGGTCAGCCAAAGTGACCCCCATACAGCTGACCAACTGATTGCCTTGGTGGAAAGATATGCGGCTGCAGGAGAACTGCTATGTCCTACTTCACAGGCAAACCCTCGCAATCCTAAGCCCCAAGATTCTGCAAGACCGGGTAAGACTGTTCAAGGTTTAAGGGGGGCATCCAGGTCTAATAGGCCTGGGAAAGGAACTAATTGGTGGTCAGACTGTACTGTCAAATGTTTCAAGTGCAAAGAGGATGGTCATATGGCCAAAGACTGTCCATTTAAGGATGAACCTATGGAATGCAATATGGGCAAAAATGAGGGAACACGTTCATTTTTGCTCAGTTGTTATGGTATTGTTAACAATGACTATGATAATAACGCTCATAAATGCTGTGTAACTGTGAATGGAAAAATGTCTAAAGCATTACTTGATTCAGGTAGTATGGTTACGTTGGTAGCAGAGTCTATAATACCTTGTGTAAAACCTGATCATGGACAGAAAGTAGGCATTATCTGTGTTCATGGTGATAAAAAGGAATACCCCACTGCGGAAGTAAATATTGGAACCCAGTATGGGAATTTAAAGTACCGAGTGGGTGTAGTACCTAGATTAGCCCATGAGGTAGTGATCGGTAGAGACTTTCCTCATTTTCTAAAATTATGGGCAGCTTTACAAAAGACAGATCAAAATTTATCAGAAATGAGTCAGTCTGTCGAGGATAATGTGTTCCCTTTTTCCGATATTGACTTGGGTTTTGACCACTGTGACGGAAAAATAAGGAAAAAGAAAAAATACTGCCCTAAACCAGTATTAATAGGAGATAACCCAGCTCAAACTAGTGAGGAGCCTACTAATAATGCAGACAAGGATAAGGACTTAATTGATATTGGAATTAGTCCAGGTAACTTTAAAAGCGCTCAGTGGGAAGATCCCACTTTAGTGACAGCTAGAAATGATATTAAAGTTGTAAACGGGGTTGTTAATCAGCCAGGAGGAGCACTGCCGTTCCCCTATTTTGAAGTACAAAATGACCTAATTTACCGTGTAGAAAAAAAGGATTCAGACATCATTAGGCAGCTGTTGGTTCCTCAGACTTACCAGAATATAGTGCTAAAGTTGGCTCACAGCCACATATTAGGGGGACACTTGGGAGTCGGAAAAACTAGAGAGAGAGTCCTTAGACGGTTTTACTGGCCTGGAGTGTTTGCTGCTATTACAAACTATTGCTCCTCATGTCCTGAGTGCCAGTACAGGGCTCCTTTCAAGACTTTTCGTAGTCCACTTGTACCCTTACCCATAATTGACGTGCCTTTTGAAAGGATCGCTATGGACTTAGTGGGGCCACTGGTAAAGTCCGCTAGGGGACACCAATATATATTAGTCATCTTGGACTATGCAACTCGCTATCCTGAGGCCATTCCCTTGCGTAATACCTCTGCAAAGCTAATAGCTAAGGAACTTATGTTGATGTTCAGTAGGGTGGGTATCCCTAAAGAAATACTGACAGACCAGGGGACCCCGTTCATGTCCAGAGTCACAAAAGAGTTGTGCAGGCTCTTGCAGGTTAAACATCTTAAGACCTCAGTATATCACCCACAGACTGATGGTTTAGTAGAGAGGTTCAACAAAACCCTTAAGAGTATGCTACGCAAGGTAATTGATGCAGATGGAAGAAATTGGGATTTTTTATTGCCATATCTACTGTTTTCCATTAGGGAAGTTCCACAGGCCTCCACGGGCTTCTCTCCTTTTGAATTATTATATGGAAGACATCCCAGGGGAATATTGGATATTGCTAAGGAGACCTGGGAACAGGAGACTACTCCTCACAGGAGTGTAATTGAGCATATAGCTCAAATGCAGGATAGAATGGCCACCATCATGCCTATTGTCAGGGAACACATGCTGGAAGTCCAGCAGGCTCAGAAAAACAGCTATAACCGTAATGCTAGAGTCAGAGTGTTCCAACCGGGAGACAGGGTATTGGTTCTGGTCCCTACTGTGGAGAATAAGTTCCTTGCGACTTGGCATGGACCCTATGAAATAATAGAGAAAGTGAGTGATGTCAATTATAAAGTCAGACAACCAGGAAGAAGAAAGCCTGAACAGTTGTATCATATAAATCTGTTAAAGCCATGGAAGGACAGGGAGGTCCTGGTTGCTTTAAAACCTTCAGAACCTCCTATAGTAGAGCCAGATGTGAACGTATCTAAGACTCTGTCTGTCCATCAAAAGCAAGAGGTCAGAGATTTCATCAGAAGAAATAGGGATGTTTTCTCGATAGTTCCAGGAAAGACTAAAGTGATTAAACATGACATAATAACCGAACCAGGGAAAAGAGTTAACCTCAAACCCTATAGAATTCCTGAGGCCCGGAGGGAGGTTATAAACTTAGAGGTTGAGAGCATGTTAAAACTTGGAGTCATTGAAGAATCCCAGAGTAACTGGAGTAGTCCTATTGTATTGGTGCCAAAACCTGATGGCACATGGAGGTTCTGCAATGACTACCGCAAGTTAAAAGCCCTCTCAAAATTTGATGCTTACCCAATGCCAAGAGTTGATGAGTTAATAGAAAGACTGGGCAAAGCTCGTTATCTAACAACCTTGGATTTAACAAAGGGTTACTGGCAGGTCCCGCTCACTGAAAGAGCCAAAGAAAAGACAGCCTTTTCAACACCCAGTGGCCTGTTTCAGTACACTGTATTGCCATTTGGGTTACATGGGGCACCTGCCACATTCCAACGAATGATGGACAGAATTCTTAAACCTCATGTTCGTTATGCTGCAGCATACTTGGATGATGTCGTCATCCACAGTGCAGACTGGGAATCCCACCTCCCTAAAGTTCAAGCGGTACTTGATGCTATCCGCTCAGCAGGCTTAACTGCCAATCCTTCCAAGTGTACGATTGGTTTAGAGGAAGCTAAGTACTTAGGTTATTCTATTGGGAGGGGTTTGGTTAAACCACAGGAAGCCAAAGTAGAAGCCATACAAAAATGGCCACAGCCCCTTACAAAGAAACAAGTAAAGGCATTTTTGGGTTTAATTGGATATTATAGGCGGTTCATTCCAGATTTTGCTACCATTGCTGCACCCCTGACAGACCTTATTAAAGCAAAATCCCCAGTCATAGTTAAATGGTGCCCTGAGGCAGAAAAGGCTTTTAAGAGTCTGAAGGAAGCTATCTGTAGCCATCCTGTCTTAGTGACCCCAGATTTTTCCAGGGATTTTATAGTTCAGACAGATGCTTCTGATGTGGGCTTGGGGGCTGTTCTTTCACAGGAATACCAGGGTGAAGAACACCCTGTTTTCTTTTTGAGCAGAAAGTTAAACCCACATGAGAAGAACTACTCTATTGTTGAAAAAGAGTGTCTTGCTATTAAGTGGGCATTAGACTCTCTTAAATACTACCTACTAGGCAGAAGGTTTCGATTGATAACGGACCATGCTCCTCTGACGTGGATGTATCAGAACAGGGAAAGTAACTCCAGAGTAACCAGATGGTTTTTGAGTTTGCAATCTTTTAATTTCACTGTGGAACACAGGGCTGGTCTGCAACAAGGTAATGCTGATGGGCTTTCGAGGGTACACTCCCTGATTTCCATGGTCGCTCAAACCCTTGGGTATGAGCTGGGGGGGAGGATATGTGAGCATAAAGGTGGAATAGTGGTTGATGGGAGATACATCAGACCTGATTTGCTAGACAGCAACCAGAGGATTTCTCAGTTAAATGCCCCAGGGAGAGATGTTACAGTTTGCAATATGCATAGCTGATGCTCTGCAAAACATGGTATGGGTCCCTGGGGCGGAGTATTTGGAGAGCAGGGGGGGCCAATGCTCCAACAGCACTAGTTGCTGTATAACAGACCACAGCTTGGATCTGGTTTTTAAGAGTTAGCTAATTGGCACTCACCTGTAGCTACTCAATTAGCAGACAGGCCTTTAAAAGAAGAGAGCAGCCTGCTCCAAGGGGGAGAGGAAAAGACAGCTAGGAGAGGCTGCGCTTATTGCAAAGACATTGCTTTTGTTTGGGAAATTGGTAAGTGGGAAAGCCACCCAATTGCAGATAGCAAGTACTGTCTAGTAAGAGCTCAAGTAAGAGCAAGGGATTTTGTTTGTTTTGTTATTATTTAAAGTACCTGCTTTCAAACTGAATAAAAAAGGAAAACTGAGCTGAAGGTGTCCTGGACTTTGTATACCCTAGAAGGCTGTGGTTACTGCAAGATCGGTGACAATCCTACCTGTAAAAGAAGTGGTTTGTCACAATATATATATATATATATATATATATATATACTACAGTAGAACATTTGTTCTTATTTGTATTAACTGCTTGAATACTGTGTTTTACCCTTGACGTTGTATAATGAAACGGACATAATAATACAATATCATATTTTTTAATTACGGATATGTTTATATTGGACTGTTAAGTGTCAAATAATGTTAACATTTCATTATTTATTATTGATTTTTGGTGCTATACTCTCTCTTTATCTGTTGCTGTGGCACTCCACAATGGTAATTAAAACCATTTGCTAGTGGCCTTCGGAAACCTGTAATATTTTCTTCAGCTTTTTTTAGTTACGGTACTGCCCTATTTTATAAGTGATCCGTAAAGTCTTATTAGCATAAAGTTTTGGTGTAAAAGTCTAATGGAGTAACTTGCAATCTTTTGTCAATGCAAAAATCAGTGGAAAAGTTTGCTGTAATTCTCGGCTCTGGCTTGACGCAGTCACTTGTAGCAGTTCTCTCACAATGTTTCCAGGGTGGGTGATTAACGTAGCTAGAAAGATTTACTTTGCTCTTAAACATGGTGTATTTTGCGAGATAGGGGATAAGTATGGAGGCTATAGTTATGTTCTGGATCTGTAAGGGATCGGCTTTGTGCACCTAAGTTACAGTGAAATGAATCGAAGCAAGAACTGGTCACAAGGATAAACTAAGGGGAGGTATGGTGGGGGTCCTGAGAATCAAATACATATATATTCTATCACTTTGTATGGTGGTCTATACTCCTGTTAGTTGTATTATTAGAATTATAAATGTAACAGCAACACTATATTGAGGGAAATTAATTTCATAATGTGATTAGTATGCTTATACAAAATATTATTCCATTATAAATTTACAATATTTTCTTTTAATCCAAGCTACACAACTCGACTACTCTCTTATAGACAATCCTGATGCATCTTAATAATCGTTCATCCCATTCTCTTCTATTATACCTTCATACCTATCCACCATTAGATTCAAAGACAAACCTACTTATTTGAAGGTAAAATTATCTGCATTAAATGTGCAATCTTCTCTCACTACAGTTTTTTAAATCTACACTCCACAACACCCGAAATAAAGTCTCTGTGTGACTTAAGAGGAGATAAATGCACTTCTTTTTTCTTGCATAACTCTATTCCCTCTAATGATCTACTCTCACTGAGCTTGTTTGTAAGGGAGATCAACTATAGCTCATGCAAAAATATCAATTCACAGTATTTTATGAAGTCAACATTATTATTAAGAGTTGCTCTTGTGCCTGTGTGGTGAACAGTAGCAAAAAGCAACTTACTATGCAGGCGTAACTTAGAATTCCTTGCACTGATACATTTAAATAGCATTTCCGTATTACTAATATAAATATTATATTTATTCACTATTAAGTTTATTAATTATGATCAATATTTTATCACTTATAAACTGATATACTCAATTTTGTGATATTGCTTGGATTTAAAGAGCTAGATCTTGTTTTAGTTTCACATTTATTTATCAGATATAATTGTCTTCAATAATTAGTTATATACCAAATTATCATCTTATCACTCATGTTAAAGATTGTGCTCTTTGGGTGCCTTCCCAAACTCTATAACTTGGTAGTTATATACATGAGTGCCTAGACAGAGGAATGTGTGAATGTCTTCTCATTTAATGTCTTCTCTATTCACGGATAGGCATATCTTATGCTGCTGGATGATAAGAATAACTGGTTTCTGGCCATGTATCTTGGTATCAAAAAAATCTGTTTCGGTCTCAAAATGACTTTCTAGGAAATGGCACAGAAGAATGTGCACTGCTTTGCACTAAAACCAATTTTATGTACTATCTTCACATCTATGTTAACATTCATAAATAATCATGCAAAGCTCCCTTTCCAAATATTTTTGCTTTGCAAGCACAACTCAAAGTAGATTGTATGTCTAGTTACAGTGCATGTCTGTAATGCTGAGAGATTATTATCAGTTAAACAGCAATAGATTATTGACATTGTAAAATGTATTCTGGCTAAATGTACCAACGACCTCAGTAGTTTCTTCTAGATATAACATTTGTAATACTATTTCGAATACCTCAAATACTGTACAGTAAATAAAAAACGATATTGTTAACCTTCTGGATGCACTTAAAATAATGGCACATGAGCTGAAAGCACAATAGATGCAGCAGAGAACACTACATATTCTGTAAATTCATATAATTTAATTCATTAATAAAAGAAACATAACATAAACATAACATGCATGAACCACATCACAATTAAACTAGATACATTATTTGAAAAAAATGAGAAAATATAAAATATATTTTAAAAAATGATTAAAAATACATAGGGACACATTGCCTAGGACTGGCCATTCTTTGAAGTTGCAAGCACAAGCACTAATACATTATTTTACTTGGTTACAATGGTGTATTGACAGACTGTGACCTACCCGCAACTCCCTGCATTGTTATTTTTATTAGACATTACTAAAATAATATATATTTTTTACAATTAAACAATGCAATTATTGCTGGCACAGTTTCTTGTGGAGACCAAACATTGGGCCCTATTCTATTAGAAGCCCGCAACAACCTCAAACTCATAAATTTGGCTGTGGGGTTTTTTTTTAATATAAATGTTTAGATGTATTCTATTGACTCCAGCTCGCAAAGTCTGACCTTCAGTATTATCTCGTAAACCCTGACTTTTTAAGTCTGATTTCAGGGGGCGTGATCAAATGATCTGACAATATTTAAGCAAGCCTGTAACAGCCAATAGTAAATGAGACCATCATCATGACGTCAGTAAAACATGGAAGTTAGACGTAATCTGCATTCTGAGACTAAAAATTTGTGCCAATAAGTAATATTTGCCGATCGGGCTCGCAATCAAGCAATCTAGCACTCATCTGTTTTATCATCTGTTTTACTCATCTAGATCATCTGTTTTAGTCATATGGGTTTCATTAGATGTGTTAACCACTTGAGTCCTGTGAATGTTATTACTCAAAATTAATGTTTAAAAATAATATTTTTGAATTGCATATTTGTGGGTTTGAGACTGTTCTGCAGTTAATTCTGTTTTTCCATGCTTTCCTGTGCTTTTCAAGTACAGTAGTGTGTGTTTAATTGCTGTTACAGCTCTAATAATTATTTGAAAAAGACCTTGCAAGCCCTATTTAGTATTTTATTTGCAAGCTAGTGATACAGGTCTAATAAAATATCGATTTTGCGTAACTTTAATTAGTTAGTGCTCATAATCTTTGAGATGTACTAAAACCAATGGAGTTCTAAGGCCGGTTTTGCCGGGATTGCTGGGCCATAGTGATTGTGGGCAGTTAACACGTAATTGGAGTGTGAGTAGATAATAGAATATGTAGCAATATTAAGAGCAGTTTTAAAAGTGTATCATTTTACGAATTGGCCAAAAGACTAGGGCCAATTGTAAGTAATATTGTATAAAGCTTCTCCTCTCTGAAATACCCTCTCTCTCTTCATTTCCATCAGCTTCATCACTAACATATCATATTGCAATCTTTCTCATTCAACCTAATATTATGAAGATTTTAGTCTGACGGATCAGATTTCATGTGTCATGATAATCAGCTGCACTAGTGGAAATGAAGGGAACCAGCCACAGCTGAGGACTGAAGGGCTGCCTTCAACACATTGCCTGCAGCTACCTGCTATACTTTATGTTTTTTCGCCCTGTTCAACGCCAGAGGAATTTAACTAGAAGCAGCCAGGGCTGAGTCAAGAACATGGAGATCAACCGGAGAGCTGAACATGAAACAAATCTGAACATGTCAGGCTCATTGGAACAGAAGGATTATCACAAGAGTAATATATAACCAGTGCTGTTGATTGTTTTATAGGTAATGCAGAATTCAAGACAAGCAGCAAGCATATATGGTCAGATTGGCAGAAGTTTAAGTGAAGGATGACACACTGGCAGAATATTAGGACCAAACAGTAACAAGCTCATGTAGCAGTCATCCCATAGCTTTGGAGCCCAAAAAGCTGCAAATGATCAGTTGGTGAGTTGCTGCAGCCATTACTGCCACTGGGGAACATTTCCTTTGCGGACAAATCCAGAACATATTGTTGTTGCTGTTGTTTAGTACAGTTGTGGCCGACTCTCTGTGACCCTATGGACCTCAGCACACCAGGCACATTTATTGTTATGTCTATTGCTATTATTTTTGCTAATGTTGTGATTATCCATAAGGTCTTATTGGCAAATATACTGAAGTCAGTTGCCAGTTCCTTCTCCAGTGGACCGCAATTTGTCTGTCCTCTCTGCAGTCTTGGGTGACCCTACACCCAAGATTTTCACCATGACAAGGTAGCAATCCAGAAAGGGACCTGAACATATGCTATCAGCCAAATCAGACTCAGGCCTCTTGATGGGGCAGATTCCTGACATTTGTTGTAAGCACATATCAACAATTAAAAGTAAATACATTGTAAATTAGAGAGTAGTACACCAATCCATTGAATAGACAATGCCTTCAAAACACATGACTATATGTTTCATAAGTAAGAAGTGCTGAAGAGCTGTTTAGTACATGTAGTTCATGATCTGTGTAATAATGCTATATATACAGTAATTTGTAGTTTTTGCAATTACTTGACTCTAAAAATCGCTGAAAAATTCTGTTGCAACTGCCATACCAATACCCGCTAACTACCTGATCACCACCTTCCCCCTCCCTGTTCAAACCCCACCCCCCAACTGATTAACCTCATCTACATAATTATGAGGGTCAATAGAGACCCCCATGGCAACTAAACTACCCCTGTGGCATTTAAATAATTACCCCCCATGCCATGCAGGTCCTTAAAGTACTCCTGCTGCATTTAATTAATTAGTCCTATATAAGCTAATTTAATCCCCACTTACACTTGGCATACTAATTAGCCCCTATCTAACATGGGGGTCAATACAGACCCCCATGGTTAAATACAATAACACCCTATCTTCCATGGGGCTCTATTTAGACCCCCATGGTTGACTAATTAACCTCATATCTACCACATGTTAACATAAATGAACACATGAAGTGCCGTGGGGATTCATCACAACCCCCACAACACTCTAAAGTAAAACATTACACTAATAAACTAATAAATACAAATGAAGCTAAATTACAAAAAAAAAACAATAGATTACAGAAAATTAAAATACCTAAATTACATAAAATACATTTAACAAAAGTAATAAAATAAACAAAAAAAATACAATTTAAAATAAAAAATATTACAATAAAAATAAATTAAATCTGTAAAATAATACTTACCTAGGCCTCATGATCATCCAGCGAGGAATATGGACGCCCTGGTCCTCAATCTTTTATCCTGGACTAGGTGGGCTATCCAACTTGATTTAAAAGGTTCTGGTCCTCTTAATTGAAGCCCATGTTTTGGGTCAGGAAAGGGCCCTCGTTAAAAAAATGCCACTCTAAAAAACAAATGTACGGAGCTCCTCCTAGGAGGAGTTCCTCCACCGCAAATGGCAGTTGCCGAGCATGTTGTGGCTTAAATAGGGTTTTCTGATTGACTGAAATCAATATCAGTATAATTTCAGCCAATCAGAATGGATCTTTCGGTTGTCACCCTGCTCAATACCAATTTTGAACAGTTTGGACCAATCACATTGCACAGACTGAGGGATCTAAAATATATGATGGACCTCCACATCATTGGGATTAATGTTATGTGCCACTGACGGTCCAAGGGCTAACTTATAGGTGCCACCTGGGTCCTTTAATGCACCCCGTTGCACAGGGTTAACAGTTTAGTTGCAATGGAGTCACAATGCCCCCCCATGGTTATATAGATGGGGTGCTCTAGTAGGGGGAAGGTGTTTGAGTGGGGATGGAGGTGATCGATAAATGAGAAAGGAAGGAGATCCCCAGAGATTCTCATTAGTTTAGGTTTATTTTTGCTTAGTACTTTAGTGAACACAGTCCTTTCCCGCAAAACCTGTGCCTTGTAATTTGCTGCAAGATTTGTGTTTACAAGATTTGGCTGTGCTAAGTAAGATTATTTTTGTGGAGCTTTGAAAAGACTTGAAAGGTACGGCAAAAAATAGCTGGTTTTACGTTACAACACTATTTGCATTGCTCAAATAGAATAGGGCTCTTAGATTTAGCTTACAAAGTTTCATGTTTCACAGTTACACAGATGCATTCCAAGTAAAAAACACTATAAATCAGATATAAAAATACAAATTAATCAATGCCTGAAAAATCTGAGGCACAAATAACTGAATTATACTACAAAACCATTATGTGTGCTTAGGGTAAAATAATCATATACAGTATGTTCTGTCTATGCATATGTCAATAAATTGTGTTTAAAAGACTATTGGGTACATTTACATTTACAGTGCAAGAGACATAGCACCTCTCCTTTACTGAGCATGCTCAGTATGACTCAGAATCTGACTGGTTAGACTTTTTTTGCCCAGCTTCCAGGCAGAGCTAGCTACATCCCCCGGTAGGCAGAGATAGGAGGACAAAATCAATTCTGCCTGAGGGGAAAACTGACACACTAAGAAAAATATTAACTTTTATTTATATTAAACTGGATACTGTTTTCAATAGTCTATGCCCAACAAAAACATGAGCTTTACTTGTAAGTGCACTACAGTGGTCTTTTAAGTATATTTCAACTTACATGTGACGGCACGCCATTAGCATATACCGGGTGGTCGGGTCAAGAAGGAGCGGAGGCCGGAGCAGAGGCAGGTAAGTGAGGGGAAAGAGAGAGGGGGATGTATTTAGCGGGGTTTAGAATGAGGAGGGGGGTTTAGAATGAGGAGGGGGTGTTTAGAATGAGGAGGGGGGTTTAGAATGAGGAGGGGGGTTTAGAATGAGGAGGGGGGTTAAGGGTGGGGAGGGGGAGGGAAAGAGACACGGGGGGTTAGAGAGACACAGGGGGGTAGAGAGACACAGAGGGGGGTAGAGAGACACGGGGGGGTTAGAGAGACACGGGGGGAGAGTGACTCGAGTATAAGCCGAGGGGGCCCTTTTTAGCCTTAAAAAAGGGCTGAAAAACTTGGCTTATACTCGAGTATATACGGTACATTATGTGACACATTCCAGTGTAGCAGGGGAAGGCTGCCGGGGACTGCAATGTGCGCCATTCGCGCCGCTATGCGGTATGTACTAGGGGTCCTTAACAATATATCGGCGTATAACACGCTCACGTCATTTGCCCCCTATTTTCAGGGGAAAAAAGTGCGTGTTATACGCCGATAAATACGGTACTTTTCTTTTATTATAGCGTATAGCTCTCAGAAGCTCCAAAAAATATTACTCATCCATAATACTCATTACACACTCATATTAAGCATCTTATCTTATGATTTCATAATGATGAAAAAAAAGCACATTGCCTAGGATTGGCCCACATCTAAAGTCAAATGTGGTATTATTGTGTCTAGAGCATTGCTTTTTATACTGTTATTGCGTTATCTCTGTGAAGCACTACTTTTTAATTCTGTATATTTTTTTTAATGTTTGATTTAATACTATGTGTTAACTTAGGTCCTTCAAAATGTCTTATGTGCCAAGAAGGACATTACCTGGTTGCTATGCATTATCACCATGGTAACTGACTATAAAATCATTGTCATTATAGTCACTGATGAGAAATATGATTCTATTTTTTTGTGTGCATTTAATCAAAAATTACTTTTAAAGGGACATGGAGTACAACTGTTTTTATTTTTTTTAATACTGAAAAAGCATTATATTAACATTACAAAAGTATTTTTTTAATGAAAAAAATATTAAACTAAACCTGTTTAAACTTTCATTGAAAATGAAAGGAAATGCATTGAGAATACTTTAGTGTGTAGATATCATTGGTTGGCAAAGACAAGCCCCAAAGGCAGTTAGTGTAAAAATCTGAATTCGTTTCTGACCTCTGACACCATTCTTTGAAAAAATACACTGTAACAAATTATTGAATACCCTCCTACAATTCTTTCTATGTCCCTTTAAGATAAAAGTGAAGATTGTTTCAATAACTATTCCTTTTTCTCATAATATTATAACATTATATAATTAATATTTTTGTATTTTTTTCATGTACTGTTTCTGTACTTTAAATATTTTTAGTTAGCTAGTCTGCAAATTAAAGAAAACAATCAGGGAGATTTCATTAAACTAAAGTATGCATTAACATAATTTCCCTGAGGTTCATTAAGCTTTGCAAGGACTATAAAGCAGTTAGCTAAGGACTACATTGTCTATTTCCTATAGGGACATTTGACAGCACTGTTTGAGCACTTTGCAGCCATTACTAAGATTTGTTACTAAAAATTAGACTATCATTATGCTTCAGTTCTAGTTATTTGGCTATCCTTCTTAGCCATTTAAGACTTATAAAAGGACTACTGTAACAATACAGTTTTTTAAACATTTATATATAAAACAAATCTGTCTAAACAACATTTTTTTATTGTTTAATGATCGTTTCCATATGTTTAAGCTGGATCCACTCCCATCTTTTCTAAATTGTGGCAGAGTATTAAGCATATTTTTTCATACTCTGGTGCTACAAATGAAAGGGATAGCAGCATGAGAATGTGTTTCATTATCTACAGAAAGAAATGACAGAAAGCCTGATGGTTTATATTTTCACTGTAAGTTTACTTGTAAAGCATAATTATAATAAATTAGAATTTGGTTTACGCTGATCTTTACAATTTCAAATTTGAGAACAAAGCTGGACTGTAACAGTGGTCATTTATGTGGAGTCTTACTTAGTGAATAGGTGGACCTGGGCTCAAATATGGAACTTTGGCTAGATTCATGGCATACAGTTGTGCTCAAAAGTTTGCATACCATTGGCGAATTGGTAATATATGTACCATTTAAAAAAAAAAAAAAACATGTGAGTGAGCAGGCAAAAAACATTTCTTTTATTTATTATGGGATTCATGTTCAACTGTAGGTTATAACAGAATGGCACAATCATTAAACAAAACATGGCAACAAAGAAAAAAATGAAATTATCCTGTTCAAAAGTTTGCATACCCTTAGTTCTTAATACTGTGTATTGCCCCCTTTAGCATCAATAACAGCGTGCAGTCTTTTGTAATATTTGTCTATGAGGCCCCTAATTCTTGCAGGTGGTATAGCTGCCCATTCGTCTTGGCAAAATGCCTCCAGGCCATACAAAGTCTTTGGTCGTCTTGCATGAACCGCACGTTTGAGATGTCCCCAGAGTGGCTCGATGATATAAAGTTTAGGAGACTGTGATGGCCACTCCACAACCTTCACCTTTTTCTGCTGTAACCACTGGAGGGTCAATTGGCCTTGTGTTTACGGTCATTGTCATGCTGGAAAGTCCAAGAGCGTCCCATGTGCAGCCTTCGTGCAGAAGAATGCAAATTGTCTGCCAGTATTTTCTGATAACATGCTGCATTCAATTTTCAAAAGATTACCCATGCCTTTAGAGCCCACACACCCCAAAAACATCAGTGAGCCACCACCATGTTTCACAGTGGGGAGGGTATTCTTTTCACTATAGGCTTTGTTGACCCCTCTCCAACATAGTGCATTTTTGGTCAAGTATCCTTCATATTGTGCTCCTTGAAACAACCACACCATCTTTTTTCACAGCAGCCTGTATTTCTACTGAGGTTACTTGTGGGTTTTTCTTTGTATTGCAAATAATTCTTCTGGCAGTTGTGGCTGAAATCTTTTTTGGTCTGCCTGACCAAGGCTTGGTATCAAGAGATACCTGAATTTACCACTTCTGAATAAGTGATTGAACAGTACTGACTGGCATTTTCAAGGCTTTGGATATATTTGTATATCCTTTTCCATCTTTATGAAGTTCCATTACCTTGTTACATAGGTCTTTTGACAGTTCTTTCCTTCATTTGCATTTTCTCACACACTGTCATAGGATGCAGAGTAAACATTGTATGTCTCGAAAGTTTGAGCCGGAAATAGTTCCTTAGATCTTAATACATTTTGTGGAAAAAAGACCTGCCCTGTTACTAAATGGCATGAGAAAATAGACCATGGCTTGATTCAAAACTTTCCCAAGTTCTGGTTTGCTATTTAACTATTAACAACCAGGTTCCCACTTCTAGCCTATTTTTCTATTTCAAAGTTAAATGAATATCTAATATTTACAGCAGACCAAAGTATTATGCAGTACTATACAAGGATGTACAATGCATATATGATAAGACAATATTGCATCATTGTACATACTCCTATAGAATAACAGTACGGTAACATTATTATTAATTATTCAATAATATTAAAAAACTTTTTTTGTATAAAAAAATACTGGGAAAAGTAGTGGTTACTTTTTTTTAAAAAACATTCTTTTAAGCTATTCTGACTGCCCATCTATTCCCTTGTACAGTCTGCACTATTTACAAATATAACAATACCCACAATCAGACTATTATTATTATAATTTATTTGTAACACGCTAACATATTCCATAGCTATAATATTAATCAGCAAAGCTTTCAATGTCTAGTAAAAACTAGATTTAAATTGGATGCAGGTGCTTCAAGGGATGTATAAGAAAAACAAGTGTATAAAGGAGATGTGTCTTGAAGTTATGATGTTTGTGAAGCATAGACATTATTATAACTGTTAAGTATAAGCTGGGGAAATAAAATAGAACAACACTGTGCTGATAACAGCTAGTTGAAAGTTTCTAATATTAACCACTTGCGTGTTCAAAGAATTATGATGTTAGAGGCAATGCAACCCACAACTGAAAACACCCACCCACACTGCCTATTTAGAAATGTTCTCTAAATCTTCTATTTTCCCTTCTTGACTTGTCTATGTATCTTACAATTTCAACGTTATATATAATTTACAAACATATGTATTAACCAACAAACAATACAGAGCCTTTCATGGTTTAATTTAGATCAATAGTGCAAATACTTGCTATCACCTAACACATTTGCATTGCTTTCTATTATTTAAATGCATTAACCAGTAACCATTAACCATGGTTGTAGAGTCCCAAGTGCAGATTCCATCCAACCACAAACAAAATAAAAAAGTTTAACTTAAACTCACTAATATATAGATCAATAAAATAAATCAGTGAATTTATATTTCAAATAACTGTGCCAAAAATGGAAATGGATAGAAAAAATTATACAAGTACACAGAAAGTACATGCAAAGTACCCCTACCAGGCAAATCAAGAGATGTCCAGAACTTAGATAATAATACATATGTCAGAAACCGTGTAATAGAAATTCAGGCCCTTCAGTAGTGAGGTTGCAAAACTAATTTGATAAACAAATATCAGGATATACAAAGCTTGGTGAGTATCCCTTTAAATCAAATTCCAATGTGTTCATCAGTCCATGTGCAGAAACAATAGTAATTTCAAGCACTGAAAGCAAGCTGAATATGCTGCAGGCAGCTATATGGCAGCAGACACTGGCAACAGTGGTCTTTAAAAACACAATAGGAGCTCAAGGAAGGAATTATCACACAGGTGAAGGTTATTGCTGGAACAGAGCAGAGCATGAAGTGCAAACAGAACTCTTCCTTTACAGGAACAGGAGCAGCAGTGCAAGACACAGGCAGAACTCCAGCCAGACAAAAACAGAAGCAGCAGTACATGACACAGGCAGAACTCCAGACAGATAGAACCAGAAGCAGCAGCACAGGACTCCACACCAGCAGCAGCAACCAAAGCAGGACAAATATTTGCAGCAGGAACACAGTCTTAAGACTAGCACTTTGGAGAGATCTCAGACAGATCTTAAAGGACACACTATATCCATATTAGCTGATTTTCATTACGTCAGTAAATAGGGGTGGTGTTATGACCCTCGGGAGCAGACCCATGTTTCCTAGGTCTTCCTTGTTGACTGCTCAGTCTTTAAATCACTACAGACAATGTATGGACCTGAACAAGCAGCGGGTCCTTCCAATGCCTTCCAGACCAGGTACTCATGAAAACAAATTTATATTTGTATAGCATGTGGTCTAAAAAAAAGACTGTGATGACTTTTACACTTTATCTTGATATTATGCATATTAAATAAGCATCTAACCAACTTCCTTCAGTTCAGTAAACTGCATAATTGTATAATAATTTTCTATATGTGGATCCAACAGATTGTTATTATAGAGACAACAATATATGACATTATCTGATATAAGAACTGCCAGGTAACCAAACAAATCCTTACAGTTTATTTCTGTAGCCTGTATATGTATACATAAGTGAATAACACTTATCTATGTAGCAGTCATGCTCCCTTATATTCTGATTCCATCTGCTGGGATGATAAGAAGACAGTTGGCTTGACATGTAAACAAGAAACATATTATTCACAGTCTAGTAGAATCAATCAGATAGTTGGACTCAAGCAGAGCTGACATTACACAGCAAACTAAAATCATTTTTGTCCTTGTAATCACAGGAATATTGACACATTTTGAAAGTCCTGACAATGGGCCTCATTCAATTAACATTTTGCTTGATCCAATAGCCTGTAACAGAGGCCGCAAGTTAATTTGCTATTCAATTGCGTCTTTTTGGGGGCTACAAACGGGTTACGAAGTACAGAGTGACCTAGCTCTATATGTCTCTATGTATGTTCTTTAAATTATGTGTATTGCAATTATGTGTAATCTATAAATATGTGTCAACATGGATTAAGTGTAAAATCGTAAAAAGTATAATAGAAATAAATAAAACCGCAAATTACAGCTCTCAAAATACTCCTACTCTCTCACTGGAAAACCTACAACTCCGGGACCTGCATGCTACTTTGACAGAAAATACAACACAGTCAACGCATGGTCAGGTGGAACGCAACTTTATAATCTTCCTCTGTCAATCATTTGCGGCTAGACCACTTTCTATTGCCTGAGAGGCCTGTGTCGCACTACGTTATAACGCGTTATAACACGATTGGATAGTAACGGACGATAGCATCTCTTTCAGCCCCTTTACAGTTTGCGGCTGTGGGAGGGATTTACGGGCTTTAAAGGCTTTGGCCCGTAACTCGCGTCCTTGCCCAATTGAATAGCATCGTAATCGAAGACGAAGGGAGCCCGCAACATACCCAAAGTGATACTGCCAACAACAATAGAGTTGCAGGCTTGCAATAGGATCAGGCTCAATGTATTTAACTAGATCAAAATAAAGTACTGAATACTTTCCTTACATATATTTTCCTACGTGTCCTATTTATTATGTGATTTAGGTTAATAGGGGTGAAGCCAGAAAGAAGTAATATTATAATTGTCAAATATTATAATTGTCAAACTGCGATTTGTCGTCACTATTTGTGACGAATAGCAGTTTGACAACGATCCAATCACAAAGCTGATCGGATCGCTCCCATGCGCATTGAGCTGTGTCATTGGTGTAAGGGGAGGGGGAAGAGACATGGGGGGGAAGAGAAAGTTTGGGATGAAAGAGACACAGGGTAGGAAAGAGACACAGGGAAAGGGGAAAGAGACGCATGGGAGGGAGAGGGGGGAAAGAGACACTGGGAGAGAGTGGGTGAAAGAGACACAGGGAAGGTGGAAAGTGACACAGGGGAGGGAGAGGAGTGGGAAAAGAGACACAGTGGAGGGAGAGAAGGGGAAAGAGACTCATGGGAGGGAGAGGAGGGGGGGAAAGAGACACATGGGAGGGAGAGGAGGGGGGAAATAGACACAGGGGAGGGAGAGGAGGGGGAAGAGACACAGGGGAGAGAGAGGAGGGGGGAAGAGACACAGGGGAGGGAGAGGAGGTGGAAGAGACAGGGGAGTGAGAGGAGGGGGAAGAGACACAGGGAAGGGAGAGGAGGGGGAAGATACACAGGGGAGGGAAATGGGGGGAAGAAACACGAGGGAGGGCAGAACAGACACAGGTGAGGGGGAACAGACACAGGAGAGGGAGAGGAGGAGGGAAATAGACACAGGGGAGGCGGAAAGAGACACAGGGGAGGGGAAAGAGATGCATGGGAGGGAGAGGGGGGAAAGAGACACAGGGGAGGTGGAAAGAGACACATGGGAGGGGGAAAGAGACCCATGGGAGAGAGAGGGGGGAAAGAGACACAGGGGGGAAGGAGACACAAGGGAGGGAGAGGAGGTGGAAATGAGACACAATGGAGGAAGTAGACAGGGGAGAGACTCACAATGAGCACCAAAGGCGAAGGCGCTCATTGCAAGGACAGTGATGAGCGCCAAAGGCGCTCATCACAGGGCAAGTAAAGTAGAGGGGGTGAGGCTCACATTGTGTGGCAAACAGCATTGCCAGGCTTTACTTTTATAAGTCGCTAGTATATATATAATGTGAATAGATGTTGCCTTTGAAAAAGCTGCTTGATTTCAGCAAAACAGGTAACTAGAATCTTTGCATGGATAATAATTCCTAACACTGGTTGTCCTATAGCAGCTTTTATGTCTATAGTTGTTATAATATAACTCATACACCAATATTTAACACTTTTTCTCAGTTTCTAGCAGTTTCTTGAGGAAATTGATTAAAGTGGTTGCAGACACTGTCTAGAAACTTTAACCTTTAGACTTGAAGCTGCTTAATATTCAATCATCTATTACTCAGTTTTAAAGGTATTTCAAGCAACATGTAATCAGTAGTACATGTTTTGGAGTGTCCATATTTATTGTGAGTGCCCATTGATGTACTTCAATTACTTTAATTTTGTCAAATAGGTGACTTTTTTAATTAGCGGCAATGCTTTGAATGCCAAAAAGGTTTTACATTTTTATATTCATAGTAAAAATAGTATGAAGCGCAAAAAAAAATGTTGAATATAATGGTTGAAATCTAGAAATATTTGGACCAAATTTTACATACAAATGTGGCTGTTTGGGATGAAGATCTATTCCCTTTGACCCATATCTCTCTTGGATGTATGAGGGAGCGGTGTAATCTATGAGTGTTTGCATGCTTAATAGTTTTATATAAATAAATAGTTAAGGTACATGGGATTGAAACAGCAATGCCCTACCAGCTATTGCACACCACCATTTACGGGCTTGGGGAGGTCATCAATAATATTCTTATCTAAATTTCATAGTAAAGTTTCTAGATTATTCATACATTTTCCAATGTAATGCTAAATTACAGTACATTTTTACAGTTGCTTTATACATATATAGATTTTAAGCTATTTTGGTGTTTTTGAAATCCCAGTTAACAAAACATTGTAATGCATGGTTCTCCAATCTCATGTTATGTATTCCCAAGAACAAGACAGGATTTAATGGGACACTAAAGTCACATATTTGCTATCATGTATTTAGAGAGCAGGTTTTAAACATTGCAAATAATTTTAGCTGAATAGTGCTGAAAAGGCTCAAAATAGTTTAAAACTCTGGAAGTCCAAATTTGCACCAATGTGAGAATCTCCTTTTGGTTAGGGTGTGCTAAGCTGCTACATCAGTCAATTTCTGAAGCTTTATGGAATAATTGGTTACTCCGTTTCAGCTTCTTATGTCATGAGCTGTGCCAAGGAATAGTTTTTGTATATGCACAGAAATGTATGTACAGTAACAGTCCTGTTTTTAAGTGTATCTTGCATTATATGACAAACTGTATATTTACATACACGCAAAAACGTACAGGTGAGCTGTAATCTTAACATAGGAGGACTAATAACTGGGGCATGGGGGGAACACAAATATAAATGGCCCGGGACAACAGAATGCCTAAGTACACCTACGGAAATAAAATGGTTTTAAAAAGAATATTACCTATCTAGACTGCTGGGTCTGTCTCCACCTCTGACCCTTCACATGACATGTATTGTTTGTGTGGAAGCCATACAAGTCATCTGGAAGATGTTGCAGTCATGTATGTTGAGCTAAAAATGAAAAGGCATTGGTTCAATGAAACTGGTTAACTATTTGTCCACCAATCTTGTAAATGTATCACATATATAGTTGTCGTATTACGAGTTTGTTGGTAACGCTATGTTAAAAGATAAGGGCTTGCGCATGCTGTAGGTGCTCGTCGCAAGGCTCACACGACTTTGCTACAATGAGCACCGAAGGCGCTCATTGCCGGACTCGCAATTGTGCCCTTTCAGGGTCCCTCTAAGGGTCATCTGTCCCGTCATAGCTGTAATTTACCCGAGGACACTCCACCGATACGGAGGATGGAAAGAGATTGAAGGCGCTCATGGTGATGCCCGCGATCAGCGGCAAAGGCAGTAGGACTTTGTTGCTGATTGTGAGGCACGCAAAATTACGGCTTTAAAGGACGATATTTTTTGCAACCACGTAACTCTGGAGACCGCAAAAAAATTGCAAATAATTAAAAAAATAAATTAAAAACATCACACATAGCTCAGGTAGACAGCCAGGGAGCCTTGGGTGCGGTTGAAAGCTAATTTGAGGCTTAATTGCCATTTTGCCGAGATCGTAAATCGCCTAAGCTAGAAAAAAATGGCAACCGTAAAAACGTAAATGCTTTCAAAAAGGCTCAAAACGAGGCTGAAGTCCATAACCCTTAGCCGAACAATGCCAGGCACGCAGTACTTTGAAAATACAAGCAACGTCTCTCATGAGAAAAGCAAGACTTGAAAATAAAAGCAACTGGGCTCAGCGCGAGGCACGCAAGATTTAAGCAGAGACAGAGAGGAGAAAAACAGAGTCGAGGGGGGGGAGGGTGAAAAGAGATACAGGAGAGGGAAATAAGGGAACAAAAACAAAAAGGCCAGGGAGGGAGGGGGAGAGGGTGAAACAGACACATGGAAGGGACAGGGGGGAACAGATACAGGGGTCAGAGAGTGGGGAGAGGTTCGCAATGAGCGACAAAGGCGCTCATTGCGGACCTCGCGATGAGCGCTGATGGTGCTCATCGCTGGGCTAGCGAAGATTGTGGAAGGCGCTCAAAGCAAAGCACAAAAGTGGCGCTTTGGACGACATCTGCAATGAGCGATCATTGCAGGGCTCGCAATGAGCGCCAAAGGTGCTCATCACAAGGCCCATAAAATAGAGGGGGGGAGAAGCTTGAAATGAGCGAAGCATGAAAGTGGCGGGTTGGTCGAGGCCTGCAATGAGCATCAAAGCTTATTGGGATATCTCTTTGGCAAGCTTTGTAACTTTTAAGTAGTAAAGATCAGTATAAACAACTTTTTCACTTGGTAATAAAAAATGTTGATCTTTTCTGAGAAAAAGTGCACTGTAAAAAACTGGTTTCCACATAATGTTTAGACTGGAACCCTCTATTTAAAGTTTGGAGCACAATACGGTTCAGATGCCTCATTGCTGCATTAGCAATTTTCAGGGTTTTTTTTTCTCATAAATAATCACCTGTATTAATAGTAATAAGTTCAAACGTTTTTATA
This sequence comes from Discoglossus pictus, assembly GCA_027410445.1. Lineage (NCBI taxonomy): Eukaryota > Metazoa > Chordata > Amphibia > Anura > Alytidae > Discoglossus > Discoglossus pictus. The sequence continues at coordinate 248,908,424 of CM050167.1, forward strand.
CCGCCTTGAAAATTATGAAAGCCACATCATTACTTTGGCCATTAATATATTTGTATCAAACCTAAGATATTCAAGGTGGACTTGTCGGTAATGTAGTAATTATCAGCCTTATTAAATTGCGATTTGGCCAATTGAATAAGGCTCTATTTAAGCACAGAGCATTTTTTTTAGATAAGTGTTTAGTTAGTAAACTTCTATCCAAAAGCAAGGTGTTCATATAGATAGAGCCCTATTCAATTGGCCAAATCCCAATTTAATAAGGCTGTATATGCCAAGAAGCAAATATGCAAAGAAGATATTCCAGCAACCCCTGATTACAGTGAAAATAAAGATGACCAATCACATCCAAAGTAGAGTAAAACCAAAGGTAATCATTTACAAAAACAGCTAGAGGGAGACACAGGCCACAAAAAAACATGTTTGCTGTTGCATGAATGTGAATACATCTGTTTTGCAGAATATGGCTATCATAAGGAAATAGATGCATAAGGAAACAAGGTATAAATAAAAAAAACTGTGACATGGACCATATTTTTGAATGAAAAAAATGCTAATAAATGCATGAAAATCTGCTTCAGACATGATAGAGACTTGATATAAAATGTTAGGTTAAAAAGAGTAAGAAAACTTACAAACTGCTTACAAGCTTGGGGTCTCATTCAGTTCCAATTCGGCCAATTGAATAGGGCTCTATATAAGCAGATAGCATATTTATTTTACACAAGTTTTTAGTTAGTGAACTTCTATCCATCCAAAAGTAACGTCTTCACTAGCTAAAAACTTCCGGTAAAAATACATGCTCTGTGCTTATATAGAGCAGTATTCAATTGGCCAAATTGCTATACATTTGATGGATATTCTACGATGTGATACATTTTTTGCTGGATAATAGATGTTGTACATACAAAACCTTTCATTATGTATGGGAATGCTATGAATGCTTGTATTGTTCTATTGTTTTGCAAAAAACTAATATACTCTTAAAAACATATTGATAAATAAAACACAATTTGTTTATATATATATAATATTATATATTTATATATATATATAGTTAGATAGATAGATAGATATTATATGTTTCCTTGCCACAGCCTAGTTATGACACTTGTTACTGCACTCCAAACTCATTATAATATTCATGATGTTCGCATTTCCGATTGGCTCCTAGAGCCGTACCTCATCTGCAAAGGTTTGGTTTGCTCCCTACACAGAAAACTGTTGAGACTACAGAGCAGGATTTACGGCTGCTCACTGAGTGGTCTAATCTGGGGGAGCAAAAGTTAGGGGGAAAAAGTTCCCGCAGCTAATTTACAGCACTGCCAGAACTTAGAGAACTTGATTTACATGGATGCCTAAGTTATCTGGTAGCTGTTTAAATCAGATTAAAGGGATGTTTAAGTCAGATCTCATAAATAATTAAAGGGACGGTAAATCAGAACATTTCTTTAATTTTTACTATAAATTGTGGGAGATGTTTATATGTCTATAGTATTGGGGAACTGTTTATCGGGAAAGCAGTGTGTACATAGTGTGTGAGGGATGTATTTTTAACAAAAAAACCCTCTCAGAGTAGCAGTGTGTATATACATATGTATAGTGTAGGGGTAAATGTGTGGTATGTGTGTATATGTATGTGTGTGTATATATATATATATAATATATATATATATATATATATATATATATATATATTGTGATGGTGTGTCACCAGAGGGCAGTAGAGAGCACTTCAAGACTTCTCACCAGCAGTGAGAAGCACCTAAAAAAGCTTGGGTGTGGCTGCAATCAAGGCCTGCTGCTACCTCCAGTTGGAGAATTGTTTGCGTGGAGCCTCTGCAGAGACAGAGCAAACCTGGGACAGCTCTGTGTGGCCAGAGAGAGGTCGTGGGAGACCTGTAAAGCCAGTGAGGCTGTTTTAAGATGTACAGCCAGCACAATTGAGAGACAACACTGAGAAGAGGTGAAAAGACACAGCTCCTCTGCAAATGTTTTCAGACCCTTAAGGGGAGTGGTCTCGAAACTGTTACGTGTGGCAGGCCTGTGTTTTGAAACTTCATTATGAATTACAGAGCAGAGCAGTGAGGGAACCTGCAGATAAAAGTATAGTAGGGCTTTCAAAGAGAAGCTAGGATTTATTTTCTGTTTTGATTATTTTCTTTATGCTGACAAATAAACCGCAAGTTCTGTTAAAACATACAAAAGGGTCCAGAGTACTCCATTGTGGTGCTGAAAGACAATGCACGAATCCTGAGCGTGGACAGAAGAAAAAAATACGACCCGCGGGGACTTAGAAAATAAAACACTAACGCGTAGGAAAAAACCCACAAGGAAAAAAAATACTAGGTCACAAAAATATGAACGAAACGCATACATCAAAAACACAAAAAACACTGAAAAAACAAACATAACAAGAACATCCCACTTCACGGGGGGGGGGGGGGGGGGGGGGGACCGGGTTTGGCTGCCAAGACCTCTGGGGATTAGGTTACACGTGAATTAAAGTCGATTTTAAGGAGTTTTGCCACTTGAAAATCGGCTAAGCGAGAAAAAAATATGGTGGCTGAAAAAAATTAAAACGAGACTCTACAACCCAGAAGCGCAGAAAACACTGACAAGGATGTACGACTTTTAATTACGACCCGTAGAATTTAGAAAAAAGAAAATACAAGGTCGAAAAAATACGAAGTTAACGGCTGAAATGCGTACATTCAAAAACAAAAAAAAATACAAAATACCAAAAAAACACACACAGCATGGGGGGACAGCTATGACATCTGCCAGTGAGGTTGCACGCTAATTAAAGTCAAATTTAACAAGTTAAAAACATTTAAAATTAGCTAAGCGAGAAAAAAAATACGGACGAAAAAAATGAAAACGAGGCTTCACCACCCCAAAATGTGCAAAACACCGCCAGGCACGTACGTCTTTTGCCAGCGACGCAGTTAGGAAGCACAGAAAATGCTTGCGACCCGCGTACCACATACACAAACAATGCCATTTTACAACACTAACACATTACGAATCTAAAATGGCGCTTTACACAATTAAACCAACGGTTTGCCCTCACGCATGCAGCATATTTCTAATGCACAAGGCAGCAACAGTCCAACTGTAAATTGTATCCTGCAGGAAAATAAAAATAGATTCTTAGCTCTTCAGGCTATTCATTGCTGGATATATCAATTAGAAATAGGTAAAGTATATTAATTTATTAAGTAAATAATTAATTAATTATTATTTAAAAAAAAAGACATATATATCTGTCTTTCTGATGAGAGCCAAAAGGGCTCATAGGACCAAAAGTAAAAGAGAGGAGCGGCTCCCTATAAGAGTCAAAGACGCTCAGCGCAAGGCTCGCAATTAACACTGAAGGTCCTCAGAGTAGAAAAAGCTTTACATTGTGTGTCAAACAGCATTGCCATGGCTTCAAATTGTATTGCCCCGTCATTTTTGTTGGGCAAATCGCTAGTCACATATATACATTAATAAGTTTCACCTACTAATGGAAAGATCACACCCCCTCAATAACTCCCCATTAAAGGGATACACACACCACAAACAATACATATCAACTATACTGATCAGCACCACAGTACAGTGCTCACAGACATCATCAAAGGGAAGTTATGGTATCTACACATTATCATGGGGTCCCATACATTTAGGGGGAGGAGGGAAGATATGTCAACATGGGCAGCAGGAGGCCTGAAACAGAGGACTGCCTGATAGGGATGCTGGATGAATGGGGGAGGTCATCCTCACAGGTAGATCAATAGCTCCCATTATTTTAATCTAATTGTATGATACTCTAATTCTCTATAAAAATTTACAGAAGAAGAACCTGCACTCCAAGATAACTCTCCTACTCTCTCTCTCTTTACAGAACCAAACTCTCCAAGTCCAGGACCTATTTGCTAACTCGCAAATATATACAGAATGGCTGTCAATAATTTTTCTGTTTGCCGTGTCCCATTCGCTGCTGGCTGAGACGCAGGGAGTATAGCTGGATTAGGATTGGAGAACCTGAGTGTCGTAATGCAGGGGTGCTAAAGTTCAGTATACTGTTGTAATTTGGGTCAGCCATTTTCCGCCATTACCCTAATTTACAGCACCAGATTTACATGAGGCCCATTTTTATAAAAGGGATCCTGGTAACCTCTGGAATTTTTTTTATCCCACTGCAAAGGTGCAGCTAGGCAGAGGAGTCCTTAGTCTGCACTTTTTTATTGCATCAGAAACACCAATGCAAATGGATATGTAATGCTGCGCTACATTTGAAATATTGCAACCTTACTTTACACGCAACCTTACTTTACAATCAGAACAGACAAATGACAACCCTACTTTATATTTGGGATCATTTTACTTATAAACAGTATTAAATTACATTTTTAATTTGTAATACATTTTTAACATATTTAGCCATTACTGTTCATCAAAGTAGCAACATTAACTTGTTTTAATATCAATACAACAATTTTATATACATTTACATGCTATTTTTAATAAAAAACTTACAGAAGTACAAAAATAGTAAAGTAAAGTACAACAAAATACTATAAAGCACCAGTCTCTCAGATAAATGATACAACATAGGCATATTAACTGACTTGATAAAGAGTAATAGTGCTATTTAATGTTTAAATAATAACAGTAAATTATAATTATGTAAATAATATTAGTAACTTAAGTTTCTTTCATATAGCCATTTGGTAAATGTATCACATTGCAATTTGTGCATACACAGGCATAATATAAATGCCCTCCATTTAATCTTCATAAGAAAAGGCCTGCAGACATCACTTTATCTCAAAATGAGTACAAAAGGTTTAATCCAATAACAATAAAAAACAGACATAATAAAATAGTCAATTCAGATAATGCTTTGTGAATGATGGCAGAGAATGGCGATTCTAAGAGAAGATATGGATATCCTGGTGCTGTGTACATATTTTTTTCTGAGAATAAACATAATAATTGGGTTAATAAGCTTGGACCATGGAAATAAATGTAACTACTCTATTGTGTAAAATGCAGAGGATGTTTTTATGCCAGTGGGCTCGATCACGTTGCAACCTGTAAAACTCCTAGTACAGAACATAATGTCTTGATTACAGCTGTTTAATTTTGCTTTTCATGTCCCAATTAGGTAGAAATTTACATTTACTTATTAGGAATGTTTGAAATTGTGTGTTAATAAAACAAATCTAAATTAGTGTTAAATAGCTGACCTAGAATATTTTTTGGCAGAAATTACTTTTTCACTAGCGAGAATCCTTAGCTAGTCTGAGTAAACTAGTTTTCTGAGCTTAACAAAAATCCTGAAGTGCAGTAACATCCCAAATGCTAGAGGACTATAGTTTAATATTTACATGTAACTGGATTTAAAATGAAAATCAAATCAGTAATAATTACATTTTACTGGATTCTTTAACCAGTTTTAGGTCTAGATTTACAACCTCATTAAATTGGAGGTCAGTAACTCCAAATGTGAGGACAGTAATGGCTGCAAGCTTGAAATTCCCCTGTGTTACGGGGCTATTAAATTGGAAGGGGCTGCGAGCTACGGGCTGGTGAAGCTAAACTGCAAGCCAGTCTGTCACACGTTGGATGTGCGGCAGTGAACAGGATCAATGAGTCAAACCTGTAGTAACTTAAAGGACCTTCACTAACTAAAAAATTAACCCTGCCATGGGGTACTATAACTTCCCCACCTCCGGCACCTAAATCTAACCTCATTAATATGGGGGTCTGTATAGAACCCCTCACTCCAATAAAGGTCTATATAGACCCCTAAAGGACACAATTAACCCCTATATTAACACTATAAGTGACACTAAATATAAGCACTACACTAATAACCCTTTCCTATGCTATCCCATTCTATTAATCCACTTCAACTAATTAACCCCCTTTACCATATCCAATTAATCCATCCTCTATCCTATCCAATTAACCCCCTCTACCCTATCCAATTAACTCCCACTCCATCCTATCCTATTAATCCCCTCTACCCTATCTAATTAACCCCACCTCTATCCTACCCTATTAACCCCTACACTACCTAGCAACCCCCTATTAAACCCCGCAACACACCACTAATTACAGAAAATAATATACCCCCACTATTTACACTAAAGGGAAAAAAACACATTAGATTAAATTAAAAAAAAACACTTTACATATAAAAAAAAAGCTAGATTACAAAAAAACAGACTTACTGAAAATAGAAAAGGGTGATCTAGACCACTGACCTGGCCAAAATTCCCCACCAGCTGTATCCAACGATGCCCTGGTCTTCAGGTCCTCGTCCCAGACAGGGCCCTCCAAATATGTCCACAGGTCCGGTCACACTTAAAAAAAAAGAAAAATTACAGTTTATACACAAATACATACAACATGCACTATAATAAAGACTTAATAGTCAACTTACCTGTCCAAAATGCCCCTCCAGCGATGCCCCTGTCCTCAGTTCCTTGTCCCAGACAGGGACCCTCCCAAAAAAATCCTGTCATTCTAAAAAAATAAAAAAAATAACAGAGCTCATCGCTTGAGGAGCTTACCGCCGCAAATGAAGGTTCCCGCGAATGCTCTGCTTAAGTAATGGAAATGGCACCCTCTGATTGGCCAAAATCTCTGCCAATCATATTTCAGTCAATCAGAAGCAGCAAATGTGTGAGCCACCCCTATATCCCATTCTGATTGGCTCCAAGCATTTGCTCCTTCTGATTGGCTGCAATCTGAATGACAGTTACTTCAGCCAATCAGAAGGCGCTATTGCTTTCAGAGAATCATAATGGGATACCCCCAATCAGAAGGCGCCATTTGCAGCAGGGAGCTCTTCAAGGGAGGAGCTCCGTTAGAACCGAATGAATTTGTGTATTAACTGTAATTTTTCTTTTTATTTTCGGTGTTACCGGACTTGTGCACATGTTTGGAGGGCCCTGTCTGGGATGAAGAACTGAAGACCAGGGCATCAATGGACGTCGCTGGAGGGGCATTTTGGCCAGGTCAGTGGTCTAATTTTTAATTTCATGTAGTGTTTTTTTTAATTTTTTGTAATGTAGGTTTTTTATTTTCAGTAATGTCGTTTTTTTTTTCTGTAATGTAGTTTTTTATATTCTGTAAATAGTGGGGGTTTATTATTTTCTGTAATTAGTAGGGTGTTGGGGTTTAATAGGGGGCTAGCTAGGTAGTGTAGGGGTTAATAGGCTAGGATAGAAGTGGATTAATTGGATAGGATAGAGGGGGTTAATAGGATAGAGGGGAGTTATTGGATAGGGTAGAGGGGGATTAATAGGATAGAGAGTGGTAATTGGATAGGGTAGGGGGGGTTAGTTGGATAGGTGAGAGGGGGTTAATAGAATGTTTAAAAAACTTACGTCTGAGTACAAGCATAATTGGGAAGGGAAATTTACATAAATCTAGGTTTAATTTAGAGAAAAAAAAACATTTCTTTAATGCCTCTTCTGGACCCTGCAGGCATCTATGTTACGTTTGTGAAGGTTGCATGTATGATGAGCATATATTTCTACAGGAGCAGGGTTTGCAGTTGCCTGATTGTGAGCATGTGCAGGGGTCAAATACTATAAGGTCCAGTAATATATAACAGACCCCTCTCCCTCTCTTTCCTTTCCATCCACTTTTCAGTAGATCAGTACATACCTATAATCGGGCTCAATGCCATCAGAAAGTGCTGAAGTCAGAGAAAATTAAATATAACATGAACAGAATCTGCAAACATTAGAATTGTTCTCTAAAAAATGGTTTTATATTCATAATGGCCAATTATGTGTATGTATTACATAGCTTAGCAAATAAAGCTTGTTTCCAAACTACAGTGGAGCGTTAAAGGGGACATAACAAAGGTTCCAAATTAATAAGTATGTTATCAACCTGTCAGTTTTGCTTTCTGATCTACTCACCAAGGGCCTCATTCAATTGCAATTTGGCCAATTGAATACTGCTCTATATAAGCACAGAGCATGTATTTTTACCGAAGTTTTTAGCTAGTGAAGACGTTACTTTTGGATAGAAGTTCACTAACTAAAAACTTGTGTAAAATAAATATGCTATCTGCTTATATAGAGCCCTATTCAATTGCCAAATTGCAATTGAATGAGACCCTTGGTGAGTAGATCAGAAAGCAAAACTGACAGGTTGATAACATACTTATTAATTTGGAACCTTTGTTATGTCCCTTTAACGCTCCACTGTAGTTTGGAAACAAGCTTTATTTGCTAAGCTATGTAATACATACACATAATTGGCCATTATGAATATAAAACCATTTTTTAGAGAACAATTCTAATGTTTGCAGATTCTGTTCATGTTATATTTAATTTTCTCTGACTTCAGCACTTTCTGATGGCATTGAGCCCGATTATAGGTATGTACTGATCTACTGAAAAGTGGATGGAAAGGAAAGAGAGGGAGAGGGGTCTGTTATATATTACTGGACCTTATAGTATTTGACCCCTGCACATGCTCACAATCAGGCAACTGCAAACCCTGCTCCTGTAGAAATATATGCTCATCATACATGCAACCTTCACAAACGTAACATAGATGCCTGCAGGGTCCAGAAGAGGCATTAAAGAAATGTTTTTTTTTTCTAAATTAAACCTAGATTTATGTAAATTTCCCTTCCCAATTATGCTTGTACTCAGACGTAAGTTTTTTAAACATTCTATTAACCCCCCTCTCACCTATCCAACTAACCCCCCCTACCCTATCCAATTACCACTCTCTATCCTATTAATCCCCCTCTACCCTATCCAATAACTCCCCTCTATCCTATTAACCCCCTCTATCCTATCCAATTAATCCACTTCTATCCTAGCCTATTAACCCCTACACTACCTAGCTAGCCCCCTATTAAACCCCCAACACCCTACTAATTACAGAAAATAATAAACCCCCACTATTTACAGAATATAAAAAACTACATTACAGAAAAAAAAAAACGACATTACTGAAAATAAAAAACCTACATTACAAAAAATTAAAAAAAACACTACATGAAATTAAAAATTAGACCACTGACCTGGCCAAAATGCCCCTCCAGCGACGTCCATTGATGCCCTGGTCTTCAGTTCTTCATCCCAGACAGGGCCCTCCAAACATGTGCACAAGTCCGGTAACACCGAAAATAAAAAGAAAAATTACAGTTAATACACAAATTCATTCGGTTCTAACGGAGCTCCTCCCTTGAAGAGCTCCCTGCTGCAAATGGCGCCTTCTGATTGGGGTGTATCCCATTATGATTCTCTGAAAGCAATAGCGCCTTCTGATTGGCTGAAGTAACTGTCATTCAGATTGCAGCCAATCAGAAGGAGCAAATGCTTGGAGCCAATCAGAATGGGATATAGGGGTGGCTCACACATTTGCTGCTTCTGATTGACTGAAATATGATTGGCAGAGATTTTGGCCAATCAGAGGGTGCCATTTCCATTACTTAAGCAGAGCATTCGCGGGAACCTTCATTTGCGGCGGTAAGCTCCTCAAGCGATGAGCTCTGTTATTTTTTTTATTTTTTTAGAATGTCAGGATTTTTTTGGGAGGGTCCCTGTCTGGGACAAGGAACTGAGGACAGGGGCATCGCTGGAGGGGCATTTTGGACAGGTAAGTTGACTATTAAGTCTTTATTATAGTGCATGTTGTATGTATTTGTGTATAAACTGTAATTTTTCTTTTTTTTTAAGTGTGACCGGACCTGTGGACATATTTGGAGGGCCCTGTCTGGGACGAGGACCTGAAGACCAGGGCATCGTTGGATACAGCTGGTGGGGAATTTTGGCCAGGTCAGTGGTCTAGATCACCCTTTTCTATTTTCAGTAAGTCTGTTTTTTTGTAATCTAGCTTTTTTTATTTTATGTAAAGTGTTTTTTTTAATTTAATCTAATGTGTTTTTTTCCCTTTAGTGTAAATAGTGGGGGTATATTATTTTCTGTAATTAGTGGTGTGTTGCGGGGTTTAATAGGGGGTTAGCTAGGTAGTGTAGGGGTTAATAGGGTAGGATAGAGGTGGGGTTAATTGGATAGGGTAGAGGGGATTAATAGGATAGGATGGAGTGGGAGTTAATTGGATAGGGTAGAGGGGGGTTAATTGGATAGGATAGAGGATGGATTAATTGGATATGGTAAAGGGGGGTTAATTAGTTGAAGTGGATTAATAGAATGGGATAGCATAGGAAAGGGTTATTAGTGTAGTGCTTATATTTAGTGTCACTTATAGTGTTAATATAGGGGTTAATTGTGTCCTTTAGGGGTCTATATAGACCTTTATTGGAGTGAGGGGTTCTATACAGACCCCCATATTAATGAGGTTAGATTTAGGTGCCGGAGGTGGGGAAGTTATAGTACCCCCATGGCAGGGGTTAATTTTTTAGTTAGTGAAGGTCCTTTAAGTTACTACAGGTTTGACTCATTGATCCTGTTCACTGCCGCACATCCAACGTGTGACAGACTGGCTTGCAGTTTAGCTTCACCAGCCCGTAGCTCGCAGCCCCTTCCAATTTAATAGCCCCGTAACACAGGGGAATTTCAAGCTTGCAGCCATTACTGTCCTCACATTTGGAGTTACTGACCTCCAATATTAATGAGGTTGTCAAAACTCTAAGACCAAAACTGGTTAAAGCATCCAGTAAAATGTAAATTATTACTGATTTGATTTTCAATTCTTAAAATCCAGTTACATGTAAAATATTAAACTATAGTCCTCTAGCTTTGGGATGTTACTGCACTTCAGGATTTTTTGTTATGCTCAGGAAAAACTAGTTTTACTCAGACTAGCTAAGGATTCTCGCTAGTGGAAAAGTAATTTCTGCAAAAAAATATTCTAGGTCAGCTATTAACACTAATTTAGATTTGTTTTATTAACACAACAATTTCAAACATTCCTAATAAGTAAATGTAAATTTTACTAATTGGGACATGAAAAGCAAAATTAAACAGCTGTAATCATGACATTATGTTCTGTACTAGGAGTTTTACAGGTTGCAAACGTGATCGAGCCCACTGGCATTAAAAACATCCTCTGCATTTTTACACAATAGAGTAGTTCATTTATTTCCATGAGTCCAAGCTTATTAACCACAATATTATTGTTTATTCTCAGAAAAAAATATGTACACACAGCACCAGGATATCCATATCTTCTCTTAGAATCGCCATTCTCTGCCATCATTCACAAAGCATTATCTGAAATTGACTATTTTATTATGTCTGTTTTTTATTGTTATTGGATTAAACCTTTTGTACTCATTTTGAGATAAGGTGATGTCTGCAGGCCTTTTCTTATGAAGATTAAATGGAGGGCATTTATATTATGCCTGTGTATGCACAAATTGCAATGTGATACATTTACCAAAATGGCTATACTGAAAGAAACTTAAGTTACTAATATTATTTACATAATTATAATTTACTGTTATTATTTAAACATTAAATAGCACTATTACTCTTTATCAAGTCAGTTAATATGCCTATGTTGTATCATTTATCTGACGAGACTGGTGCTTTAATATTTTGTTGTACTTTTACTTTACTATTTTGTACTTCTGTAAGGTTTTTTATTAAAAATAGCATGTAAATGTATATAAAATTGTAGTATTGATATTAAAACAAGTTAATGTTGCTACTTTGATGAACAGTAATGGCTAAATATGTTAAAAATGTAATTACAAATTAAAAATGTAATTTTATACTTGTTTATAAGTAAAAATGATCCCAAATATAAAGTAGGGTTGTCATTTGTCTGTTCTGATTGTAAAGTAAGGTTGCGTGTATAAGGTAAGGTTGCAATATTTCAATGTAGCGCAGCATTACATATCCATTTGATTGGTGTTTCTGATGCAATAAAAAAAGTGCAGGACCTAAGGACCTCCTCTGCCTAGCTGCACCTTTGCAGTGGGATAAAAAAAATTCCAGAGGTTACCAGGATCCCTTTTATAAAAATGGGCTCATGTAAATCTGGTGCTGTAAATTAGGGTATATGGCGGAAAATGGCTGACCCAAATTACAACAGTATACTGAACTTTAGCACACCTGCATACGACAACTCAGGTTCTCCAATCCTAATCCAGCTATACTCCCTGCGTCTCATGCCAGCAGCGAATGGGACACGGCAAACAGAAAAATTATTGACAGCCATTCTGTATATATTTGCGAGTTAGCAAATAGGTCCTGGACTTGGAGAGTTTGGTTCTGTAAAGAGAGAGAGAGTAGGAGAGTTATCTTGGAGTGCAGGTTCTTCTTCTTGTAATTTTTATAGAGAATTAGAGTATCATACAATTAGATTAAAAATAAATGGGAGCTATTGATCTACTGTGAGGATGACCTCCCCCATTCAACCAGCATTCCCTATACAGGCAGTCCTCTGTTTCAGCCTCCTGCTGCCCTATGTTGACATATCTTCCCTCCTCCCCCTCAAATGTATGGGACCCCATGATAATGTGTAGATACCATAACTTCCTTTGATGATGTCTGTGAGCACTGTACTGTGGGTGCCTGATCAGTATAGTTTGATATGTATTGTTTGTGGTGTGTGTATCCCTTTAATGGGGAGTTATTGAGGGGTGTGATCTTTCCATTAGTAGGTGAAACTTATTAATGTATATATGTGACTAGCGATTTGCCCAACAAAAATGACGGCGGCAATACAATTTGAAGCCCATGGCAATGCTGTTTGACACACAATGTAAAGCTTTTTCTACTCTGAGGACCTTCAGTGTTAATTGCGAGCCTTGCGCTGAGCGTCTTTGACTCTTATAGGGAGCCGCTCCTCTCTTTTACTTTTGGTCCTATGAGCCCTTTTGGCTCTCATCAGAAAGACAGATATATATGTCTTTTTTTTTAAATAATAATTAATTAATTATTTACTAATAAATTAATATACTTTACCTATTTCTAATTGATATATCCAGCAATGAATAGCCTGAAGAGCTAAGAATCTATTTTTATTTTCCTGCAGGATACAATTTACAGTTGGACTGTTGCTGCCTTGTGCATTAGAAATATGCTGCATGCGTGAGGGCAAACCGTTGGTTTAATTGTGTAAAGCGCCATTTTAGATTCGTAATGTGTTAGTGTTGTAAAATGGCATTGTTTGTGTATGTGGTACGCGGGTCGCAAGCATTTTCTGTGCTTCCTAACTGCGTCGCTGGCAAAAGACGTACGTGCCTGGCGGTGTTTTGCACATTTTGGGGTGGTGAAGCCTCGTTTTCATTTTTTTCGTCCGTATTTTTTTTTCTCGCTTAGCTAATTTTAAATGTTTTTAACTTGTTAAATTTGACTTTAATTAGCGTGCAACCTCACTGGCAGATGTCATAGCTGTCCCCCCATGCTGTGTGTGTTTTTTT